>CM063528.1:44022235-44622235 GCA_032199755.1 Ambrosia artemisiifolia | reverse complement strand
TACTTGTTGGGATAACATGGCTCTATTTCAGCCATAAGAGAAGAAAGGTTGTTCAACTCAGAGCAAAATTCTTTACACAAAATGGTGGCTTGTTGTTGGAACAACAAAACGATTCAAATGAGGGTAGTGGTGTTAACCAATCAACACGAATATTCACAACCGAAGACTTGCAGAAAGCCACAAAAAACTTTTCAAAACGTAGAATCCTTGGTCGTGGTGGATTTGGAACAGTATACAAAGGAATCTTACTTGACAAAAGTATTGTTGCTATAAAGAGATCACGAGTAATGGATGAGGACCAAATCACACAATTCATCAATGAGGTTGTCATTCTAGCTCAAATCAATCATCGGAATGTGGTCAAACTGTTAGGTTGTTGTTTAGACAGTGAAGTACCACTACTAGTCTATGAATGTGTTTCGAATGGCACCCTTTTTGATCATATCCATGGCAAGAATGGAATGGGTTGGTTATCTTGGGACAATCGTTTAAGAATAGCTATTGAGTCGGCTCGTGCACTTGCTTATCTGCATTCAGAAGCTTCTAAGCCCATCATTCATAGAGATGTGAAGTGCGCAAACATATTATTAGATGAAAATCTTTCAGCGAAAATTTCAGATTTCGGCGCTTCAAGACTCATACCCTTGAATCAAACACAAGTGACCACATTAGTTCAAGGCACATTTGGGTATCTAGATCCAGAATATTTTCATACAAGTCAACTAACAGATAAGAGTGATGTTTATAGCTTTGGGGTTGTGCTTTTAGAGCTCTTGACCAGCAAGAAACCTATCTGCAACGAAAGAAGTCCGGAAGAACTCAATCTTGCAACATATTTTTTGGCATCGATGAAGAAAAATCGTTTGCTACACATTATAGATGAGCAAGTGCTAAGAGAAGCAAATCATGAACAACTCCAAGCTATTGCTTTTCTTGTAAAAAGATGCCTTAGCATGAATGGTTCAGATAGGCCAAAAATGAAGGAAGTTGCCGAAGAACTGGCCGGCTTGAAGGACTTTAGCCAACATCCATGGGCTAATCAAAGTGCCAATGAAGATGGCTTGAGCCTGATTGACAAAAGTAAACAACCAGATCTCTATGACATTCCTGCTAGCTCGGCTAAAAGTTCATTTAATATCGCTGGTCACTACAGTTCTGATCAAATTCTTTTGCTCATGAATATTGATAACTAATGTTGTTTACTTCTAGAAACTCACCCTTGGATTTGCTTATGTAAAACGTTCCAAACTATTACTTATGATGATGAATGCATAATGTTCAGACCTAAATTACGGTATTAAGGGGGTGTTTGGAATTGATTATTCAAAACAGATTATGCGTTTTGGAAAAGCAGAGGTGAAGCTGCTTTTAGATTATTGCGTTTTGGTAGCCTAAAAAACTAATTATCTGCGTTTTCAAAACGCAATCCAAACAATAAAAACTGATTATCTGCGTTTTCAAAATGCAATAATCTAAAAATCAGATTCAAAACGCTATCCAAAACACCCTCTAAGTCGTATATAGAGGATTTCGGAAGATTGCAACATTTTTTTAGGATATAATGCGTAAATTGAAATGAAATCTTCAAAAGATCGATGCCTAAAATATGTAGCTAATAAAACAAATATCATTAAAAAAAGCTAAGACAAACGTTTTAATATCTTTTACTACTATGTGTTGTTTTAGTTTGTTAATTTGTTTTGTAAAAATAACTTTTGGTATGTTAATTTCTTTCTTTCTTGTTTTATTTGCAATCTAATAAAACTTTCATGTTTGAATTCACAAATGTAGGAGCATGGCAAACGAAAGACCAACGACGCATCCCAATAGCCAGTTTTTAAGATGGATGTAAGGATAGTTGATGGAGGCTAACGAATAAGTTTGTGCAGGGCTGCAAACGAACTGAACTTTCAGCGAACAGTTCATGAACTGTTCGGCGGGAAGTTCGTTTGTGTTCGTTCATTTAATAAATGAACGAACACGAACAAAAAATTCTATTCGTTTAGTTAAACTAACGAACATGAACAGAGGTCACGTTCGCTCGTTCGTTTATGTTCGTGAACGTTCGGTAGCGTGTTCGTTTATGTTCGTTTGTGTTCGATAGTTTAATAAGGTTTTTAATTTTTATAATTTGTCTTGATATTCTTTTACTTTTTTTGATTTTACCCAAATTAATGAATAAACTATTTTTATGAGGTAGATATATGTATGTGAATTCGATTTTATAAGAAAGTTAATATATGTCCTTTTGTGTTTGTTTTCGTTCATGAACACTTTTTTTGTATTCGTTTGTGTTCATAAGCACTTGCTTATGTTCATGAATGTCCGTTTGTGTTCGTGTGCGTTCATGAACAAATATAACAAACGAATACTGACATTAGTGATTTCTAAACAAACGAGCACGGACATAAAATCTCGTTCGGTAGGTGCTCGTGAATACATATTTTCCTTAACAAACGAACACGAACAAGGCTTTATTCGTGTTTGTTCGGTTCGTTTACAGCCCTAAGTTTGTGTGTATCTCCTCTAGCTTATTATTTTTATAGCACCCACCCTTGTGTTGTGGTAGTATAGATGTAGATATTTCCTATCATTGGGGTTCGAGCTCACAAGAGGCAAAACTGGTGTATTTTAGGAGTATAATATAGGAGACTAAACTATAAGTATTTATATATGTATTTACATTCTTGAATTAGGCGGGAGCATGGTTGCAGAACTCGCTAGGCGCTACCAACTCGGTCGACTGGGGAGTTGCGGGTACACGGCCTAGTCGGGCGAGTACTCGGGGGTTGAATCGGCCTATGCGGGAAGTACTCGGTATATTCGACCAACTTGGCTATACTCGGTGACCCACCTTGTAGCGAGTACTCGACGAGTAATCGGTCAACTCGGATGACTTTTGCATAGGGCTGTTCAAATCGCTCACCGCTCGTGGATCGCTCGTCGCTCGTTCGGAAAATGCTCGAAAAATGCTCGCTTGATCTTTCGCTCGGTTGTATACGAGCCGATCGGCTCGGTTCGGTTTGTAAATGAGCCAAGCACGAGCAAAGGTACGCTCGGCTCGGTTCGGCTCGATTAAATTTTTATTTATTTAATAATAAATATACACACAATTTACAGATAAATTTATGGCTTTATATATAAGATTCTATTGGATTTGACTCAGTATATGCAAACAAAATATAACCAGCCCACTTAACACAATAAAAAATTAACACTAGATTTAATTATAAAACAATAAGTCATGAGGTGACAAGTTTGACTTCTTTATGTTAATAGTTGTACGTCGCTAATTGTCGCTTGATATCACACCTATGTCACAATGCAACAACTGTTGTCTGACGTATGTTCATCACCTCACCAGCCTCAATCCAAGCCTTATCCTTGCACACTGGGATCTCAATATTAGTGTTAGCATCGGACATTTTGACCTTAGTTGCCACCCGACAATGAAAACATCGAAGGAAACATCCCAATTTTATAATCGTCCATATTATTTTCCGCTCGATTCTCGCTCGGCGCTCGCTCGGAAAATTTACGATCGAAGAATGCTCGTTCGGTTTGTAAACGAGCCAAGCACGAGCAAAGCTTCGTTCGGATCGGCTCAGCTCGTGAACAGCCCTACTTTTGCAACTATGGGCGTGAGTGAGGTTTGGGTCCAATACTCTAATGACTTTTAAGGGTGGGCGGGGTGTAACCATGGACTTCACTAAACTACCCTGATTTCCAGTATTCAGAACTATCGCATCACTTCACTTCACTAATACACTACATTGAAACATAATTTTGAAGACAACATTTCACTCATTTTTTTGTTTATTTTTAAAAAATAGTTAAAAGAAATCATTTATTTTTCATTTAAATAAAGTTAAATATATTTAAATGTTTTTTTAGATTTAAACAAAAAAAAAAAAACCTTCTTGTGGCAGAACGATAACATTTCCATAGCCCAACGATTAGATTTCAAAAACACAAATTTTTACCCTATAAAACCTCATAACTTCTAACGCCAAAAACCAAAATAAATTATCTCTAAAAACCCCATCATTTGTCATAATCATCTCTAAAATGACTTGTTGGGGGTGAAGACGAGGAGATTGTGTTAGTCATGGCGTACAAAGATGTCGAAAACCACTGCTGTCCAGGGAGGTCTTCGTATTGGAACGACGTGTTGACATAATTCAACCAAGTAGTTGGTGTAAATAACCGCACCACTGATTCGCTCGCACAAAAGTGGACGGATCTCAACAACAAGTATACCGATGGAACACCCTCTTTGTAGCCACCATGGAGGACCACACTAATCTTGCCGAGACTATGGCAATCGAACTCATGCGGCTAGATACCGCACAAGTTTCGACCATGGTTCGGCATGACAATTGTTGGGTTAAGTTAATTACTTATGTTTTTTCTAGTTTAATTATGTGTTTATGTAGTTTAATATTGTGTTTTGTTTAATATTAACGTTTAAGTTCTAGTTTAATGTTTACTTTTTTATTTATTTATTTTTTACCGTTAGATTTAGGAATTCAAAACCACAAAATCAATCATTTCCTATCAGTAGTAATTTAACCGTGTTTTCTTTACAAGCCCACTCTCCTTGCCAACGGCAATGATGTTGTTGTGTGGGTAATGTGGCGATCCTTTTAAGGGGCAACTGACCTCCCCCCTCCGTCACAAATTTTCGTTTAGAAGTTCCGATTATATAGTATTCATATAGAAATTTTTTGGTATATAAGGTTTCGACCCCCGAAACTAGTAACTTTCGACCCTTGAAGTTTCGGGCCAAGATTTGCTTGGTGCCCTTACCTAGCTAGTAGCGGTGTCCCTCAAGGATATTCCCAAAAAATATAATAAATAAATAAATTAATTAATTAATTAATAATAATAATATTATTAAATTAGGCAAATCGGTTGGCAAGCCACTGTTCTATTGAACTGAAGAAGAAAAGAAAGAATGGGAGAGAGAGATTGGGTGGCGTTATGGTGGAGGAGAAGGCCGCCATTGATGAGGTTGGGTTCCTCCACTAGACTGGGATTTTGCTTCTATCAGTTGGATCTATTTCTTTTTCTCTGCCTGTTATCGAACTCAATAACCGATTACGATAGAAAGAATGTTTACTGTTTGTTTGGGATACGATTTTAAATTCTTTGGTTTTAGCGTCATTGTCAATCCAAGACATACAGATAAGTGCTTCTTATACATTTGTTCATATTAATTCCCTTTATCTATTCATTGATGTTTCCTTATGTTTGATTCTATTATCTCACTTCACTTCATATCGGATTCTATATTTATTCATCATGTGCCAAAACTAAGAACCCTAAACATTACATTACATTTAATCCACATAACTTAATTACATATGAAGCAGCATATCAACCACCTGGCTCATTGTAGGCCTTGCCTGACTATCTTCCTCTACACATTGCAATGCTATTTCAACCACCTTTTCCATCACTCTCCCATCATACTCACCTCTTATTGACCCATTCACAGTTTCCTCAACCCACCCTTCTCTTTTAACCATCTCCCTCACCCAATTCACAAGCCCCTCACCATTCGCCCTACACGGACTCCGCCCCGTTACAATCTCCAACACCACCACCCCGTAGCTATACACGTCCACTTTCGAAGTTATTGCAAGGTTCAACACCCACTCCGGAGCCATGTACCCCCTCGTCCCTCGCATCATCGAGAAATTCCAATTCTCCGTCCCACCTCTGTCCCACCTTTTCGAAAGCCCAAAGTCCGCCACCTTCGGGTTATAGTTACCATCCAACAGTATGTTATGTGGCTTCACATCACAATGCAATACCCATTCCAAACACTCTTCGTGTAAATACGCCAATCCTTTTGCCGTACCTATCACAATGTTTAATCTAGTAGCCCAATCAAGTTTATCTAGCCGTAGGTTACTCGCTAATGATCCGTTCTCCATATACTCATAAACAACCAACCTATGCTTTCCTTCCGCGCAGTAGCCCCAAGTCTCTATAAGGTTCATGTGATTCATCCTCCCAATCGTGCTTATCTCCGCTTGAAACTCGTCTTCCCCTTGATCACCACTGTTTTTAAGCTTCTTTATGGCTGCAATCCTGTTGTCTTTTAACCTTGCTTTATACACGACTGAAGCCCCGCCGCTCCCTATCTCTTCACTGAAATTGCGTGACGCCTTCTTCAGCTCGCTATATGTGAACCTCCTAAACCCTGTCGAGGCTGGAAAGTACATTTGCTCGGCTGTTGGAGAATGTTTACTGCTGCAAGACCAGAAAAAGACTATACATAGGATTTCAATGAACCCAATCGTGCACCCAACCACTATCAGGAAACCAAGTGGCTTGGTATTGTTCTTTTTCTCATATGACCTGACAAGCGGCGTTACCACCACACGCCGTGGACAGCTGAAGTTTGATTCGCTTATGGCTTTCGCAGGATTAAAAGACGACACCAACCTCTTTGGTAACTTGATAAACATGGTACCGTAAACCCCATTTTGATACCCGTTATGCAAAGAAGACTTCAAGAAACAAAAAAAGAGACCCGTCCCAGCTTGCGGTGCAAAGTTAAACCCCTTGCAGTTATTATCCTGTAAACATCCCTTCTTGCAAGCATCTAATGTAGTGTTGAAGTGAAAACTAGTATCATACCCATAGAATTCTGAATAAGGCATCTCAATGAAATCGCAATCATCATCTCCCTTGCACGTATGGGGTTGCTCGGGTTCACACCCGTGACTCCAATCTTGAGTATTCACCATCTTGAACCCATGTACACAACTGCATTTCTTTCCTGAATCACGAGAATAAGTACACAGACTATTCTGTCCACAAGTACCATCAATCCTGCATATATGACCGATCGCCTGCCATTTAACTTCCCATTTCATCCCTTGAACCAAACTGTAAAGTCTTAGATTGCCATCGGTGTCAAGCCGCATCATTCGCTGTGGTCCCAATCCGAAATCATTTGAAACGAAACTGAAACCGTCTGTTGAGTTAAACTGACCATAAGAATTAAGAACTGCTGTCCTGCTGTCTATGTACTCAAACCTCCCAGCAAAGTATGTTCTTAACCTGGGGTCAGGCCAGTACTTTGAAGTCGTTTCTGAATTGTCGTAAACAAGCCGAAGAATGCTGTCTACGTCGAAAAGCAACTTATAGTAACCCGAAGAATGGTTACTAGAGCTTCTAGAGGAAACAAGCATTGTATTTCTAGTAAAGGGTTGGTTTGGAAGAAGGGTATCTGTTGGGTGATCAAAGCTTTGCCAAATAGACTGTTTCTTATCATGAAGCATAAGGTTACCTGTGTTATTGAGTGTTAGTTCAAGGAAGGAAGACATTGACTTAGTCTGGGTTGACCAGGTAATATGTTGGCCTGCATCTGTCAGAACAAGATTACCATCTTTCCATAAGGACAGCTTTGATTTTTTACCGTTTACCGGCGCGTCTCGGTTAGCCATCCAGACCAAGGTTCGAGCCCTGGATGCCGTGAACCACACCGCAAAGACATATGCATTTTCTCCGATTTGATGAAAGCCGGCTGTAAAAAGGCCGTTTGGTGACAGTATGAAGTCATCTTTGTTTTCAACATATAAAGATGAGCCTCGAGTTAAACCATGGGTTGAAGAGGAAAATAATATTATTATGATTGTAAGAACAAACAGGAGAAGATGAAGATGAGGATGGAGTATTGAGGCAGCCATGGTTTTAAAAATATGGCCTGACTCTGAAATATAATATATGACTACTAGCCTACTACTACTACCAGTTTGACTTTTAGGTCGCTTCTTATGCAATTTTTAAGAGAAAAACCAAGCTTGTATGGGGCAGTAAAGTAAGCGTGTAGAGTTTTTTTTTAATAAGTATACTTGATTTGTTAAACTTGTCAACTTACAACAAAATACAAGGTAGAAAGGTAACAAGCTACGCAGTCACTCCTTTTTGAATTGCGAACACTGAACCCTAGTCTACCAAATACAAACTCCTGCCCCGTGGAAATAAAGTATTGTTGTGGATAACCTTTTGAACCGTGGTCAAGAAACGAATAGCTGCTGGTGTTAAAGAACAAAGGTATGAAAGGCAAAAGGAATAAATATATGTTGGTTCTGTACACGAGCTTATAAATTAATAAAATATCAAAACCGGTGAAATATATTAAGATCTGGCTTGTGTAGTTGTTAACGGAAGGAAATATATAAATAAATGAAAAAGAAATATTATGTACCTTCTAGTAATGAAATGTTGTTGACGAATTAAACGTAGTTGGTGAATGGCATATTACGACTTTTCGAGGAAATTTCCAAGTATGTTAATGTCGTATAATTTCAAAATTCAAAGTCTTCCACTAAGTGAATAAATTTATTTATATACAACATAAAATATTATATATACATACAACTAGGTTTTAGCTCAGCGTGCGCGTTGCGACGCACCAAACCAGTTAAAACACCTTGCTCCCTGTTGCGCAATGACAACGCTCCATATTATAGGCACTAACACCATGCCTTAGATGGTTTCAAAAGGACGGTAATCAAACTCATAATGCGACAATGACGCAGATTTGCCCGCCACGCGTTGCGGCGGGGCGCAACGGGTTGAACCGCACAGTAACATATAAAGTGTAAAACACAATGCGTAAGACACAATACGCTACACACAATTCGTCAAAAAAAGACTATATAAAATGTTAAACACGAAAGTAACTTGGATTTAAACCCAAATGTACTTAGGGTGTGTTTGGTTCGCATGAATTAAATGGAATTCAATGGAATTGGAATTTGAATTCCAACTCTTTAGGTGTTTGGTTCATTGAATTTGTTGCAATTGGAATTTCAATTCCAATCTTGTGTGTTTGGTTGACAAAGGAATTGCAATTAAAATTTGGTATGAATTCCTTCAAATTCCTTTATCTAAGTGAATTCAAAATACTTCCAATATTAGAAGGAATTCAAGTCAATTTATTGGAATCTTCGAACGGCTGACATCATTTTGACCCGAATCGATTTGAACCGTACCATTTCAACGCGAACCGCTTAGATCCGAACCAATTCAGACTGTACCAGTTTCGACCGGTACCGTTTCGACCCGAACCGTTTCGTACTGTACCAGTTTCGACCGGTACCGTTTCGGACCGAACCGTTTCAGACCGTACCAGTTTCGACCGGTACCATTTCGGACCTAACCGTTTCGGACCAGTTTCGATCGGTATCGTTTCGACCTGTACAAATTCGAATCATATTATTAATGGATGTTTTATATTTTGGTTGTGTATTGTTATTTTTTAGTATTGTTATCTCAGCTGTTTATTCTAAAAACCACAAACGAGCAATAAACGAACCGAAACACATTAAACTAATTTTTCTTTGATTGGAAACAAGTTAAAAACAATTAAAAATGAATTAAAATATTTTTTTAATTAAGTAAAACTATTTAAATCTAATTAAAACAATAATTTTTTTTTAAAAAGGGCCAAAGTGCCTCTCTATGATAATACAGAGGTGCTACCCCCAAGTGTCTAGATTCATCCTCAAGGTGTCCAGATTTATTCCCTCTACAGCAAAGCGTCTCTCTATGGCCATAGAGAGGCTCTTTGAAGTTGTTTTTTTTGTTTTTCCCGATAAAGCAGTTAACCTGGTATCTTGATGTGACCTCAAGCGCCTCGCTATGGCCATAGCGAAGTGCTTTAAAGGAGTGTGAAAATAGAACCCAGGGGGTGGGAACAGATTGGGCCTTTTCATAAAAGGAATATTATTGATGGCACATGGGGAGAGGTTTTGGAATTTTTTTTTTTTTTTGGCGGCTGTCAAGACTAGGAGGAACAGCAAAAAAGGAACGAGGATCGCATAAAGCAGAAAAAAAGAGGAAGCGGTCATGATGAACAAGATGCTCGGCTAAAGCTTTTGTGACTTCTTCTACGTGAACGGTTCAATTAGGTTTCACACGTTTTCAATTATTTTCAGTCTGGATATTGTTTTGCTTGTGATGACAAACTTCTTAACATTATTGATGCATTAGTTAGTTGAACAATTGATTTTGTTTTGAGTCCTTTCTTTACAACTTGTTTGGTTGATGACAAAACTTAGTAGCGGGTTGGGTGACATAAAGAGGGTTGATTGACGCTTACAATTGGGTAGTTAATAGGGTTTAATGACAAGGACCTGTGCTACTAACTAGTTAACTAATTTCCAAAACCATGTCTATGTGGTTCCCGATCTATAAACTGAAAACCGTGTAAAACCTAGAACCTAAAACTTAAAGGAAGTTACTTCTTTATTATTATTGTTTTTTTCTCAAATTAATTCAATTCAGCTTTTGCAAGCACCGCAAAATTTTAATTCATAAGATAATATTTTTAATTAATTAGTTTAACTGATAAAATTGCTATTAACATTAACCACATACTCCTCGTGGTTCGATAACCCTACTCCCTATACTGCAGTCCTTGTAGTTAGGGAGTTGCTTTTATTATAGTTTTTTATTAGCACTTCGACACGCGATCAAAATGGCTCCATTTCCGGGGAGTGCGTGCGCTTAGTGTTTTTATTTTTAGTTGTCTTTACTTTTAGATAAAACTTTAAAAAACCAAAAAAAATAAATAAAAAACTAAAAAAAAATAGTATCTTTTCTTGTTTATTTACTTTTCATTCTTTATTTAGTTCTTTTTCTATGTTTAGTGCTACTCTGGTTTTCTTGTTTCTGTGTGTTCAGGTTACTTTACTTGTATGCACCATACAAGAAGATCAGGGAAAACATCACCAGTGATTTTTTATCCAGAGATTAAGAGAACCGCCAGAAGAAACCGATCCTTCACCACCCTAATCACACCATAAGTATTCGCAGTCATCACAATATCCCTGAGGATGCACCTCCTCAAAATCCACCACCACCTATTCCACCCATTCCACCACAACCACAAAACCTGCCACCAGTACCACAATTCCAACCTGCCCGAAATACCCGACCAGTCACACCACAGTAGCAGCAACAATACTTTGGAAACCAACAACTGCATCGTATCCCTCAACAGTTTGATGTGAGGAGTATTCACAGCATATGGCAGACTTACTGGGATAAAGATACTCAGCATGAGGAGTATGACGACATATATGCTGACGTCAGGTATGATGATTTTGATTAGGGTGGGTTCGACTTGCATCCTAGGAGTCCAGTCCCACGTAATCAGGTACATCAATTTAATCAAGGGAACCGGGTTGGTAAGCAAATGGTGAATAACCAGGCACCAAGAGGTATGCCACAATTTGATGCGGGTGATATGGGGGATTATTTAGAGTTTGTAGATGGTGTCCCACAGTTTGTTCAGATGGCACCAGCTAGCGTTGGAGTAGATAGTCACTTTAGGCTAGTAATTATGCCTAATTCATCAGCTGTAGTGACATTGCAAGATTTACCGCCGATAGCGCAGGATACGGATGAGGTGACGCGAGTGAGGGTTAGGATGGTTGTTTGGAGGTTTATTTAGTTTTTATGGTATATTGTTTTAGTTTTTTTTTTCTTATGTACAAATTCGAATCATATTATTAATGGATCTTTTTTATTTTGGTTGTGTATTGTTATTTTTTAGTATGTTTGGTTTGGTGTGATTTGGTTTGTAGCTTAAAATTTGTTAAAATTGCTATTAATGACAATGAACATCCAAAATGACTTATTATTTACTAAGTTAAACATTACAAATGGATAACTATAGATTATAAGTTGGAAAATTGTTAAGAAAAAATAATTCGTATAAGTTGTTTGTATAATGTTTAAAATAAAATACATGTGTGTCATTAAAAAAAATAATTCGTGACGTACTTAACAAAGTATAACTCGTAACATGTCCATGCCGAAAAAACAATCTATACCGCGTGTCTATACCGAACATTTAAAAATTTTAAAAAATAAATGTGCCAACCAAGGAAAACCATAATTTCTCCAAAAAAACCCAGACATAGCCATACGGGGGCGTGTGGTGTGATATGGGCATATAAGGTGACTAGTCTGACACCTATACTGGCACAAAAGTCAATAAAGTAAACCCCATATGGGCATATGGACCCATACGCCCCGTGTGATAACTTCATGGAGTTTAAAAACATTTGGGGGATGTGTAGATATGAAGACCCTAAAGTTCAGGTCAACTTGAAATGAGTAATCTTTAATTTGTGGTTATAACCTTATGTGATCTATGTTTTTAATGTTATGTATTAAATTCTCTTGGTTTATTTCCAAAGGGTTCTGGGTTTCATACACTTCGTGACATCACATTCTGGGGGTGTGACATCATACGGAATGAAAACATAGATAACACTCTAGTCATCATCATCATCATCAAATAGCTGTCTCGAACAATTGCAGGTCGTTGCTTGCTATGCACTGTCACACGAGGAAATTTTGTGGTTCTTAGTAGAGAGACAACTAGATCAGCGGTATCGCACACATCATCTTCCAATCATCATCCGAACTTGTAATCTCTATAACATTATCCCATTCCTATCTAGCAAGCGCTGCCTCCGTTTTTCCCTTTTTATCAAGCTTGCAAATCTGAAAAACAAAACGGCTGCGGAGATGAATCTATACATGTAAATACGATGGACTAACATATAAAACACACCTCATCACTTATCTCCCAGTGTACTTCAGACTTGTAAGAACTGAAAAAGTCACTTCCGGAAATCAACTCAACGTTGTCATCACTATCAATAGTAATGATTTCTTTGGTTGCTGGCTGCTGTAGGTTGCAAAAAAAAAACTCACAATTACAAGGTTAAACTCAAAACACAACTATATAAACCAAACAAACATTCACTTTCACCTTTGAAGACTTTGATATAGATGGAATGCTTGGTTCCTGTAATAAAAAACCTGATTAATGTTACAGTATTCATGTACAAGTGATGTCGGAGAAAAGGCCATTTAATGTAACAAAGCTTGAGCACAAAAGAAAAAAACAAAATCTGAGAGTGTGGTAACAGAAAACTAACCTTGTTCGTCTAAATAGCCTCTTTTCCATCATTCTCCAAATCAACCGTAGAAGAAACCTACAATTTCACGTAACCTTGTTTAGATTTAGGATACAAAAACATCAAACTCTACAATATGATAACAAAAAACCAAACCTTTTTTATGTCAACATCATTTTTCCCACCATTATCCATCTCTGCAGCCGAAGAAACCTGCATTATCAATTTTCATTGTTAAAATTCAAACCAACGAAACACATTAAGCTAACCACATTAACCATTTGCATTACATGTACCTTGGTGAATTGAGAAAAGCTTTCAACTTCATGTTCTGATTCGATTATGGGGTAAAAAAAATGCAGCATGATCATTCTTATTTATAAAAGAAAACATAACTGCTAACCCACGACTATAGAAGTGATGACCAAGCAAAAAACATAACCGCTGATATAGATAATCTCATCAACGATTCAGATCATCCTAAACATATATGGATCCAAGGACAATGCATCAACGGTTGATAATTAGGATCAAGGAGAGGAGTTTAAACGGACAGGATGCAATCTTCATTAGACTTTAAACGGCTAGGATCTTCCCAAAGTATGGGATCACCTCACGCCAACCATATAATAGGTAATATAAAATACTGGTTTTGTTATTTGCTGATTATATCTCTGAATTTTGTAATTATTTGTTTATATATAATTTTTTAGTTTTTAACATTGGTTTTGTAATTGTTTCGATTTAGTTATTATTTTCATGATAATGTTTTACTTTTCAATCTAAATTCTATAAATTAACAATTCGCGACACGAACGTATGGTATTATGTTTTTAAGGTCCCGCCACAATAGGCGGTTCCTCCTAAAAACCCTTGTTGGTTATTATTATTAACTCTATATTTATCAAATGTTGTTTGTGAGTGTATTTTAACTATTGCAAACTGTACAACCTAACTATGCATGGTTTTCTTGGTGTACAACCTCCTTTTACGTATGGTGACCAGTTGCACCTGTTGGCGGTTGTTGTTTTCCCTGTTTAACCTTCCTTTTGTTTCTGTGTTATTGCGTTTGTTTTGTGACTGGTTGCACCAGTTTCTTTCTCTTTCTAAAACCAAGGTGTGCAATTGGCGGTTTTCAAAGCTTCTTGGCCTCTGTCGAACCGGTGGTTTGACCACTGCAATGGCATATCTGGTTTTTAGAGTACCTACCCTCCTTTGTCTGTGGCTTATCGATTTATCGGTGCAACCATTTTCGGTGTCACAGGTTGGTGGTTGTCGCCTTTTTCCTAATGATCGATGTTGTTATTTGTGGGTTGGTGGCGACGATCGTTGGTTGTTGGCTCTTTGAGAACCCTAGGTGTCTATCAATGTTGTTGTCGTAGGCTGCAACGGTTGGAATGCATGATCTCTTGGCTTGGTGCCTTTGGCCGTGATAGTGGTGTTTGTCGTAGTCTCCGTTGCTGCCAGGTTCAGTACATAATCCTAGATGGTAACTGGAAAATACAACACGCAAAGACCCCTCTGCCGGCTAGGGTTCCGGTGGAAACCGTGCATATTGGTCTTGGATGCATGTTTGTTTTCAATTATTTTCTTAGTAAACTACATTGGATTGTGTGTTCTGTTGTGATCCGGTGACCGGATTTAGGTCCGATAACCGGTTTGGGGGTTGTCACTACAGCTAACAATCTTGATAAACAAAACCTTATTAAGGGGTTTTACCGTTCACCGTTGTCGCCAGCATGTTAATTATTATCTTGATAGACAGCAGGTCTCTGTAAGTTTTTTATTTTCACATTTTGCATATTTACCTGCTCAGCATGTTATTTTTATTGTTTGTGAATTACTTTATAAGTTATAACCTTCAATATGTTATTACTGATTCCGGTTAAATACATAACTCATAAATAGTAAAAAGTTGATTGATTTGGAGGTTTTGTTAGCACATGTTATAGTTAACTTTTCTGAATTGGGGATTCTTTTGAATCATTTTAAACTTGCATCGGTAAGGTTTTGCTCAAATTGCATTCGTTTCACGTATTGGCAAGTTGTGGGTATGATACTAGTTTTAAATATTTGTCAAAGATTATGAATAATGATGTACAAAGGTACTCGTGCAGTCAATTTTTTTGTAGTAGTTACATTGTTGAAGAAACAATAACCTGCACGGCTGTCCGGTGTATGCCTCTACGGTGTTGAATAGGAGAACCACAACTCGATCTTCGTCTTCTCCGGTTCAGATGCAGACCTGCAAGTGAGAAAGGAAAGGTGGAGTGTGGAGGTGACTGCTAGGAAACCACGAGTGGAGTCCAACGTACAGACACAAAAAGTGATGGCGGCGGCGGCAGCCATGTGTTATCAGAGGGTAATCTCATGTGTGATAACTTGTGCCCTAATGAGAGGTGATGACCTCTTATATAGGGCTTTCATGGGCCTTAATGGGCCGGACATCATGGACCCCTAACTATATGGGCACATAGCCCATTGGCACGAAGCCCAGTTAGGGGGTTACCTCCACACCCCAATATTAGTAAATAATATAATAAGTAATAAGTAATAAAGACGGTATGTCGGGTCACGTACCATACCTCTACAAGTCCCCCTAGTCTGGTGTTGCTCCCACGTGCAAGCGTTGGGTGGAGCGCTAGACTAATTAGGAGTGCTCAAGGATGAAGATTAAAAGCTTTATCTTCTCGGCGGACCAATGACTCGAATGTTTCGTTTTCCTGTTTCAATGTGTGGAAGGTTGCTCGTTGCGCTTGTTACCAACTAAGTGTTACCTTCTAGGTTAACTGTCACCGACGCGTGTGAGGGTTGCATGTTACGCTTGTTATCGGCTAAGTGTTACCTTCTAGGCTAACTGTCGCTGGCGCGCGAGCGTCCGGTAACGATTAGTTGCAGGTGTTACTATGGCTCGTACCCATACCTGCAAGTATCTCAATCATATAATATGGGTGTATTATGAGGCGCCCAGCCTTGTATTAGTGTATCTTAACTTGTAATAAGTTGTTAGATAGTAAATAATGCTAAATATAAAAAGGTTGTACCAAAACCTTGAGCGGCCAATGTTATGGCGCGCGTTGAACCAACAACACCTTTCTTGCGGGGTGAATTCATACGGCGCGTCATGGTTTGAGAACCATCTAAAGTGGTGTTATACCATGCCATTCCCCCAGTTCATTGCTGCTAAGTGTAATGCTTAGGAGCATTGAACTTATAATAAGAGTATCCTTCTCCAATGGATCATTTGACGCGCCCAAGTTGTTGTCCGCGGATTGCTTTAAGTAGGCAAGGGTATGCTCCGCGAAAGACGCCTTGTTAGGGCGTATTTCAGTCAGAAGCAATGCTCCACGATGTTCGTGAAGTGCTTTTGCGGTGGCGTATGATAGCCATCGACTGCGCGAAGTGCTTGCTGTTGACGGATGAAAGCAATCCGCGGAGAATGTCTTTTAAAATATTATGTCAACTTAACGCAGTGGCGGCGTGTTCCTGAAAAGGAGATGTGGCGGCGCGTTCCTGAAAAGGAGACGCGCGCGAACTGTAGCACGTTCCTGAAAAGGAGACGCGCGCGAAATATAGCACGTTCCTGAAAAGGAGACGTGGCGTCGCGTTCCTGAAAAGGAGACGCGTGCGAAATGTAGCACGTTCCTGAAAAGGAGACGTGGCGTCGCGTTCCTGAAAAGGATACGCGGGCGAACTGTAGCACGTTCCTGAAAAGGAGACGTGGCGTTGCGTTCCTGAAAAGGAGACGTGGCGTCGCGTTCCTGAAAAGGAGACGCGCGCGAACTGTAGCACGTTCCTGAAAAGGAGACGTGGCGTCGCGTTCCTGAATAGGAGACGCGCGCGAAATGTAGCACGTTCCTGAAAAGGAGACGTGGCGTCGCGTTCCTGAAAAAGGATACGTGCGCGAACTGTAGCACGTTCCTGAAAAGGAGACGTGGCGTCGCGTTCCTGAAAAGGAGACGCGCGCGAAATGTAGCACGTTCCTGAAAAGGATACGTGGCGTCGCGTTCCTGAAAAGGAGACGCGCGCGAAATGTAGCACGTTCCTGAAAAGGAGACGTGGCGTCGCGTTCCTGAATAGGAGACGCGCGCGAAATGTAGCACGTTCCTGAAAAGGAGACGTGGCGTCGCGTTCCTGAAAAGGAGACGCGCGCGAAATGTAGCACGTTCCTGAAAAGGAGACGTGGCGTCGCGTTCCTGAAAAAGAGACGCGCGCGAAGTGTAGCACGTTCCTGAAAAGGAGACGTGGTGGCGCGTTCCTGAAAAGGATATGCGCGAGAAGTGTAGCACGTTCCTGAAAAGGAGACGTGGCGTCGCGTTCCTGAATAGGAGACGCGCGCGAAATGTAGCACGTTCCTGAAAAGGAGACGTGGCGTCGCGTTCCTGAAAAGGAGACGCGCGCGAAATGTAGCACGTTCCTGAAAAGGAGACGTGGCGTCGCGTTCCTGAAAAAGAGACGCGCGCGAAGTGTAGCACGTTCCTGAAAAGGAGACGTGGTGGCGCGTTCCTGAAAAGGATATGCGCGAGAAGTGTAGCACGTTCCTGAAAAGGAGACGTGGCGGCGGAGCAGGCCTCCGCGGATCTGCTAATTATGGCAGCGGAGCAGGCCTCCGCGGAGCTGCTAATTATGGCAGCGTTGATGTCCGGCTTTGGTGGGTTGCGTCCGCCACCCGCAGGTCACTCGCTGCCGGAACTATGATTGGCTGGTGCGCGCTGGATGCTTTGGTTTAGCGGACGGAAACCATGCTTCGCGGGTGACGTTTTTGTCCGTTTTACACCGAGGAACCTCAGTTCCGGTGCAGGCCGAGTATGGGGGGCCATAAATTTTTGAATAAAACTGTACTTCAAGAAGCTTGTGTCTGCTCACCACAGAATATTTTCCCCATAAAGAGAATAAGTACAAAACTTGTTGTACGGAATGCCGCCCAGTTGTACCCACTCCATTTTTTGAGCTTTGCCGCTTGTACTGGTATGGCTATGCATTATTAGCTTGTACCTCCACTTTTGAGAATATTTTAATCCTTTTCCCAGTGTGGAAAATATCATGGGCACATGAATGTAGATAGATCTAGAGGTTTTTGACGAAGATTAGTGGTTAGAGGTTGGGTGAATATCACTCTAAAAGTGCAGATCAAAAAACCCCATAGAACCAACAAGAAAACCCAGATCTAGAACATTTTACTTGGAAACCCAGTTTAAAATTTTGGGGAAAGCAGATTTCAAAGTTGGAGTAGATAAAGGACGGATCTGAGCTCCAAGTTTTGAGAAGAAAGTGCTCCACCATAAATAGCTCTCATTTTCTTTTCTAATGGAAACAGATCTGATGGTTTTGATAGAGAAGAACAAAAAACGAAACCCAGATCTAAGAAATATTCCACCAGAAATAACCTTTTCAGCCTCGATAGAACAGATCTGGAGGTCTGGAGGAAGAGAAAACCAAGTGTAGTTCATTGCCGGTCCCACGGATGGCGCCAATGAAGAAACAATAACCTGCACGGCTGTCCGGTGTATGCCTCTACGGTGTTGAATAGGAGAACCACAACTCGATCTTCGTCTTCTCCGGTTCAGATCCAGACCTGCAAGTGAGAAAGGAAAGGTGGAGTGTGGAGGTGACTGCTAGGAAACCACGAGTGGAGTCCAACGTACAGACACAAAAAGTGATGGCGGCGGCGGCAGCCATGTGTTATCAGAGGGTAATCTCATGTGTGATAACTTGTGCCCTAATGAGAGGTGATGACCTCTTATATAGGGCTTTCATGGGCCTTAATGGGCCGGACATCATGGACCCCTAACTATATGGGCACATAGCCCATTGGCACGATGCCCAGTTAGGGGGTTACCTCCACACCCCAATATTAGTAAATAATATAATAAGTAATAAGTAATAAAGACGGTATGTCGGGTCACGTACCATACCTCTACAATTGTATACAATTGTATAGACATAACTCTTTTTTTACAAGATATTTCACAACATAAGTTATTAGGATTCTTAGATGTATCTCACAGTGATTCTTGTGTTTGGATAAAAAAAACCGCATATGTTAAGAAAAAGAGAGATTAAATTGATAAAATAGTAAACTATATATCAACCTTAACCTTAAAGCCTAACAAAAAATTATGTGTAAGTTTAATTTGTGAAAATCATAATATATGATCCAATGTATTTAACATAACCAAAGTAAAATCCAGTTTTACTCATTCAACCTATATAATTTAATTACTGTAACTTTTTATTTTTCTTTATTATGTGTAATTAATATGTAATTTCATCTATAATAAGTAACTAGGATTTTATTCGGCGCGCGTTGCGGCGCCGCGCTCTAAACTGAATAGTTCTATAACCTTTGTAAGATGTAAAATAACAAAGATGGTTACATACTTCCTAAACACAATAATCCTTAAAATGTGACCAAAGTGTAAGAAAATAAATATCGGTAAAGATTCAAATCATACAATACAGACCCACAATATGCAAATTCAAAGGTATATTTTGCTCAAAGGTTTGCCTTTTAGTCTAGACATCTTGATGTGTTAGTGTCGTTGATGCTTGCAATTTGAGACATTTTACTTGCTTCTTGTGCGAGTATGAGAACTTCCAAAATAGTGGTCGAAATTAGATGGCATTGTAAATGCCCAACATTGATCTAAAAACCAAACTCAAAGACCTATTCCTCCATAAGCTCTCATTTGTTTAAGTGTGGTACCTTCAAAAGATCTGACGTGTTAAAATCTTCAAAGTGTTGACCCCTTTCATTTTGCTACTAATCAGGTTCATTTTAACATGACCCCTTTCAACTATTGCTCTGCTACTGTTTAAGTCAAATCTGCAAAACTAAGTAGTACTTATGATTTAAAAGAAGCTTAGCAACAATTAAAGAGTTGCCTTATTATAATGAAAGAATCTGTGATTCCCTACTTGATAGGAGAAGACTCTTTAAAATAAATCCAATCCATGACTTCAATCTGTGAAAACTAAGGCACCTGCATTGAACAACATCAAATACAATTTTTTTTTTATCAAATTCTTTAATATATGCATACAAACATTTACAAAATGTGGATTGAGATTTGATGTTAAAAAACTCCAATTAATGATCTCTAAGACTAATTAAGCAAAATCACAATTTATATACCTTTTACATAAACAGCAAAAGAAAAAAAGCTCACCATAGCAAAAACTTCAACGAATAGTCTTCAGCTTATCCCATAATTTAAAAGATCCTACTATTTATGATGTCATACATATATGTTGGTACTTATATTACAACCATTCACTTCCAAAAATCAACGACCATCCCATTTGTCTACAAAATAAAGCACACTTTTCAAATTAAAAAGTGATGCAAGATTGGACTCACCATCGATTTTGATAGAACCAATTCTGATCATATCATATTTAACACACTTGAATCTCCCCTGCAGTCCAAAATTAAAAGGCTCATTATATGACATAGTTTGGAATGTTGAATGACGAATGTATAAAATGGAATAAGATAAAGCACTAGAAAACATACATGACAAAATTCATATGACAGAATAAGAAATAAATATGCCCAATTGAAACCTCACATTAATTGGGTATTGAAACCCAAAATAAATAACATAAAATGAAGGACAATCAGTAAATTGTGTAGGATGTTTACCTTGAAGATATTTACTCCTTGCAATATATGCATATTTGTAAAGGTATTCCATCTACATCAAAGGAATAACATCCACTTTAATACACAACCACAACCTCTACCATTTCCACCTCCTCTGCTAATGACCACTTCCGAATTCAACGACAGTTTCAATTGCTCCTCTACATCAAGGTATTTTTCAAGATTGAGGATCGTCTTCTACTATTTGACTTCTACATCGTCGTCTTTACTCATCAATTGAAGCACCAACCTATCTACATTAACCGCCGTTGAGGGCCAACACTTCAATTGGCCATTAACGATAGAACATTTGAAAAGAAAGACATGAAAGGGTGGAGAGAAAGTTAAAATCTTAATTTTCAGAATCAATGGTCGTCGGGTGAGGGGTGGTTACTGCGGCCTTGTGTCGTTAAACACCGGTCAGCGAGCAACAAAATTTCCCCTACACTCACATGTCCCTCTTTCTGTAGTATATGTGTGCGGGTGTAAGATGAGGGCAAAAGTAAGTCAAAGAAGGTGTAAAGTTAGAACATAAATAGTAAAAGAAGGAGAAAAGAATGCAAGACAACTTGTGCATCATATTTTGCTAGTAAATGAATAATTTCCCTCATACCGGATCACCTCAGACGGTGGCCGGCCGCCACAGTTCCACTTACCCTTTTGATCTCTTTCTAGATTTGTATGTATGTAATACGTACATACTATGTATGTATGAGTGAAAAATAAAAAAGGATAGGAGATGACACATCCATGAGCAGATGAAGACGTGTAGCAATGTGATGATACCTTGAATAAAAGACCATGAGCAGAGCAAGACACATACCAAGATGCTTTGCAGAGCAAGACACGTACCAATATGCCTTAAAGGAAATGACCAACTTGCCCCACATCACTGTTCAACTTCACTTCTTATTAATACATAGTATAATTTATAGAATAATAAATGATGTGGCATTTTTTTTCTTTGATACTTATCTTTTTTTATACACACCACTTGGATATTTATTTAGTGACATTTTCTTCATGTTTGCTTTAACATGTTACCTATATCACGTATTTTTATATCATAGCATGAACATCTTTTTACTAACATTTTATTTTTTATTCAACTCGTGTAGTACACGACTACACAGGTCATGTCTCTAATCTATGATATGCGTAATGATTTTCTAATTTCTTGGTTTGAATTAGAATATCTTTGAAGTCATAGTTTATATTGATGTCGCATATTGTAAGGATAATGAGTTTGTAATGTTGTGCTTTGAATGTTTGATGCCAATATATGAAATGAATTATGTGTCTTACTTTTCGTTTACTGATTACACAAACAAAAGTTAGATATCACTTGATATTTTGCGTCATGTTATGTTTTAAAGTATTAATTAAATCCGATAAAGTTATTTATTTTTCTTACATCTTTTGTCACTTTTTTATTGTACTTTTTATTCTGAATGGTCTTATGTTATTAGGTAAACGAAACCACTGATTGGCTTTGAAAGTTGGTGTTTCGGTAATGTTACTTAGAAACATAGATCATAAAAGTGGTTTATGTAACGGGACAAGCTTACAAGTTGATCAAATGGGTAAACGTCTTATAGAAGCTAAAATAATTCCAGGGAGTAACATTTGAATGCGAACCTTTATCCTAATAATTAGTTTGTCCCCATCCGATAAGAAGATTCCTTTCAAATTTAACAGAAGACAATTCCCTCTTGCTTTGTGTTTCGCAATGATAATAAACAAGAGTCAAGGACAATCCCTATCTAAAGTAGGTATGTATTTGAAGGAACTTGTTTTTACACCTGGGCAGTTGTATGCAGCAATGTCAAGAGTCAAGAATAGAGATGGACTGAAGATACTGATATTAGATAAAGATGGTAGCGTTAAGAATCAAATAACAAATGTTGTTTATAAAAAAAATATTTGGAGGTTTATGAATAAGTATGCGATCATATTTTGCATATATCGTTTAATTTTCTTTTTTTTATAATTTTTTATTTGTATGTTTTGTTAAACTATATTTATCTACTTTGAATATTAATGTTCATTTGTATTCCGTTACAATAAATATGTTATTATTCATTTCATTATTTGATTTTAAATTACGTCAAATCAAACATTTGTTGATTTATATATCCATTATTGGGTAACATTAAACTTTTTATGATATTTTGCATGCAACCAAAATACATAAGAATTGTATTACTTAACTTTCAATAAATAAAACTTGTATACTACAATTTTTGTATATTTTTTCTTTTGACTTGGGGATGTACCGTGCATTAACACGCGTCTCTAACCTAATAAACCATAAAATAATAAGTGAACAACATAAAATTATGAACAAACCTAATCAAATATCCAAAAACACTTTCAATAATAACATCCTAAAACCTAATCAAACAACAAAAACCTTGTAATATTAACATCCAAAACCCAATCAAACATCCAAAAGCCATTTAATTATAACATCCAATTATCCTAAAACCAAATAAAACATCCGAATCCAAAAACCCTTTTTAAAACCAAATCCAATCAAACCCTAATCTAGTATTTACTAATATGTATTAACAAGAAATAAACAAACACCTTATGGGTCAGGTGTTCGTAGGGCAGCTGGCTGCAGTGGGTTTTTGGTTTGGTGGTCGACAGTGCAAGGGTGGGGTAATTGGGTTGGAATGTTTAACTTGGTTAAATGGTTTGGGTAATTGTGTTGGGTTTGGATCAATGGTTTTTTTTCAATGTTATATTATTGGGTTAGGGAGTTAGGAAAATTATTTGAGCCTAATAGGAATTTAGACTTAGAGAATTAGACTTTAGTAAAATTTTGGTTGGGCTTTTAGAACTTAGTAAAATTATTTGAGGTTGGAGGGGTAACGTAAAATTTATTTGAGGGCTAATGTTAAAAAAAAAGAATAAAAATTCATTACGCCAGAAAAATTGAGAGGTAGCGGATGCCACCCCTCCACCATATGCATGTCCACCCCCCACTAGACAGAGATTTTGCTTCTATTGATAATATCGAAGGTGCTAGGCGCACTCAAGGCGCATAGGCCTTGCCTGGGGCCTAGGCGCGAGGCGCAAAAAAAAGCGAGTGTCTGAGATAAAAAAAACGATCAAAAAAATAAAGTAAAAATATATTGAAATAATACTATTTTTCATCTACTTAGTATCAAAAGTTTTAAAATATTGACGTACTAGATTTATACCCCGGGAGCGTCTCGGGTTTGAGAAATGTAATATGACATATCAATTTTACATACGAAATAGACTGATATGCTTTACAGTTACATGCAGGAAAGTTTCGGTTAGCACCTAACCTAAAACAATTAACAATTTATCTCCAATGTTAACGTTTAACCTTAAACCATGTATAACTCTAATATTAAAACATAACCTAAAACAATGTACAACTCTAATGCTAACACCTGTTGTAAATAGAATTCATATTTATTGGTTTGAACATAATTAATGGCTTGTCTATACATGATTAATGAAGAATCTGAACACTTTGTGTTTTTTTCCTGTATGAACTATTAAACCCTAATCGCCTGAAAGTTTTATGTGATTAGGCCTGCGTAATCGCCTGATCTGATCTGCAGCCGCACTTTTGCTCAAAAATCACCTATTTTGCCTCAAAATCTTATCTAAAACATTGTATTTTGATCCCAAATGATTAGACAAGTTACCAAAATAGTTTTAGAACAAAACCTGATCAAAAACACACGTTTTTAACCGTAAACACACACTAAGATTTTGAAAAATATGGGTTTTTGATAAAAACTCAAAGTTTCAAAATAAGAACAGGTTTTTGATTAAAAATCTTAACTTTTACACCAAAACAACCTGTTTTTACTCGTTTTTGCTATTAAAACACCCGTGATAAGAGCCTCGGCTCTGATACCACTTGTTAGGACCGGCGAACACGTAATCCGACAATCACGGAGTTTATACTAGAGGTGCAGAATCCCTCTAATATGTTCTAATAACAGATACGATAATGAAACGATGATAAACGAGTAATTACTACACACACACGGGTCAAAAGATTATAGATTAATCACTAAAACAGAGCTCGAGTGTTTACAGAGATCAAATCAGACTTCTCAGACCAGGGGAGGGTGTTTGGTGAGTGTGTGAGGCAAGAACTGAGGTCTAGGGTTGAGAATGAGCCTATTCATACCTCCCGGGTACGAACAGACCATTTCAGGCGATTGTGCATCAGGTAACAGGCGATTGGGCCTAATCGCCTGCTACAGTGATGTGGTATAGCCCCTAATCGCATGAACAGTACTGACGATTAGGGTCCAATCACATGCTATAAATTGCTAATCGCCTATAGGCATTCTCACACCCCAAAACGCGTACAAACGTCTCCAAACACCCCGAACTACGTCCAAACAACCAATATACTAGCCTAGGGACATCATGTACTAACATGAACAAAACCCCACAAAAAATGTTGGGTCAAATTAGAGAATGATGTTATCAATTACAAGCAAGTTTTCCAAGTGCTCACACAGTGGGCTGAGCACTTAGTCAAGTACTCACACTGAGCACTTAGTTAAGTACTCAGCCAAGTACTCACACTGAGTACTTAGGCAAGTACTCAGCCAAGTACTCACACTGAGCACTTAGTCAAGTACTCAGCCAAGTACTCACACTGTGTACTTAGGCAAGTACTCAGCCAAGTACTCACACTGAGTACTTAGGCAAGTACTCAGCCAAGTAGTCACACTGAGCACTTAGTCAAGTACTCAGCCAAGTACTCACACATTTTAGTAGTTTTCCAAGCAAGTGTCGGCTTGCTTGGAGGACAAGGCTCAGGATCTATAAATAGGACACTAGACACCATAGAAGGGGGTGTATTTTGGAGCTACCACCCCGGGGGAGCTCACCCGGGATGGGTAATTATCTTGTCATTTGTTTATCACATTCAATGAAAGTTTTTCTTTGTTCAATCCAATATCTATCTATCTTTTTATATTAGTTGTTTGTTCTTGGCTCAATTTCACCCGTCTCTATATTTATATCAATTCAAGGCTTAAACAAGATCATTTGGGAATATCAATTGGTATCAGAGCCACGGTTGGCTCGTTTGAGGCTTGTTTTGATTGGATCTTCAACCGAAACCCGCCGGAGACGTAAAACAGTTGCTGAATATGGTGTTTAAATGAATTTTCAGTTCATGTGTGGATGAATTCTGCGCACTTATGCTTGAATGTTGAGTACTTGTTTCATATCTTGAGTACTTGTTTCATATCTTGAGTACTTTTTTCATATCTTGAGTACTTGTTTCATATCTTGAGTACTTGTCTCATATCTTGAGTACTTGTCTCATATCTTGAGTACTTGTTTCATATCTTGAATGTTGAGTACTTGTTCGTGGATAAATTTTGAGCACTTATATGAAGAAATATGTTAGGACCGGCGAACACGTAATCCGACAATCACGGGGTTTATACTAGAGGTGCGGAATCCCTCTAATATGTTCTAATAACAGATACGATAATGAAACGATGATAAACGAGTAATTACTACACACACACGGGTCAAAAGATTATAGATTAATCACTAAAACAGAGCTCGAGTGTTTACAGAGATCAAATCAGACTTCTCAGACCAGGGGAGGGTGTTTGGAGAGTGTGTGAGGCAAGAACTGAGGTCTAGGGTTGAGAATGAGCCTATTTATACCTACCGGGTACGAACAGACCATTTCAGGCGATTGTGCATCAGGTAACAGGCGATTGGGCCTAATCGCCTGCTACAGTGATGTGGTATAGCCCCTAATCGCATGAATAGTACTGGCGATTAGGGTCCAATCACATGCTATAAATTGCTAATCGCCTATAGGCATTCTCACACCCCAAAACGCGTACAAAAGTCTCCAAACACCCCGAACTACGTCCAAACAACCAATATACTAGCCTAGGGACATCATGTACTAACAAAATAAGATGGCGACTGATGAGCATTTGTGACTCCTAGGGTTTACAATGATTGGATAATGATTATTCTTTTTGGGAGTTGTGCATGATTGTCTTATTCTAGCAGAGCTGTACGGATGCTGCATACTTGTGTGTGTCATCCCTGAGCACTTAGTCAAGTACTCAGCCAAGTGCTCACATAGTGGGGTGAGCACTTAGTCAAGTACTCAGCCAAGTGCTCACACAGTGGGCTGAGCACTTAGTCAAGTACTCAGCCAAGTGCTCACACAGTGGGCTGAGCACTTAGGCAAGTACTCAGCCAAGTGCTCACACAGTGGGCTGAGCACTTAGACTATGAAGCTGTTTACACTACTTCAATCATTCGGAGGTTTGAACCTTTATCTCATGCCAATTATAGTAGAGATGATCAATCGAGCGTAAAGCTTACACGGAGTGGACGTTGCTGATTGAGTTTTAGTCTCGAATTAATTAGGAGGGTCTATATTTGCGGGGGAAAAGAACAATAAAAGATTTTGGGTGTTTAGCCGATTTGTGAAGATTCAAAGACAGTGTCAGATATACTTTTGAGGATCATATGAAGAATTGATAGCATCATTCTCGGGGGAATATTGTTGGGTCAAATTAGAGAATGATGTTATCAATTACAAGCAAGTTTTCCAAGTGCTCACACAGTGGGCTGAGCACTTAGTCAAGTACTCAGCCAAGTACTCACACTGAGCACTTAGGCAAGTACTCAGCCAAGTACTCACACTGAGCACTTAGTTAAGTACTCAGCCAAGTACTCACACTGAGTACTTAGGCAAGTACTCAGCCAAGTACTCACACTGAGCACTTAGTCAAGTACTCACACTGAGTACTTAGGCAAGTACTCAGCCAAGTACTCACACTGAGCACTTAGTCAAGTACTCAGCCAAGTACTCACACATTTTAGTAGTTTTCCAAGCAAGTGGCGGCTTGCTTGGTGGACAAGGCTCAGGATCTATAAATAGGACACTAGACACCATAGAAGGGGGTGTATTTTGGAGCCACCACCCCGGGGGAGCTCACCCGGGGTGGGTAATTATCTTGTCATTTGTTTATCACATTCAATGAAAGTTTTTCTTTGTTCAATCCAATATCTATCTATCTTTTTATATTAGTTGTTTGTTCTTGGCTAAATTTCACCCGTCTCTATATTTATATCAATTCAAGGCTTAAACAAGATCATTTGGGAATATCAAAAAAATAGTCGTTTTTTTTTCTCCGTTTTCTATATGGTAGTTGTTGGAAAAATAATAAAACGCTCGTTAATTTGGTCGGTTTTTTTCTCTGTTTTTATATAGCACTATGGTACTCTTTGGAAATATAATAAAATGCTCGTTAATTTGGTGTAATTTTTTTTCTTTAAAAAATCTCGTATATAAAAGATATTAACGTTTAAAAATTATAGGAGAAAACATGAGATAAATAAATCTAATTTTGTTTTTAAATTCTTTTTGTCCTAAAATATCTCAATGTCACACATCCTACATGGCACTCTTAAGGGGAAGAATGACTATATGATTGTCATGTAGGATTAAGCCCTTTGAAATATATATATATATATATATATATATATATATATATATATATATATATATATATATAGGGGAAGGATAAATTGAAAACCCTCTTGAGTTAAGAAAACTTAAGAAACTCCATCCTAGCCATCCATTCATCATGATCAATGGCCCTTATTAAAACCATATAACAACTTTTACTTTTTCAATTAAAATATACTCTAAAGTATATAAAAGGGCATTTTTGAAACATATAGCAAATGAATTCTCTCACCCCTGACACAAAGTACATTAGTAGTACTTTCTCTAAACTTCTTTTATAATTTCTCTCTCATATTTTGTTTTCAAACCTTCATTTCTCTCCCATATTTTATTTTCAAATCTCCATCTTATTGTTATGAACATTTTATTTTTGTTACAAATATATTACATTCTTGGATTGTTCTTTACAACTTATACGAAACCCATTGTAACATAATATACTACGCCCTCGAGCTCAAGATTCCTTTTGAGATTTTGATTTCATTTTGAAATATGACAAGAAAAATACATGTAATTGCATAAAAATACTACTCCCTCCGTCCCATTAGAAGTGTCCATATTTCCTTTTTTATTTGTCCCATTTCATGTGTCCACTTTAAAAAATTATTAACCAACTTCCAAGTTTACCCTTAAAAACACAACTAAAATAAACAAAGAATATGATGGACCCACATATGACAAGGGTATTATTGTCATTTGGCAAACAAAAAAAGCAATCATTTAATGTACCTAAAACTTTGTGTTTTTCAAACTAAGACACTTCTAATGGGACGGAGGGAGTACATTTGTAACAATGAAAAACGTAAAAAAAAACATGTCCAAAAATTTAAAATTGTTACGCACCCCCAACTAAGAATCATGCTTGTAACATAATATACATATGGTACAACTTTTTCTACTGTGTTACAAGTTATATTGTATTACTACTTTGTCAAGTGTTACAATTTTTGTATAATAAATAATAAATAAGCGTCACCTAGTACGTATGAACCTCACCAATGTTTTTTTTAAAGTTTATAATGTCATAGTATGTTACAAGTTTAACAATGAACAAACAATCATATATTTTTTCTAGAGTTTTTACAATGTCACATAGTCCGATACATAATTTACAATGTCACATAGTCCGATACATAATTTACAATGTCACATAGTATGTTACATAGTATGTTACAAGTTTAACAATGAACAAACAATCATATATTTTTTCTAGAGTTTTTATAATGTCACATAGTCCGATACATAATAAGAAGTAAATAAACGATACATAATTTACAATCTTACATAGTTTGTTGATTAACATGTATGACATTGTAAAAAGTATGAAAAAGAAACCTATAACTGTAAGTAAAAAACATATGTTTTTTTTAGAATTTTTATTTATGTAACAAGAAAAATGTTATATATTTAACACGGAACGTTATGTTTTTTTTTAGAATTTTTATTTATGTAACAAGAAAAATGTTATATATTTAACACGGAACGCTACATAAAAATGAATTGCATAATACGTGTTACAACTTACAACGGTTATAAAGAAAAATAGTATAAACAAAAATGTTACATATTTAACATGAAAGAGACCAGCTTAACACATTATTTAAGTTTTAGCATCCTCGACAAATGTGTTATTTTTGTGTAAATACTAAATATTATACTAGTAAACTTACTCTGCAACATACTTCAAAAAATGAACTGTTAAGAATATGCGACAAAAAATAAATAATAGGATATTGGTTTTATGTACATCTATGGAACAATAACAACAAAATATATTGTTTTAGAAAAAAAATTAAATTATATCAAACACTGAATATCTCTCACTCACAAAATATATCCTTGTTATAATTTTGTGAAGTTATGTTTGAAAGAAAACATTACCTTATCCTTTATATCCATCTCTACACAACTATCTCTCACTCACAAAAAAAAATAAAAAAAAAATAATAATAAATAAGTATAATAATAATAACAACCTATCCAAACACCAAACACATGCTTTGTTCTCCAACTTCATCAACAACCCCAAACTACTTTATCCCTTGTATCAATCTCTACACCATTATTATAGATCTGACTCTACACCACTTAGAGGGTAAAGATTAGCATTTGTAGTAGAAAACACACAAACCTTCTTCTTAAGCTCAACCCCTTGACTCATCATCTTCTTCGGGAGTTCCACTTGTTGCTTGAGGTGGGTGGGTGCGTTGGAACGGTAGCAGTGAAACAATAAATGTTGGTGATAGGGATTAGATGTAAGGTATAGGTGCTACGGTGACGATGGTGGAGGAGAAGGGTGGTACGGCGACGATGTTCATCTTCTTCTCTCTCTCATACCGGTTCACTCATCTAGCGTTGGTGGTGGCCGTTGTTTTTTTTTTCAGATCTTGAATCATCTTTGTTTCATGTGAGGAAAGTGGGTTATATAGGATGAGTTTTAAAACTCATCGAACAGATCTTAGATGATTCAAGTTCTTATGTGAGGAAAGTAATGGAGCTACTTTGATGAGTGATGAAAGTGTCTTTTTTTCACATTTAGATATGTGTTGAGAGAAAGTATAGGATACAAAGTATCCTTAATGTACAAAGTGTAAGAAGCCATGAGAAATTGCCACTTGTCAATCTAACCTAACCATGATTAACCTAATTAAACTATATTTAAACTCAATTGTAGTTAAACCAAGGACAAATCAGTAACCTAGACTCCTGCAACACCACTACCAGATCCAAAGCCCTTAAAAGCCCCAACACAGATCCAAATCACAGACGACGTTTCTCCGACCATTCCTTCACTTCCGGTCATCTTCTCCGGTTGAGTTCTCCCCGCCGACACAATTCCGGTCATCACCTTCTCAAACCCAGAAAAGAATTGGTTCCAAGACCTTGAATAATTGTGCAAGCATGAAGCTGTTTCAAAGAATGAATATCTTGACAGTACTCAAATGAATGAGCCAATTTTTGTGGTGAAAAAGAAGGGTCTGAAGGTATTGTTTTTGCCCCGACACCACGACCACCCACGATCCTCACCTTCCTGTTTCAGTACCAATTACGATGATTTTCGGCTTATAAAAAAGTGAATACTGTACCGGTCAACTTCATCCATGTCAAAATCGACTTCACACCCAAATTAGGCACATCTCCTTTGTTTTGCAAAGCACTGATAATGACAGGAAGAAGAAGAAGAAGAAGAAGAAGAAGAAAGCTGCTTGTAAGAGGTTTGAATAGGGGAAAAAGTGAGGAAAATGTGAGTTTTAATTATACAGAATGCGTTTTACAAAACCAAGTGCGTTTTACAAAAAAAACAAGTGCGTTTTACAAAAACCAAATGCGTTTTACAAAAACCAAGTGCGTTTTACAAAAACCAAATGCGTTTTACAAAAACCAAGTGCGTTTTACAAAAACCAAGTGCGTTTTGTAAAAGCTAGTTTAAATAGTGCTTAAAAAACCAAATGCGTTTTATAAAAAAAACCAAGTGCGTTTTATGATTTTCTGTTTAACAGTTTCTGATCTTCATTGTCTGAAACTTTTTTGAAAGCCATTTTTTCCTTTAATTCTTCTTCTATTATCAACATTGTTCGTTTCTGTGAATAATACATGCGTTGATAGTGATTTTTGAATATGATTCGACTAATTTTATCAATTGAATTATCATACTCTGTTTTTTTTTCTATTTTTTTGCAAATACGTTTTGATTTTGTTTGTAATCGAATTGTTTAATCATTCTGAACGTTTAATCGAGTTGAAAACGATGAAAAATCAGGTTCAATCGATGAAAATTTTTGCATCGATTATGTCTGTTGTTATGGTTTCACAGAAATTTAAACGTGTTTTTCCTAATTTACCCTTGGTTAGATTAACTCAAATATGATTAGGATTGTTAATTACCATCTTGCCACCCCTAAATCTAATGGCTGAGAATCATTCTTACACTTTGTATGTTAAGAAACTTTGTACATTAGCCTCTCTCATGTGTTGAAGAGTAAATTGTGTGTCAGGAGCAATAAATGTTATGAGAGATAATAAAAATAATTTACCTAAAATGCCCTTTCAGTGATTTGTAAAGATGATGTCGTGGATTAACCTTGACCATATAATGAGTTTTTATAGTTTTTTTAACTGAAGTGGGTTTTCTAATTATACTTTCCCTATATATATTATATATATACATATAGAGAGAGAGAGAGATTAGTGTATAGACGTAGTTTCCTTAGATAAAAGCATAAATCTGGTTGGAATCTAGCCATAATTTAAGGAATTTGGCTGGAAACTCTCCAGAATTTAGGAATCTAGCTAAAATCTGTGTCTAAACCATCACCTAGAGAATTAAAGCGCAATTTACTCAACTCAAAACGCAAATGCATCGCCTCGTCTAAAAAATGAGCCTAGGCGCAAAGACGATAGATTTTGACAACTACGCTTCTATCAGTGTATTTCTTTTTCTCTGTCGGTTATTGAACTTAATAACCAGTTTCGATAAAAAGAATGTTCAATGCTTGTTTGGGATAAGATTTTAAATTCTATGGTTGAGCGTCATTGTCAATCCAAGACACATTGATAAGTTTTCTCACAAATTTGTTCATATTCATTCCCTTTATCTATATATCTATTCATTCACTTAATGTCGGATTCTATATTTATTCATGATGTGCCAAAACTAAGAACCAAACGTTACATTTGCTACATAACTTAACTAGCTTTTATCCCGGGAGCGTCCCGGATTGAAATATCTAATATGACATAATAAAATATATTATTATTATTATTATTATTATTTATTTTGAACAAATCTCTACCGTAAGTTATCATATTCAAATATAAAAAAAAAACGAATCTCTGCGCCGAGGTATAAATCTTGTGCCATTACAAAATATTATATAATGTCAAATGAATTAGGAAGTCTATAATCGATCATTCTAAAAATAACTAACATGAAATAAGAAAAAAAAGTTAATTATTGAAATATCGAACGCATTAGTCTAAGGGTTATGTGATGCGTTAAAAAATTCATGGGTTTATGATCGGGTATATAGTTCGGGTATTTGGGTATGTGGTTTCGGGTAATCTGGTCGGGTATCACCTAATCCCAAACCCGACCCAAATCAACAAAAATCACCTCTAAGTTTCTAACTTGACAATTTATTTAACACACCTTAAGTTTTATAAATTAACAAAGCTCACCTCTAATTTTCTATTTCTAACATGACAAAAACCAAGTTTCTAACTTTACAAAAATGACATTTCTACTTTCAAATTTGACAAAAAAGCCTCCATGCTTTACAACTTTTCTTCCGCACTTAAACTTTTGACACATAACTCATTTTACCCCCAAACATTGCTATAATCTCAAAGGTAACCCTATAACTTTGTAAATATCACTTTGACTACCTCAGATTTCTAATTTTTTGACCGTACCCTCAATCAAATTTGTTACGTTTTTATTTTTATGGACGTGTCAGCATAAATTCGAGTTAATCTACGCTTTAATGTAGTTTTTTGTTTGAAAACGAGCAGAGTTAAATGTAAAATATTACGTTTTGATGTATATTTTGTTTGGAAACAAATCAGGTCAAACATAATACGTTTCAATTCGGTGGCATAAATTTGAGTTACCAAACGTTTCGACGTAAAATTTAGTTCGGAAACAAGTTTGATCAATTATACTCTATACGTTATGATTTCACCTATGCTACCGCCGCAACGTAAGACGGGTAAAAAAACTAGTTACATATGAAGCAGCATATTAACCACCTGGCTCATTGTAGGCCTTGCCTCACTATCTTCCTCCACACACTGCAATGCTATTTCAACCACCTTTTCCATCACTCTTCCATCATATTCACCTCTTATCGAACCATTCACAGTTTCCTCAACCCACCCTTCTCTTTTAACCATCTCCCTCACCCAATTCACCAGCCCCTCACCATTCGCCCTACACGGACTCCGCCCCGTTATAATCTCCAACACCACCACCCCGTAGCTATACACGTCCACTTTCGAAGTAATTGCAAGGTTCAACACCCACTCCGGAGCCATGTACCCCCTCGTCCCTCGCATCATCGAGAAGTTCCATTTCTCCGTCCCACCTCTGTCCCACCTTTTCGACAACCCAAAGTCCGCCACCTTCGGGTTGTAGTTAGCATCCAACAGTATGTTATGTGGCTTCACATCACAATGCAGTACCCATTCCAAACACTCTTCGTGTAAATACGCCAATCCTTTTGCCGTACCTATCACAATGTTTAGTCTAGTTGCCCAGTCAAGTTTATCTAGCCACAAGTTACTCGCTAACGATCCGTTCTCCATATACTCGTAAACAACCAGCCTATGCTTTCCTTCCGCGCAGTAGCCCCACGTCTCTATCAGGTTCATGTGATTCATCCTCCCAATCGTGCTTATCTCCGCTTGAAACTCGTCTTCCCCTTGATCACCACTGTTTTTAAGCTTCTTTATGGCTGCAATCCTGTTGTCTTTCAACCTTGCTTTATACACAACCGAAGCACCCCCACTCCCTATCTCTTCACTGAAATTGTTCGACGCCTTCTTCAGCTCACTATATGTGAACCTCCTAAACCCTGTCGACACTGGAAAATAGACTTGCTCGGTCACAGACGAATGTCTACTACTGCAATACCAGAAAAACAATATACACAAGATTTCAATAACCCCAATCGTGCACCCGACCACCATAAAGAACCCAAGTGGTTTGGTGGTATTTTTTTTCTCATATGACCTTACAAGCGGCATTACCACCACACGCTGTGGACAGCTGAAGCTTGATCGGCCAATGACTTTCGTAGTATTAAAAGACGATACCAATCTCTTTGGTAACTTGATAAACATGGTACCGTAAACCCCCATTTGATACCCGTTATGCAAAGAAGTCTTCAAGAAACAAAAAAAGAGTCCCGTCCCAGCTTGCGGTGCAAAGTTAAACCCCTTGCAGTTGTTGTCCTGTAAACATTCCTTCTTGCAAGCATCCAAAGTGGTATTAAGGTGAAAACTAGTATCATAGCCGTAGAATTCGGTATATGGCATCTCAATGAAATCACAATCATCAACTTTCTTGCACGAATGGGATTTCTCGGGTTCACACCCACGACTCCAATCTTGATTATTCACCATCTTGAAGCCATGTACACAACTGCATTTCTTTCCTGAATCACGAGAATAGGTACACAGACTATTCGGTCCACAAGTACCATCAATCCTGCATATATGACTGATCGCCTGCCATTTAACATCCCATTCCATCCCTCTACCCAAACTGTAAAGTCTTATATTACCATCAGTGTCCAGCCTTATCATTCTCTGTGGGCCCAATCCGAAATCATTCGAAACGAAGCTGAAACCGTCTGAGGAGTTGAACTGACCATAAGAATTAAGAACAGCTGTTCTGCTGCCTATGTACTCAAACCTCCCAGCAAAGTATGTTCTTAACCTGGGGTCAGGCCAGTACTTTGAAGTCGTTTCTGAATTGTCGTAAACAAGCCGAAGAATGCTGTCTACGTCGAAAAGCAACTTATAGTAACCCGAAGAGTGGTTACTAGAGCTTCTAGAGGACACAAGCTGTGTCTTTTTAGTAAAGGGTTGGTTTGGAAGAAGGGTATCTGTTGGGTGATCAAAGCTTTGCCAAAAAATCTGTTCTTGATCTTGAAGAATAAAGTTACCTAAGTCATTGAGTCTCAGCTCAAGTTTGGAAGACGTTGACTTAGTCTGGGTTGACCAGATAATATGTTGGCCTGCATCTATCAGAACAAGATTGCCATCTTTCCATAAGGACAGTTTTGTTTTTTTCCCGTTGACCGGCACGTCTCGGTTCGCCATCCAGACGACGGTTCGAGCGGCGGTGAACCACACTGCAAAGACATAAGCATTTTCTCCGACTTGATGAAAGCCGGCTGTAAAACGGCCATTTGGTGACACAATAAGGTCATCTTTGTTTTCAACAGATAAAGATGAACCTCTAGTTAGACCATGGGTTGAAGAGGAAAATGATATTATTGTGATTGTAACAACAAACAGAAGAAGATGAAGATGGTGATAAAATATTGAGGTAGCCATGATTATAAAAATATGGCCGACTCTTATGCAATATAATATATGACTACTACTAATTGTTTGACTTTTAAGTCGAACCAAGATGTATGTGGCAGTAAAGTAAGCTTGTTGATGTATAAAATATGAAAACTCGGTGACGTATATATAGATCTGGCTTGTGTGTTAACTGAAGAAATATATAAAAATAAATAAATAATTATTATGTACCTTCTAGTAATCAAATCTTGTTGACCAATTAAATGTTGGTTGTGGATGGAATATTACGACTTTTTGAGGAAATTTCCATGTATGTCACTGTCGTGTAATTTCAAAATTCAGAGTCTTCAACTGAATGATTAATTTGTATTATTATATATTCTATAATATAAAAATTAGTTACAGATTAAACAAATGTTTTGTAACATGCTTGAAGTACAATTTTAAAAGCTTCTTTTTCTTATAAAAAATAAATACTTTTTTGTTAAAAAGTATTTGTTATAACTTATAACATACATAAAATCAATCAATCAATCAACCAAGCCCAGTAAATCTCATAAATAGCAAAGCTATTGTTAGGGTCTGGGAAAGGTGGGATGTAGGCAAACCTTACCTCTACCACTGGGGTAAAGAGGTTGCTTCCAGAGAGACTCTCGGCTCATAACACACAGTCAAATCCCCAAAAAAGGTATACACACACACACACCCAGACCCACACACACCCAACTACCCATAACAACATAGACAGTGAAAAGTGTGTATGAAAGAATAGACAAGTATAACATCACAACCAACATAAAAATAAGCAAACAATACAAGAAGACAATATATATACACTACGAAACATGAAGGCAAAAGTAAGACCCTACCACACACCTAAAAAAACAAAACAAATGTCCCAAAACCTAAAAATCTTTGGCCTTAATTCTATGCCTCCATAAACTCCTATCGTGGACCATGTCCCCAGAGAGGTGCAACTCTAGTAAATCATGTCTAATCCGCTCGTCCCAAATAAATTTTGGTCTGCCTCTACTCCTCCTACCTGCTACAATGGGATTCTCTACCGCTCTAACTGGCTCGGTCGACTGTCTCCTCTTCACATGCCCAAACCATCTCAATCGCGTCTCTTTTATCTTATCCGAGATACTAGCTACTCCCAACATATCCCTAAATACCTCATTTCTTATCCTGTCTAGTCGTGTGTGGCCGCACATCCACCTCAACATCCTCATCTCGGCTACCTCCATCTTCCGTGCCTGTGCTTTCTTGATTGCCCAACAGTCGGAGCCATATAACATAGCCGGTCTAATTGCTACCCTATAAAACTTATCCTTTAGTTTAGTTGGAAACCTTCTGTCGCACAAAACCCCCGTAGCTGCTCTCCACCTACACCATCCAACTTGGATACGGTGGGCTACTTCACTATCTAACTCTCCATCCCTTTGTAAAAACGATCCTAAATACTTAAACTTAGTTACATGCGGAACCACTTGACCCTCAATGGTAATCTGAGTGTTCTCATCATTGCCCACACCACTGAAGTCACAGTATAAGTACTCCGTCTTAGATCGACTAATCCTTAAACCCTTACCCTCCAGAGCTAAACGCCACTCCTCTAACCTCGCATTCAAGCCTTGTTTACTCTCGGACACTAACACGATATCATCTGCAAAAAGCAAGCACCACGGGACCGTCTCCTGGATTGACTTTGACAACTCGTCTAGGACAACCGCGAACATGAAAGGGCTCAACGCCGACCCTTGGTGGAGCCCTACCTCTACAGGGAAAAAGTCAGTGTCCCCTACAGTCGCCCGAACGCAAGTCTTAGTCCTGATGTACATATCCCTCATTAGGTCTATATACTTCCCAGAAACCCCTCTACTCTCTAAGCTGTCCCAAATCAATGAACGAAGCACACTATCATAAAGGGACACATACATAAAGTATTATATTATTTAAAGCAAATTACTAAAATAAATATTAAACCACTCTAAAAACCTAAAATAAATGTACTTAGAGTATAAACAATAGGGACGAGGCTATCTACATACATTTTAACTTTAGACGCAATCTTGAATCTTTAACTCAATCTATCTCAGCCGTAGATTTAGACATTTAGATATTGCATCTAAAGTTAGAGATTAGAGAATGCGTCTAGAATTTAGAGATTTTAGAGGTTAGGCACCCCTATCTCTTTAGGCTCAAGCTCTGCTCGGGCTCAATAAGGCTCGACTCGTTTTGAACTTTTTACCGAGTCGAGCTCGAGTAAAGAGTCTATAGTATAGTCTGTCCCTATTGTCACATGCCCTTATTTATTTTGTTCAAGTTAAAGAGTCTGTAGTATAGCTTGTCCCTGTTGTTTAGATTTAAAGTATGTTTATTTTAGATTAAATGTTTTCCCAATCGTTAATGCCTTGATATTTCGGGTTGCGAATTCAAACTTTTCTCTCAAATGTTCATTTTCTTAATTTTCACTATTATTACTTGATATTTCTCGTTGCAGACTCAAACATTTCTCTCAAAATATTTATTTTTGTAATTTTTCCCATTATTAATGGCTTGATATTTTATGTTGCAAACTCAAACTATTCTCTCATCCTGTGTGAACACGTACAAGACTACGAGAGCCAAAACAAAGTTCCCAAAAGATAAAGCTTGCCGTCATTTCACATTGAATATTCAACCAGACTCAAAATTCCTTTTTTCAAGAATTTAAGAACATAATCAAATTATTTATTTGGTTTAAGGAATCTTGTGAGTTAACTTAGTATACACATTTAGTTATTATGGTTATGGTATAATTTAATCCCAAGTTTGGATCTATACACTACTAGAAAATTGGCTATTTGCTACAAAAGTTTTTCTACGGAGAAAAAATCGTCACAAATTTTGACAAAGTTGCTACGCATTTGTGACGACAAAAAAACGCTAATTTTTTTAACAAATTTACTACACAATAGATGCAAATAATTAGGAAATTGCGCGCATAGGAAATGGCGTAGGAAACATGTCACAAATTTCCTACACCATATATTCGTAGGAAATGCGTTGAAAAGTGCGTAGTAAATGTGTAGTAAATGGTTTCCGACGAGGTTTTTTACAACATCAAGATTTCGTTGTAAATGCGTAGCAAATTACGAAACCTACGCATTTACAACGAAATCTTGATGTTGTAAAAAACCTCGTCGGAAACCATTTACTACACATTTACTACGCAATTTTCAACGCATTTCCTACGAATATCTGGTGTAGGAAATTTGCGACGCATTTCCAACGCTATTTTCTATGCAATTTCATAAGTATTTGTCTCTATTGTGTAGCAAATTTGTTAAAAAAAGTTAAAAATTTTTATCGTCACAAATGCGTAGCAACTTTGTCAAAAATTGTGACGAATATTTTTCCGTAGAAAAACTTTTGTAGCAAATAGCCAATTTTCTAGTAGTGATAATAATATAATATATTTTCACATCTTTCACAGATATTAACTAATGAAAGCAATTAATCCCTTACATGTGCATATAGTACACTATTATTCATGATTCACATCAAATATGGATCAACATTACTACTTCTATGTAGCACATTCTTAGTTTTAAAACCTATACTTGACTCCGAAAGAACACGGGGTTGAGTATTGTTGCTACAACAAATAACTGCCTAACGTTGGTTCTGAGTCACAAGGGAGGTTCAGGGGTTCAAGGGTTCCACTCTGCCTAACGCAGGTCGTGGTGTCCTTCTACGTTGCAAACGTAGAAGGAGGTTCAAGGTTATATTTATTGTTTTAGATGCTTTAGGATTCTGGTTTGAGGTGAACTCAAAACCAGAAGTGGAAGTTCTTAAGATCCGAGTGAAGAGGATTGTTCTCTCCACGTGAAAGGCCAAAAGAATAATAAGAGTGAAGTGAGAGTGATTATGATGGTGTGTCCAGGGCTGAGAATCAGCCTCTGATTTATAGAGAAAAGAGCATTCTATAAGGAGAAAGCATCTAGCCTTGAGCCTTGTTGCAACTAAAGGACATCCCACAAAAGGTAAGTGGCTGCTATGGACCTGCGGTCTGTTGACTGATGTTACTCCATCAGTTTGTTTGTTTTGCTCGATGAAAAAGATGACGGGACAAGTCATCTTTTTGACTTAGGATGCTGCTGGTTATCGAACCCTTGTAGGCTCCAACCCTTTAAGCATCGTTTAGTAATATTGTTTATTTATTTTTGCTTTAAGCTACCCACGTCATCAGCCCCCCAAGTCAGAAGGTTTGATGAGGTATCTTGAAAGCTTCTGACTGTTTTCTTAGTTTATTCCTTGCTTGAAAGGTTCGAGGGTTCGGTGTGATTTGGGCGGTTATTACTCAGTGTTTTAATTTTGATTGGACCCTGATGTGACATGTGGCAGTCTGTTCAGAGTTGATTATTGCATGTCATAATGACAGTTTTTAAATTAAAATAACCGTTTTCTTTTTCCTTTTTAACCCTTCCATATTTCAATTTTTTACTTTACTCTTTTCATTTCTTCATCTTCTTCTTTACAAACGTTTGATCCATCTTAGGGTTTCGTGATTTTCAACACAGCAGGTTAGTCTTTCTTCTTGTTGTTTTTTTTACTGATCATCCTTTTAAGCACAATGGGTGCTAAAAAGGACATGGCCGTTACTTTTTCTACCCTTTCTCAGAAAGAGGTTGAATCGTTTTGCTCGGAGTGGGATATAGATTTGTCTTTTAATCCCGTGGCTCCTGGCAAACAACTTGCTGTTTCTGAATGTCCCTTTGGTTCCATTGCTTTATATTGTCGTCATTTTGAATTTGCAAACCTTCGTCTTCCTTTCTCTGTATTTCTGTTGAATGTTCTTGAGTACTATAGGGTTTCCCTTGGTCAAATCCATCCACATGGTATTGGCCGTGTGTTACACTTTGAATGTCTTTGTAGAGCCTTAGGGTATGATCCCACTTTATTGATGTTCAGGCGATTCTTTCGCCTTGCCAAGAATGGTGACTGGTTCACCTTCGAGGGATCATCAATAGAGACAAACCTTCTTTCCTCCCATGTTACAACTGTTGGGCAGTGGAAGACTAGGTTCTTTTGGGTGTCTGATTCTATTTTCCCTTTTAAGCCTGTGTGGAGGCATCCTGAGGCTGTTCTCAATGAAGGGGAACCTTCAGAGTCTGAACTTGATCATAACTTTCTAACAGCTCTTAGAGCCTGTCCTTCGAGGTTTCGTCCATTTGCTGAGCCTTTTTTAGTGTTATCCGGTGTTAGCACTCGTTGGGACAAGCCGGGTAGAGATCCTGTTGTGATGAAGGATGATCAGGGTATGAGTTTTTGTTTATTGTTGATTTCATTCTCTCTTTTTGTTTTCTTTCTTATGTGTTGTATTTTTTGCAGTTATGTCGGCTCTAGACTTCATTAAGGGTGATGATGCTTCGGGTGTTGTTTTTGCTGATGCTGAAGCAGCAGATGGGGAGGATGCTCTGACCAAGTATGAGAAAGGGAGATATGACGGGACCAACTATGTTGTTGTCCCTAATGTCAAGGGTTTTGCTAAAGCAAGTTCGTCCAAGGCTTCAACAAGGAGGTCCAGCAGACGGCTTTTAAAGGCTGCCAAGCCTGCTGATCCTTCTGAAGCGGTGACAGTTAGTGACGACATTGAAGAATCTGATGATGAAAAGGATCAGACAGTAGATGATACTCTTGTGGATGTGGTTGTCAAGAAAAGTAAGGGTAAGAAGGTGAAGGTTGGGTTGGTGAAGGAAACAGATGTGTCTGCTAGCTTTGACGACGAAGGTTTGTATGTGCCTGGGTGGAATGTGAAGTCAAGTGACAACTTCAAGTCTTCGGCTGTTTGTGAGGAGGTTCTGGCACACTTTGCCACCCCTGGTGCCAAGGCTTGTCTTGAAGGTTTGGATGATGATGCTTTGCTAGCAAAGATGATGGTGGGTACCTGCAACTTGGCTGCTATGCTGCCAGAGGGGATTAGCAGGTTTAGGAAGGTTATGGGTGAGTATAGTGAGTTTGCAAAGAAAAAGAAGGAGATGAAACAGTCTATAGCTGATATGAAGAGGGATGCTAAGGAGTATGCCCAGAAGGAGATTACTTTGATTGCCCTGATTGATGAACTGAAGAGAGGGCATGAGGCTGAGATGGCAAGGCATGAAGCTGCTAGGCTGAAGGTGGAAGCAGATCAGTTGGCCTTGGAAGCAGAGAAGAAGGCATTTGAGAGTGAAAAGAAGGAGTTGGAGGTTTCTCTTGCTGCTGCTCAAAGTGATAACAAGTGGTTAATTGAAGAAGGCTTCCAGCAAGTCGTTACCTACCTCCTTCACTCTGCCGAATTCAATTCTGCCCTTGGAGAAGTGTACACCAAGCTTTTAACCCATGGTAAGCATGCTGGTTTTGTTGCAGGGTTCAAAGCTCATGAGTCTGGCCAAGTCTTAGAAGAATCTTCCCTCTATCAGCCTAACTCCTTGGACGTGTTCAAGGAAACTGTCCTCAAGATGGAACACTCCAGCTATCCTTATGTTGCACAAGTTTCTTCCCTTTATGGGAAACCTTTGAAGGAGCTTAGGGAATTGAAGCCTGCTGGTCTGAACGAAGCTGTATCTGCTAAGGTGCTTCAATCTGTTTCAAGGAAGAGGGCACATTCGGGCGATAGTGAAGAGACTTTGGACGTGAGTGAAACACTCTCTAAGGATGCCAGCGTTGAAGCCTCTGAAGCTGGTCTTGTAGAGAAGCTACCAAAGAAGGGGAAGAAGGCCAAGAAGGCAAAGGTGGCCAAGGCTGGGAATGAGGACGAAGCCTCCAAGCCCTCGGGGTCTGGTAATGATGCCTGAACTTCCTATTCGTAGCTTTCTTAGCATCTTGGTTTGTCAAAACAATTAACTATGTGGTTGTGTCTCGAAACACTTTTTATCTTTTGTTGGAACCTGTGATGGTTCTTTGATGGTTGTGGGCTGACGCCCTTTGAACAATTATGCTACTACTTGGCTTTGTTAAAAGCCTTTTAATGTTAGGCCTTTAGGGCTGTTGTTTAAGTTTTATCGTTGTTCATCCTTTATTCGTTTCTTGTGGCTTTGTGTGTTTGTTTGTCTTTGTTGTTTGTTTGGGAATGTTTATCCGGTAGCACCTTCAAAGGTTGAATGCTACAGTCATTCATCCTTAAGGTAGTCTAGGCAAACATGTCACCACCTATCCTATATACACTTATACAAGTGTTTTTAATGTATTTTCGTAAGTTTGTTTTTTAAACTTAAGGAACGATTGGTGTAGGTTGTTCAAGCCTGTCAATGAGATTTATAAAGTTATTTTTTGTTTATCTCATGGAGTCGGATTGATTTAGGAACTCACCCCTTATATAGGTCCGTTCAACCCTCGAACCTATTGAGCGAAATGGCCTGGGAGCTCATCCCCTTACATGGCCCTTGCCATGGAGTTTCTTGCAAGGTTCTCAACCTGATCATAGGATAGAAAGACAATATTTCCAAAAGAGGATTCAGTGATCCTTTCATTCACTTGATGATAACATTACATTGCTTTTTCAAAGAGAACAACATTTTCTTACAACTTAAACAAAGAACCTTTTAAGGTTCTTGCCATTCCAATGTCGAGGGAGCTTCTTGCCTTCCATGTTGGCAAGCTTGTAAGACCCTCCTTTGTGGGATTCAAGGATGGTGTATGGACCTTCCCATTTTGGTCCTAACTTTCCTTGGTTTTCCTTCTTGCTTGCTTCATTGTTTCTGAGGACCAGATCACCTGGTTTGAAGCGTTCATGCTTGACTTTGGCATTGTATTAGGACTCCATCTTTTGTTTGTACCTGGCTTCTCTTATTGCTGCCAAGTCTCTTGCTTCTTCTAACAGATCAAGATTGAGTGACGTTTCTCGTTCGTTTGCCTGGATGTCAACATGAAGGGTTCTGGGTGTGGTGACCCCAATTTCAGCATGTATGACTGCTTCAGATCCGAAGGTAAGGCTGTAAGGTGTCTTCTTGTTACTTGTTTTCTCCGTGGTTCGGATTGCCCAAAGAACGCTTGGTAGTTCTTCCAACCAATTTCCTCCTTGACGACCCAGCCTAGCCTTGATCCCTTCAACCACACTTCTGTTCATCCTTTCAACCTGCCCATTGGATTGAGGGTATGCTACAGAGCTAAAGACTTGTGTTATTCGATACTCTTTGCACCAAGCACTGAATGGCTTTTCTGCGAACTGTTTGCCATTATCTGTAACTAGTACCCCGGGCAAGCCATATCGACAGATGATACTTTCCCAGACAAATTCAATTATCTTTTTCCCAGATATTTTTCCCAAAGGCTTCACTTCCGGCCACTTCGTGAAGTAATCAACTGCAACCAACAGGAATTTGACCCCTCCTTTTGTAGGTGGGAAGGGTCCAACGATATCCATTCCCCATTTGTGGAATGGCCATGCTGAAGTAATAGGCACCAAATCATGCTTGGGACTCTTTGGGACAGGTGCATGGATTTGGCAGGCTTCACATTTCTTCAATTGCTCTGATGCATCACGATGCATAGTAGGCCAGAAGTAACCTAGGTTCATAAGTTTTGCCACAACTGATCTTGGACCACAATGAGCTCCACATATTCCTTCATGAACCTCCTTGATCAAGTACCTGCTTTTTTCAGGACCGACACATCGAAGCAATGGGGCCAAGCACCCTTTTTTATAGAGTATCTCATCCTGGACTATGTATTGCTTAGATTTGATCCGAATCCTTTCAGCTTCAACAGGATCTTAGGGCAGTTCACCTCTTTGCAGGAACCTTTCAAAGGGAGTCATCCAATTTGGTTCATTTTCAGTGATGACGTCTTGAACTTCAATTTCAGATATTGCAGGATGTTTGATCACTTCAACCAACACCTTCTTGGTAAGGTGAGCAAAGTTTAACGAAGCAAGCTTGCTAAGGGCATCAGCCTTCTTGTTATGAGACCTTGGAACCTGTTTAATCTTGCAACACTGGAAGGTGTTCATGATCTCCTTGGCCTTCTCTCTGTACTTCTTCATGTTAGGTTCCTTGGCGAAGTAGCTATCGTTCACTTGGTTGGAAACCAGTAGTGAGTCGGTGAACACTTGAAGCTTATGAACCACCATCTTTTTTTGCAAGCTTGAGTCCTGCTATCAGGGCTTCGTATTCTGCTTCGTTGTTAGTTGTCTGAAATTCCAAACGAAGGGCATATGTGAATTCTAACCCTTCAGGGTTGATTAGTACAAGACCAGCCCCTGATCCTTCAACACTGGAAGCTCCATCTGTGTAAAGCTTCCAGGCTTTTGGATCGATGGGTTCATCTATGGTGATATTAACCTCGGCCGTTTCCACCCTTGGAATTTCAGCAATGAAATCAGCAAGTACTTGTGCTTTTATTGATTTTCTCGGGACGTAGGTGATTTTGTGTTCACCTAGTTCAACAGCCCATTTGGCTAGCCGTCCCGAGGTTTCAGGCCTTTCAAGCACATTTTTGATTGGTTGGTCGGTGATCACTTGTATGGGATGTGCTTGAAAGTACCTTCGAAGCCTTCTGGCTGTTTGCACTAAGGCTAAGGCCAGTTTTTCCAAAGGAGGGTACTTGACCTCTGCTAACTTTAATGTTTTACTGAAGAAATAAACGGGTACCTGAGCTTTGTCTCTTTCTATGGTGAGAACAGCGCTGAAGGCTTCATCAGTAACTGAAAGATAGACAGAGATCGTTTCCCCTGCTTCAGGTGTTGCAATTGTGGGAAGGGAAGCTAAATAATGTTTCATGTTGTTGAAGGCTTCCTCTGCTTCTTCCGTCCACCTGAAGTCTTTCTTGTCAGTGCAACCTTGGAGGGTCTTGAAGAAAGGTAGGGATTTCTCAGCCAACTTTGACACGAAACGCTTCAAGGCAGCCAGTTTGCCATTCAAGCTTTCAACCTCTTTCTTGGTCTGGGGTGACTTCATGTTGAGGATGGCTCGAACCTTGTTCGGATTGGCCTTTATGCTTTGCTTTCCTACAACATGACCCAAGAACTTTCCTTCTTCGAAACCAAAGGAACACTTGACAGGATTCAGCTTCATGTTGATTTCTCTGAGGTTGTTGACGGTTTCTTGTATGTCAGCGAGCATTTGATCTTCAGTTTTGCTCTTGATGACCAAGTCATCCACATAAGCCTCCATGTTTTTGCCAATTTGCTGGGCAAAGGCTTTGTCAACCAACCTTTGATAAGTAGCACCTGCATTTTTTAAACCAAAGGGCATTTTTCTATAACAGAAAATAGCCTTGTCAGTATGGAAAGCAGTTTTTTCTTCGTCTTCCTCCTTCATTTGTATCTGGTGATAACCTTTATAGGCATCCAGAAAACACTTGAAGGGGAAGCCTGTAAGCGAGTCTATTTTCAGATCAACCTCAGGTAAAGGATAACAATCCTTTGGGCAGGCTTTGTTGAGGTCTTTAAAGTCGATGCACATCCTCCACGAATCATCAGGCTTTCTAACCATCACAGGGTTTGCAACCCATGATTGATATTTTACCTCTCGAAGGATACCAGCTTCAACCAATTTGTCAACCTCTTGACATGCAGCCTTGCTTCGTTCTGGAGCAAGACTTCTTTTCTTCTGAACGATGGGTTTGACGTTGGAAGGAATCCTTAGTTCATGTTCAGCAACATCTCGTGGGATCCCAGTCATGTCACTTGGGCACCAAGCGAAAACGTCAACGTTATCTTTCAACAATGCTTCAAGCCTTGTGAGAGTATCACTAGGAAGGGTTATGTTGACCCGTATCCTTTGATCAGGGTATTTGGGGTTGATGCTGAGACCAAGTTTGTTGTGATCTTCATCGATGGTTAACACCGAAGTGGAAGGTTGGAGGGTTGCAATACCCTCTTTGGTGGGGAACTTTGCACTTTTTCGGCTAATGAAAACCGTCATATCAAAGATTACTACCCCAGGCCTTCCTATGATGACGTCATAGCTAGATGGTAGGTCTAGAACAACGAAGGTTAATGGCTCAGTCCTTCGCATTTGTCCATCAGAGAAGGTTACATCAAGCGTTATTTCGCCCAGTGGCTTGATGGGTATGTCAGCAATGCCTTTTATGGCAGCTTCAGCAGGCCGTAGCATGGAGCGTTCTTCAGAGCTTAAAAGGTTGAAATATTTGGCAAACATTATTTCAGTAGCAGCTCCGGTATCTATGTAGGCCTTTTGTGTTTTGATGGAACCTACGAAGGCTTCAAGGACAAGTGGATCGCAGTGTTTTTCTCCCTTGGTATAGGGGAAGTAGATGCCTTGTCGTTCCCAATCTTCCAACCTTTGTCGCTTGCTTGGGGTTTCATTTTCAACAAAGACCATGGCAACGTCTTTCTTCTTGCCATCTGCCATGTTTTCTTTAACACCTTTGACCAGATGGGCTAGTTCCCCAGATTTGACGGCTTCTTCGATTCTTTTCTTGAGTTGGAAGCAGTCGTTGGTGTGATGTCCCTTCTCTTCATGAAACTCACAATATTGGTTGGAGTTTTCATTTCTTTTACTTTTTGGCAAGGGACGAGGAGGTCTGAAGGTGTGTTTAACTTCTTCGGTTGCCAGGATTTCTTGAGGAGTTTTGGTGAGGGCTGTGAAATTGACATTTCTATCTCTGCTTGGAGGGTTCCTGCTTTCAGACCTTCGTGACTCAGATCCTCTGGATCTTTTGTCATAGGTGCCATAGTTGCCTCTCTTTCGAGTAGGACTGTTGCTTCTCCAGCTGGAAGCCCTTTTCCTTTGTTCCTTGATGTCTACAGCCTCCTCTCCTCGAATGTGAGCTTCAGCTCTTTCCAAGGCCTCTTCAAGGGTTCTAGGGAGACTTTTGTTGAACTCCCTGGTAAGGTACTTTGAGTTGATGGCATTCATGAACCCTGCAACCTTCATCTTTTCATCGGCACCAACATAAGTAAGGCCTTCTTTTTTGTATCTTTCGATGAAGCTCTTCAGGCTTTCATCATCTTTTTGTTTTATCTGGAAGATGACAGTTGCATCCTTGACACAACGTCTCTGTTGTGAGAAGTTGGCCCAGAAATCCTTTACCAAGCTCGTCAAAGGTACGGATGCTTCCAGCCGTCAAGCCGTTGAACCAGATTCGTGCAGATCCAACAAGGGTTTGCATGAACATCAAGCAACACTCGGGATCTCCCCACTTCTCTATCCAAGCAGCCCCTGAGAAGATCTGAAGGTGATCTTCTGGATCATCAGTGCCATCATACGTTCTTATATGAGCTGGCATCTTTAGCTTGTTAGGAAAATCATAATCTGCTATCTCTGGTGAGAAGCAAGACAGGCTGTTTGGCTTGTAGGGTTGGTTAACGGTGTGTTCCACCCTATTGTTGGTGATTCCTCCAGTGTTTCCTTGTTGTGCAGCGACGGCTTGACTGATGAGTTGTTGCCAAGGGAAGTTAGCCATCATTTGAGATATCATGTAGGCATGAGGTTGAAGCCTTGAATGCCCTCAGTAGCCACAGTGCTAGTTGCCATGGGGAGGCTCATAGAAGCGTTTCTGGCCATGGGGAGTGAAGCCATGGCCTGCTCCCATGAAGTGGCTATTGGTGGTGGGACACTGGTCACAGGTGACTGTAGGAGTTGATCCAGAGTCATCTCATGTGCTAATGGCATACCAGTGGTGGCAGCTTGAGTGGTAAACAAAGGGAAAGCAGTAGGACTGGACCTTGCTTCGTAGTGTGAAGCGATGTGGGCATTGCTGGGACCAGCATTGTTGTTTCTGGGTGAAGGTCTGCGTCCATAAGTGGCAGTGAGAGGGGGAGGAGGTATAGGAGAGAGTGATATCTCTTCTTCCTCGTCATAATCTAGCCGGAGACGAACTCCTTTGTCCCTTTCCTTCATAACATACTGGTTCAAAAGGGACCTAAGCAGCGAGAAGTTTCTCTCCACTCCTTCAGGGGTGAGATCTATGCGAGGTGGAGTCTGTGCAAGATCAGGGAGAGGAGACATCACCCCAGAACGAGTAGGAGGTGGAGTTTGCAGATTTGCTGACGCAGGGTGAGCAGGTGGGGACTGAGTCACGGCTGAGGTACCTCCTGGAGTGGAGAAAGACACAGATCTGGCTGGAGAGGTCTGATCTGTGCTAGGAGAGATCTGGTTGACCTCTTCTTGAGACTCAGGGTCAGACATGGAGAGAGTCGGAGCTACACAACTAATTTTGAGTAAAGAAAATGGCGCAGCCCCACGGTGGGCGCCAACTTGTTGCTACAACAAATAACTGCCTAACGTTGGTTCTGAGTCACAAGGGAGGTTCAGGGGTTCAAGGGTTCCACTCTGCCTAACGCAGGTCGTGGTGTCCTTCTACGTTGCAAACGTAGAAGGAGGTTCAAGGTTATATTTATTGTTTTAGATGCTTTAGGATTCTGGTTTGAGGTGAACTCAAAACCAGAAGTGGAAGTTCTTGAGATCCGAGTGAAGAGGATTGTTCTCTCCACGTGTAAGACCAAAAGAATAATAAGAGTGAAGTGAGAGTGATTATGATGGTGTGTCCAGGGCTGAGAATCAGCCTCTGATTTATAGAGAAAAGAGCATTCTATAAGGAGAAAGCATCTAGCCTTGAGCCTTGTTGCAACTAAAGGACATCCCACAAAAGGTAAGTGACTGCTATGGACCTGCGGTCTGTTGACTGATGTTACTCCATCAGTTTGTTTGTTTTGCTCGATGAAAAAGATGACGGGACAAGTCATCTTTTTGACTTAGGATGCTGCTGGTTATCGAACCCTTGTAGGCTCCAACCCTTTAAGCATCGTTTAGTAATATTGTTTATTTATTTTTGCTTTAAGCTACCCACGTCATCAGGTATCAACAATGAAGAAACAATAAGTCTAATCTTTGATTAGCGATGATTAGACTATCGATCCACAAGAACGATCCTTCACTGATCTCTTTATGGCTGAAAGAACCTGAAATAATAGCAAAGTATTTGGGTAGGAAGATGACTACTTTCGTAGTTGTTTATGATAAAAACTGCATAATGATGGATACTATGTGAATAGCTTTTAGGGTTAGTAAAGAGTGTCCTCCCTAAAAAGGCCAAGACCTCGTTATATATGGATAACATATGCCAATATCACTAAACCCTGATCATTGTGGGCCCAGACCCTATTAGGGGTATCTTCATGATGCGTGTGGTTTTAGTAAGTTTTCAAAGATGCTTTATGATATCAAAACTTGAAGTTTTATACCAAAGAATAAATAAGACTTGACCAAAGCTATCGAAGTTTTAATTAATTTATAAATAAAACGATAATCGTTGAATGATCTAAAACTTACATAGATGCAAGTGTACCTATCGAGTGTAGTATAGACACGAGCAAGTACCGAGTACTAAGCCCAAAGACACGACTTTTACTGCTCAGTTTTAAGTTGCTTTAAGAAAAAGTTTATAAGAATGAAGATAACAATAGTAGCCGAGAGAATTGTTGTGTCAAAGTTTCTCCATTAACATGAGTAAATGTTTCATATTGTTGAGCCAAAATTTCTCTTGTGTTGGCAATCATCTCATCAGTTCATTCAAACTGTTTTTGAGGCAATCCCACAGCTCTTTGGCACTCTCACAATGTAAGAGCCCAGCATATATTTCGTTTGGGAGAGCAATTGCCAACATTGAGAATGCCTTAGCATCTAGCTCAAGTTTTAGGAAATCGTCATCAGTGTAGTCTTTTGGTTCTTTTGATCTTTCAACTTTAGTTTCTGGATCTGTTATTACTGGTTTATAGGGTCCATACATGACAGACCTCCAACAGCCAGTGTTTGTCTGTGACAAAGTATGTGCCAACCTTCTTTGCCAAATATTGTATTCATTTCTGACCAGCATAGGAGGATTATTGGCAGATCTAGTATTATGATGATCCATTTTTAAGAAGATTGATTTGTCAATAATTTCTTAAAGTGATGGATGTTTTGAAAAGTGAACTTTTATCCTTGATTGAATATCAATAAGAGCCTGTGTCTGATTCTCAATTTGTTAGATTGATATTTGATCAGATGAACCAGGGCTCTGATACGAATCGTTGGATCAGTTTCCTTTAACAATTTCTTATGAAGAACACTTGTTTAAGATTTATTAAAGTAAAAGCACAGCGGAAAAAGTATAAGTGTTCTAAGTTAAAGTTTCGCTTTTAACATGAGTTATTACTCCCACTCAGTTAATGAACTAAAGCAGTTAATGAGAGAATCAAAAAAGTTAATGAATGTAACAGTAGTAAATACTTCAAATGATTCTCAATATATTAGAAAAGGTTGACTACACAAGATTGTCTAAAATAGACTGGATGAACCCATCTATTTATTGTGACAACTGGAAAAATTTTCTCTCTTTCATCGCTTCCTTTCTGGTTTCGGGTAATTTTCAGGACGAAAATTCTTTCAACAGGGGGATGATGTGACACCCGGCAAACTCCGGTTAATAACTTTTGTAAATCTAGTAAGTCTACCTTAGCGAGTCATGCATACATCACACTTAACGGGGTCAGTTAGGTCGTTATGATGGTTCTGGAAATCATCGGGAGTAGTTACAGTGATCCACGGGATCACTGGGAGTCGGTCCATGACCACGTGAACAAGGATTGGTGATTTGTAGAATCGCTAGGTTTAACGCACACACGCAAGTCTCGAGTCCTGGGAATTGGTGAACGAATGTGAACGTGTTAGTTATCATGCATTATGTGTTTATAATCATTATGTGACTTGTCGGTATGTGAATACGTCCTTATATGTGTTAAAATAGGGTTTAATGCGCCAAAAAACCAAAATACGTTGCTGAATGTGAGTAGGAATCCTAATTAGCATAATACGTGGAACTTGGGGGTCGCGTACGAGCATCTTCGGATACCATCTTTTGAGCCGTTGTTGTATTGTTTTTGGTTATTAACAATTTCAAACAATGGTTTTATTTAAGACAATTTAACTTAATATTTTGTAAAACAATGTTGTCAAATGGAAGTCCCTACTTTTAATTTATTTGATGCTTTGTGTGACCTTTGTGATTGGAAATCATTCGAAGTCGCATCCCGTGTTTCCTCCTAGGCGGGGTGTGACCGAACTCAACCCTACCCATATGCGATAGATAAGTTACGCGTTTTTAGTGTAGTGCGCAAACCTAGGTTTTCTATACCCGGTTACAAAACCTAAAACCAATTCCTCTCTATACACGAACCCAGGTTTATTCAATACCCGAACCGAATTTTTCATCACTCGATTACCAATGAACATGGCCTACAGATATGGCCGATAACAGCCCTTTGTAATTCCATTTTAACCCTCATAACCCATTTGCTAGTATAAGTCTGTGGGGTGTGGTCACTGGTGAAAGGACGATCACTAGTATCCACCTCAGCGTCATGATAGCACCCCTTCCATCGTCTCTCTCTTCCACTAACATGAGATGATGTGGTCACTGCTCTTCACTATCCTCAACTCTTTTTTATATAAATTTAGTAATATTTTAATTAAATGAATTTCCATTGCAATTTATTTTAGTTATTTTAGGGCTCTTCATGTTGCGGCAATTAGTGTAAAACCATGTCAAGTAACACCAATGCTACACCACCGCCAGTGATAACACCAGAAAAACACACAAAAGAAATAAAAAATGAAAAATATATAACCGGGCGATAAGTAGGAGTAAAAATGTTGAACCACGAACACGAAAAGTAAAACACTGAAAACAATAACTAAGTCGATCTAAAACCCACACATTGTGACGGGGCTGTTAAACGAGAAAAATAGGCGTAAATATATAAAATTACACACGCACATCACGGCGTGTTGATTCGCAAAATTTAGTATAACGAAAAATTAATAAAATATGAAAAGTACAAGAGAACAAAGTTGAAACTGAAAAAGTTTTGAGTTATATTTATAGGGTTATTGGATTTTAATAACCTCGACTATGATGTGTTGGCTATTGTCATTCCCAACTAACCACCTAACCACCGCCACTCCCAACTTCTAACTTATTTTCCTCTGCCACTCCTAAACAAATAGAACCTTAAACCAGTTAGGTTTTTTTTTTTTGCTGACATGTCACCTTTTAGTGACATGACATGCTGACATGGCACTTTCAGTGACGTGGCATGCTGATATGGCAGCTGGCACGTTAGCAAAAACTATATGGGTTAGAGCCCAGTTAGTTTGTGAATGGTAGAAGAAAATAAGTTGCAAGTTTGGAGTGGTGACGACCAAATGGTTAGTTAGAAGTGACAGAGACCAACATGTCATAATTGAGGTTATTAAAATCCAACCCTAAATTTTAAATATGTAAAAAGCATCAGGTTAAAAATAAAATAAAATGAAGAAAAAGAAAAACAAAAGTGGTACAATAAACAAAGCTAAAGGTGCAACCAAGTTAATAAATAATATATGTTTAATACAAAACAAATTAAAATTTCAAAATTTTATAATGCGTACGTTAATTTTGTTTAAAGTTTATCAATACCCGGTTCCAATACCCACCCAGATATACCCGATCCGAACCCTACTCAATTGCATACATATCCTACTTCCTACCTAGGTACATACTGTACATAGGGTTAGATTTTTCCTCACAATACTTGAACTTACCTTCCCAACCCTGATTTCTTGATACCTGGAACTGGCTGTGGAAAAAAAACCCAAACCAAAATGTGAACCTCTAAATGCTGTTACTTGTTATGTTCCAGACCCGATCATGTGGCCTGTTATTCTGCTTATATCACCTTCTCCCATTTCATAGTTTGTGTTATTGATCATAAACAAACGGACTAAATTATGTTTCCTGTTGTTCAGTTAAACATGCTACCTGAATGTCAAATTAGTTTCATGTCTTTTTATTTGGACTTGAAAGTGGTATACACATATTGGTTCTACATATTATTAGATATGTATGGCAATTATAAATAAATAGGGAAAATAAACACTCATTTAAACTAAATCAAATTGTCAAGCATCAACTGATGCACAAACCCATGTCAACTATGAATATCGAAAAATACATGTTTCCATCATGCAATGCTTATGTTTCTTCCCATGTTTGCCATTTCAATCATCATCTTCGTCGTCCTCGTCTTCTTCTTCATCATCATCCTGCTTATAACAAGGCATTTGAATTCAGATGACATGAATACTATCAATCTAGTTATGCAACTTCGATCCCACATGTTTTTGATGATATTTTGCTTTTATCAACTACACATCTAGACTACACTATTTGACTTTAATATCACTACCACTAGAACTGCTACTTGATCCTTTTTCATATTTTGTTAAAATAATGTTTCATGCAGCAAAATAGTTGATTATATTTTGAATTCAGAAAGAAAGAAAGGTATCATAGTCATACTATTTAGTAGTTATAACAAAGTGGAAGAAATCAAGTGCGGACAATTAAATAGTACACATTCGAAGGCCTAGAGAAGAACGAACGAATACCTGCCCACTTTCCTCATCTACTTCGGACTTTGACTTATCAGATTCCTCCTCAACATCATCGGCTTCACTCTCCTGTTTTTACATACAAAATCCACCAAACATTTAATCAAACCACCATTTTATATACTTTAGCAGGACACAATTCAAACAATCAATAAGAGGACCATCTCTTGGTAACAATTCAAAACAGCAAGTCACGCCAGTTGTGTAATGGGTCAATACGGGAGCAAGTCTGGTTGCTTGATTTGACCCGTACCACTTTTGTCCAAACATTATTAACGTGTCACATATAGCTACAATAGAAACCACATTGATTGAAAAGTAAGGTAATCTTCTAAATAAAATGGTTTATGTATTCGAAATACACTTCACACACAGGTTCCTTTTTAGCTATCTTTTCTATTTGACCTGTTTGATGCCCGTCATGGATAAAACATAAAAGATTCGACAAATTTATATAAAATGGGTCAAAAATCTCACATCTCCAGCAACAGTTAACAAAAAATGCACAAACATAAGGTATTCACCTGTTTCTTATTATACGCCTTCATAACTTTCTCATACTCGGTCTTCCTTTTTGCAGCTTTGGCTTCATATGGAGCTTTTTCCTGCCAGAATGTATAAAATGGTTAGACCAGGTGTACTGGATGGTGTTAGTGAGTTAAAAAGGGGGGCCAGGGGCCTTTTTCACTAACTCATTTAGGCATGTAGTGGTTTAAGTTAAACAGTTTAACTAACCACTTTATTGAAATAATGCTTATATTAAATGTATAAAAATAACTTAAGACAAAATGGGGTAATGTGTAAATATTTGATTGGATAATTCGGATAATGGAGGTGTTGCGGTGTTGGTGAGGCCTTACTGCATTTACGCCCCTCAACGAATGCTTGTAATGGTGTTTGGGGCGTTTACCGTTGACTGGTGGAGTGTGGCTAACGCCCACCACATTCAGTCTAAACTCACATCAACAGTTTCTCACATAACAAATTTATTTATTTACTTACGACCGATACGCTTTGAAGGTATATGCACATGCATAGCCTAGCTTAATATGAAACAAGTAGAGTTAAGGTCACTTACAGCTGCACTCATGGATTTCCACTTCTCTCCCCCAGCTTTCCCAACCTATTAAAAGTAAAAAAAAAATGGAAAATAAAATCCAACACTAAGAACTAACTAACTAACTGAATGAGCCACTAACTAGTAGTAGTACTAGGTACTTACTGCTGATACAGCCTTGACATTAGGATTTTCTTTCTTGAATGTTACCCTAAACTCCTCACTGAAAAGATAACATCCAGGAAACAAAGAGTATGTATGTATTAATAATATATGATTTGAGTTTATAAAAAAAAAAAAGAAGGAATATGTATGTATTAATAATATATGATGATGATTTGGAGACATACAGGAAAACAAAGAAAGCACTTGGAGGTCTCTTGGGCTTGTTGGGATCTTTAGCTGCTTTCCCAGCTTTAGTCTTGGGTGGCTTAGCAGGAGCCTTTTTCTTCCCTACTTTTCTGAAACAATAACATTCAGCATCCTATTATATTATTACTACTTAGGCAATGCACTTTAACTAAACCACTCTTTAACTAGCCCAGGCCGGTTTACATGCGGTGTTTGGGGGCGTTAACAAACTGAGGTAGATGGAGGAGGCGCTAGCCCACACCGTCCAGCCTAACACTAGCAGCAGCATCCATTACAAGTAATTATTAAGTTTTTCCATGTACTGATCTTACTCTAGAATTAGACAATCACAGAATATTGACTATAGAAAAACAAGAAAGGAAACAGCTTGATAAATCAAATTTATATAATATAATGAATAATATGCAATAATAAAGAAAATCACAGAATAATAAGTATGCAGTAGTAAGTAAGTAGAAGAGAAACCTGTCATGAACAGGCTTCAAGGAGGCATCTCTTTTGGCAGCTCCTTTACCCTTGGCACCCTTCATATCTACAATCCATAATTAATCCAAATTAAATAAAGTTTTTTTTTTTTTAAAAAAATGGATTTTGAATCCAAGTGAACAGAAAAGATAACAAGTCAACGCTATAATCTTAGAAAAGAAAACAAGTAAAATAATTGGAAAGAAAAGAGGAATAGATGATGATTCATATAAGAAACCTGATGATAAGGAGTTGAAAATAGAGAAAGAGAGTAAAAAGATGAAAAAGAGATCTGGAAGAAAGGAGAGAAGAGAAGAGAAGAGAAGAGAAGAGAAGAGAGTGGAATCAAACAGAGTTTACAATGAATGTATGAGTCACCGGAACAGCCTGTTGACGTTGCTTTATTACTTTTACATCTTTTTCTGTCCTTTCCTTTCTCATAATATTCTTTGCAATACATGCATACAAAAAAAACTACACATTATTATTTTGTTATTTATTTTTTACACTAAATTACATTATTTCCCTTTGGTTCCGGCTATTTACTCTTTTTTCCCCTAAATTAACAATCTTATTTTGCTTGGTTAATTTTAAACACACTTTAGTTACTTCAGATTACACCCAAAGAAGTAAAAATGAAGCCACAACACATAGCCTATACAATCAGGCTCTCACACAAAGTCAATCCTCTTCCAAATTAGTTGTTATTCCGTTCATCACTCTTAAGAAGAAGAAGCCGATATGCCACATCAATGATTTCATGTTCTTGAAAAGCTAAATGCATTTAAACGGTGATTGTTGATTTCAGTGATGGACAACATGGCCGTCCATGGATTTTGGGGTGCGACTAAAAAATGTGTTTCTGGAAACGAGTGCAGAAGGTGGCCGTCCACAGTGACTCGCAAAGCCCTAATAACCAAGGATTGTGTTTAGCAGGATGATCTTTGTAATTCAAAATGGGATAGTGACGCAGTTTGTTGCCCGTTTACCCATCATCTAAATGTAAATTGTTTTGTGTTAATAAAAACTATGAATTTGTGTATGTATGTGTTTGTGTATACAGAGATTCATTACTTCGTGATGTGTTTGTGTATGCAAAGATTCATTACCTTGCGGATTTAGTCAAACTTTCTATGTAAAGCTTGGATTCACACTTATTTAAGTTCAATCAGATAACATATTCAAAAAAATATAAATAAAAAGTGTTTCTAATATGTTAGAAAAACTTTAAAATATAACTCTAAAAACTATAGTTTCGTTTCACAAAAAGGGGTTAAAAGTATAATTCAAACCACATATAATAATGTATATGACTTGTAATCCTAATAAATGGTGCTTGTAGGAAGAGAAGGAATGGGGAAGCGCTTTGAAGTTTACATTTTATTAAGACTAATAATAAGGATAAATATAGATAAAGGTTTAACAGAAAAAGTAACATGCATCTTCAAGTCAAGGGACCATCTCTAAAACCAAACATTGCCCTAAAGGACTAAACCAAGAATAATCGTAATCTACGGACTAACATTAATGTGATTTGGTTCCTATAGATGTGATAAAAGGCTTTTAAAAGTGAGTATCAAAGTTGTTTTACATGTTAAAGTTAGTATGATTTTTATTTTTATTAAAAAATCAGTATTAAAGCTGTTTTACTCATTAAAGTTGGTACTATTTTTATTAAAAAGCCCATAAATGCTAACATTGTGAATCGTTTGAAGGTTCTAAATTATTATTTTGCCGACAGTTATGGTGATCAACATTAATTCAGGATTTTATTTATTTATTAAAATGAAAAACTTGATTCGGTTTTTGAATTTGTCCGTAAATGATTGATTAGAGAATGCTGTTTACCGTTCATAGCCGGTTCCCTTTAAAGTTGATGCAATGGTTGAGAGATTGTTATTCCCATCTCAACCGGTTGATCACATCTCTTTCTCACGATTTCAACCCTATATATATATATATATACACCAGTGATAATACTCGTATGCCTATATATACACTAGGGGTATATTTGGTATGAGGTAACTGAATGAATGAAGGAATGAAATGGACGAGATAATGGAATGGATCATTACCATTACATATCTTGTTTGGTTGCCATGTGGAAATGAAACAAAACATTACTTTGTGTTGTTAGATATGCAGGAAAAGACGAAGGAATAAAATCGGTGGTTAGTGACGGTTGTGGTGGTGGTCAGTAGCGGTGATGGTGGGTGGCGACGGTGGAAGCTGGAGGTGGATGGTCGTGATAGTGGGTGGGCAACAATGGTAAGTAGTGGCGGTGGTGGGTGATGGTTGGTGGTGGTGTGTGGGGTAGCGTAATGGTGGGTGGCTACGGCGGCGGTGGGTGGTGATGACGGTGGTGGTGATGGCTGTGGTGGGTGGCGGCAACGATGGCAATGGGTGGAGGTGGATGGCGGTGGTGGTCGGGGGGTGACAATGGTGAGTAGTGGTGGTGATGGGTGATGGTGGCGGCGGTGGTGGGTGGTGATGGGTGGTGGCGGTAGTGGTGGGTAAGAGAAATTGTGGTGAATGACAGTGGTAGAGGTGGCAGTGGGTGCGTGTTGGTGGTGGGCGGCGGTGGGTGGTGTTGGATGGTGGCGGTAGTGGTGGGTAAGAGAAATTGTGGTGAATGACAGTGGTAGAGGTGGCAGTGGGTGCGTGTTGGTGGTGGGCGGCGGTGGGTGGTGTTGGATGGTGACGGTGGTGGGTGGAGGGTGACGGTGGTTGGTGGCGGCGACGGTGGTGGTGGTGGGTGATGGTGGCAGCGGTGGTGGGCGACGGCGGTGATGGGTGGTGGCGACAACGGTGGTGGGTGGTGACGGTGGTGGTGGGTTATGGTGTTGTTGGTAAAGGGTGAATGAGGGATGGAATGAAAAAAACATGGGGGATGGATGTAATGATTTAGAGGGAATGAACACCCTTGTGGAATGGGTGATTCCATTCATTTAACCAACCAAACCCACTATTTTTTCATTACCTCGTAACTATTACAATCATCCGAATTTAACATAGTTTTTGTCTTTGAATTATTCCAGATAAACCAATTAACAGTATAATAACTGGCTCCTGAATGACCTAAACCCACTGTCCTTCCACAACTTTCATCATCTTCCACCTCTGTCTTTTTAATCACATATGCATTACCTTTACTTATATTAATATTGGATTCAGACTCAACAGATTCCTTTTCACACATCATTTTTAGGATGAGGTTTTGGAATTGGTATATATTCACTTTGGCTCAGGGGTAAAAATAAAGATCTTTCAATCTCATTTTTATCCTTATATCTAATTCCATCTTTAACAAAAGATTGCCTTAAGCAATCTACTAGATCAGCATGAGCCTGTTTGCTTACATTCCATTTGTCCACAATAATTTGAAGATGATTTGTTTCATTTCTAGATTTTTCTAACTTTGTTGTTAAATCATTTATCAGAGAATCCTTTTTGAGAACAAATTCTTTTAGAGTTTGCATTTCAGCTAGAGTTGCATTTAACTTTCGCTGATATGCTAGCTCATTTTCTTTCATTTCATTGTTAATTTTTTTAATGTCATCCATTTCTCTTAAGATTTTTCTGTTGTGTGACAAACAGTAAGTAACCGCTGTAGCACACCTTGGTGAGAACAGCTTTGTTTTTATTTCAAGAGGAATATTTACCAGATCCTTCTCGTCAGCTTTCTTGGGGGCCTCCTGCTGCTTCGCATCTGCTTTGGTGACTTGATTCTTTTCAGCTATCTGTGCTTCCTCAACTCCTTTTTCTTTTCCTTCATCATCAATCAACACTCCCTTCAAACCCGCGCTCTATTGCATTCTTCCTTTTGTCACTCCCACTGAAGATCCTTCTAAAGAGTTAACACTGTTTGTAGATTTGGTGCATATCTTAGCCATCAAAGCTTTGTTTACGTCTGCTTCAGCTGCAGCTGCCTCCTCTCCCCAGTCAAAATCTTCAACCACCAGTGCCTTCTGTGTATCCTTCTCACTTGCGTCGGCTCCATCAGTAATAGCCACCACTCTCTTAGCAGGTTTAACTTCAGCTTGACCAAGATTGGGACATTCATATTTGAAATGTCCAAGAGTTTTGCAGTTATAACATCGAAGCTTTGATTTGTCAAAACCAGCCTTTCCCATTCTAATTCTCCTCCCAGTCCTGTCTTGAAACATTATCACCCTTAAAGTAATCATAACCATCTGCCACTTGAGATCCATCTCTTCCATGTCATCTGGGTTACCCTGATACATATCTTCAGGAGACAGAATCCCATTCTTTAGCTCACCAGTTTTTATTGCTTCAAAACTGCTCATGAACATGTTAAATAAAGTGTGCAACATGTTCAGTAGCTAACTTTGTAGTATGTGGATTGGGAATCTTCGCTGTCTTCTCAGGGTAAGATACTGCCTTTCCTGAACTAGAACTACCACCACCAACTGAGTCTACATAAACAGGTGACGAACTTGAACCTACTGCACCAATTGGAGTCATTAAAGCCAGATTCTTTAGAGAGCTGCTTGGAGTAACTTTTGGCACTGTCTGATTCATCTCTCTTTTGGTTATGTCCATTTCAAACGACTTCGGTGTGTTGATGAGATCAGCTAGAGTGGACTGTGGATCCAGAAACTCTTTCCTTATCAACATACACTGTAAACTCCATTCCTTAGGCAGTGAATCTAGCAACTTCTTGATTGAGTATCTATTGTTCACTGGGATACCCGCTTTCTTCATTTTAGTCAACATGTTCATAAACTTGTCAATGTGAGACGACAAACTTTCCCCTCGAATACTTCCAAACATATCATATTCCTTTTGAACCACATCTTGTTTGTTCTAAATCATTTCTACATTTCCCTCAAAGTATTCACTTAGCGCGAACCACAAGTCATGAGCCGAGGTGTATTCTTCGAACATGTTGTAGACATCGTTCCATAAAGCCATGGTGAGAGCAACATAGGCCTTGTGATCACGCTATAACAACTGCTTATCAAGGTCTGTATAAGTAGTTGGATCAGTGTTGAACACCTCTCCTGCCTCTGTGGTCGGTGTGGTCTGAGTTGAACTGAGGTCCATTGGGTAAAATCATTCACATAATAGAAGGCTTTCATACGATTCTTCCATGTTCGATAATCTTCCGCGCCCTTCAACTTGGGAATGCGAGTTATAGTTCCAGTCTCCAGTTCAGCGTGGGTTATAGGATTCATAGCGAGATTATTATTGTTACCAGCCATTGTTTATAATTGATTTTAGGTTTAATTAAAGTCCTTAAAGTCCAACAGTGAATAAGTACACCGAAACAGTAGCTGAGTCTTGATGATCAGAGAGAACAAGTACACCGAGCAGACTAACACTCAGATACACTCAAATACACTCAAAACAAGTACACCGTGATAAAGTCGAGTAGACTAGATCACTGTCCCCGAATTCGCCTTTGGTAAGTACACGAAAATCAAACTCACACTTAACAAATACGCAGCCACACCTGAAAGTTCAGCAAGTACACGATCAATATTCCTCTCCAGATAAGTACACAAAAAAAATACACGGAATATGATAAATAGACGGAAGGCTAGGTTTTCTCACAAGTACACAGAAACCCTAGACAAATACACGGAGACGAAATACTTTAACTTTGAAGGTTTAATTGTCAAATACGCACTATGAAGAAATAAGTACGCAAGTTATGAAATAAATACCCACAGACGTATTTTAAACCTATAAATAAAAAATCTCATTAAAAAACATAAATGCACATACTATGAAATAAGTACGCACACTTATGAAACAAGTACACAGGATGAAACAAATACACGAGATGAAACAAGTACACAGTGTGATGAAACAAATACACGGGTTTCAAACCTTTAAAAACACATTTAAAATCATTCTGACTTAATCCAAATCTGTTTCAATTTGTCTGAAATGTTCGGATAATCATTCTTGCCATCAGAAACACTTTTTGAAAACGTAAAAACACATATTCAAGCCCTTTTTGAACCGTTTTTTATAAGTACATGGATATAAACTTATACGAACTTAAAAAAAAACAACTAGATGAGGGTTTTGGTATCAAAATAGATACAATCAAGAGCACGAAGGCTCTGATACCAAATTGTAAGTCCCAATAATCTAGATCTTTAAGTTCAAATGATTGTTATCACTCAGAAACACCTATTGATTAGGTGTTTTGGGTGACAAATCTATATAAAACCGAAAGACACTAGATGAACAATGAAGAACCGACACACAAGATAATCAAACAGAGATTTCCATTACAAGATATCACGTTAAATACACCATGGAATAGCAAATACACACCGATTATCACTTGTGCTTTCTTGACCACCAAAACCCTAGATAATGAGTTGCACATACTCTTCTATTTATAGGCTAAGCTGATGGGCCCGTGTACTTAATCTAAATTCGCTGGGCATGCTGTTAAGTACACGGATTGCCTTACTAACCTTAGATACTTTAGACTATTTACAACTTTATTCCCCTGACTAGTAAACATCCATTACAACTATCCAAAAGTCTATATTCTGGTACTGTGGTCTCAAACGAATCTAACACAACCACATATAATTACAAACTCTTTAGCATGCCTATAACGGAACTTTTGTTAGGGAAAATAAATAAATAATCTCCAATAAAAGTTACTTGAACTTATATTTTAGATGGTATTGTCCCAAAGTTGATTATAGCAATTAGCAAGTCTAGGTCTTGAATTGAATCAACAACCTTCAATGATTTATTATGAAGATCGCTTATTGATATAGAAACCTTCACAACTTCACAAGGTCGCTGATTCAATCCAAGACCTTGAAGAAAAAAAAAATTGAAGGTCGCTGATTCAATCCAAGACCTACCCATTTTCACATTTTTTTTGTCATTCAACCCCTACAAACACTCTCTCAAATTCAAAATCACCTATTTACACAAAAAAATTCCTGAAAATGATCTATGAAAACTAACTTTGGTTAAATTCTAGTGGTTGTAATGTATATGCTTTATTATATTGATGGCAAAGCTTGATTTGAATTAATATAATGCGTATAATGTTAGTTTTTAATGAAGTCGATTTGACTCGTTAAACTTATTTGCCTGGTTTTAGAGCAACTACAAAGCGCAGTCCAGATTGCTGGTACGGAATCCGAACAAAGGGAAAGCGGATGGGGCGCAATGGAGGAGTCCTCCGGATGGTGCTTGGTCCTCTGAGCGGGCTGGTCCAAAAGCTTATGGTAAGGCCTACACGCATTAAAAAATCTCTCAGCGGTCTGTTTATAAAAAAACATTTTTTTTCAAATCCAACGGTTGATTTAAAAAAATAAATAAATATCAACATACTCCAGCTTTAAACATCAACTCATTCAACTTTGAATCTCAAACTTTCACTCTCTATCATTCATTCTCAACTAGGGTTGCAATAACTTTGAAGTTAGAATAAGTATCAATATGAAAGTATATTACCAATTTACCATATAATTAAAAGTAATGATAATATTCATACTAATAATTTAAAACATAATACGTTGTGAATAAAAATTGTTATTACACATTTTAACAATACTGATTTTTTAAAGTGTTTTTATTTCTATAAATATGTATTAATTTTTTAAGAATTTTTATTGTAACGTTTTTTTGTTAAGCATATAAAAATAAGTACATTTAGGTGCTGTTTGGTAGCCTCTTAATGAGGCTCTTAACCATTCATTGCTGAATGATTCAGCATTAAGCGCGTTTGTTTCAGCCTCTGAATGGAATGGTTAAGGCTGAATCATTAAGACTTGAGATGTTGCTGAACCATTAAGCAGTGAATCATTAAGCACTGAACTAGGCTGAACCTTAATGAAACTCTCATACCAATGTGAGACAAGAAAACTAACCATTAAGAGTACCTAGGCCGGATGAATGTAATAGTTTATCTAGGATGGATAACTGTAATAGTTCATCTAGGACGGATAACTGTAATGAACTAAACCCTAGACTTGAGCTAAAGGGTGTAGTAGCCCCTGATGACAGGAAGAAACCTGTTCGACGTTCTAATGTGTGTGTTGACAATTATGTGCCCCCTTGTGTTGATCTTAAATTGGCATTCTCTGATGATAATACTGCATATAAGCCATCTGTGTTTGTACCAGAACTAAAACTGAACAGGTTTGGAAAATTTCTCACTGAAGAAATTCCAGAATTTGTTCCATCATATGCAGATATTTCATGTTCTGAAGACTTACAAAGTGAAACAGGTCATTTAAGTTATGAAGACTCAAAGAGTGACACAGAAAGCCACATCAGCACTCAAGAATGCAGCACAGATGAAGAATCAAGTGGCAGCAAAAGTGAATCAAGCTCAAGATCAAGAACAAGCAAAGAACATCACAACCATCATCATCCAAATCTTCACCAAAGACCAAGCCTCAACATTCCAAATGTTTTAGATGTGGCAAAGAAGGACACGTGGTCAAAAAGTGTCATTTAAAACATAAACCACAAAATGATTTCAAAACTCAAAACTGTTTTTCTAATCCGATCAAAAATCTTCAAGAAACAGTAAAAAGTTTTGTTAAAACCACATAGTTTTGGAAGAGAAAAGAGTCAATCATGGGTGAAAATCACGATAGATCAAAACTAAAAAAAACATGGATTCCCAAAGTTAACTAAATACATGTTTTGGTCATCCTTGTACATTGATTTTCTTGTAATTATTTTGGTTTTGTTTTTCAGAATAAGCTGCAGAAATGGTTAATAGCTCTTATGAGATATCTGTGGTATGTTGATAGCGACGCTTCAAGGCATATGACTGGGCTGAAAGAACTCCTCAAGAACTATCGGTTCATTGATGGAGAATTTGTTGCGTTTGCTAGAAATGAAAATGGAAAGATTGTCGGAATAGGAGATGTGGTCTCCGACGCCTTGACTCTAAAAGATGTCAACTACGTTCCAAAATTGTGCTACAATTTTTTGAGCGTATCACAAGTCTGTGACAAAGGAATCTCGGTGTTGTTCAACGACATGGAGTGCATCTTTCTAAAGCCAGGATTTAAACCACCCACCAATATGATCATGTTAAAAACACCTAGGCAGAATAATACCTATGTGATAAACATGAGAGATGCCAAGTCTGAATGTCCAATGACTTGTCTACTATCTAAGGCATCTGAGTCTGAGTCACTGTTATGGCATAGGCGATTGGGGCATGTGAACTTTAAATACATAAACAAACTTTCTAAACTAAATCTAGTTCGAGGTCTTCCTTCCAAGGAATTCTCTTTTTCTGAAAAATGTTTAGCATGTGCCAAAGGAAAACAACACAAGAAATCGCATAAATCCAAAACAGTGAACACAATTGACTCCCCACTTCAATTATTGCATATGGATCTTTTTGGTCCAATCAATGTTAAGAAATCCCATTGTTTGGTGATTACAAATGATTTCTCTCGCTTCACATGGGTGTATTTCTTAGAATTCAAAAGTGAAGCTGCTGAAACCTTGATGCTGCTTGTTCCTCTAATTGAGAACATAATCAAATTGGATGTAAAGTCGATCAGAAGCGATCAGGGAACAGAATTCAAGAATCAAAGCTTCATCTCTTTCTGTAGCAGCAAAGGAATTCACCTTCAGTACAGTGCTACAAGAACTCCTCAACAGAATGGAATGGTTGAAAGGAAGAACCACACACTTATTGAAGCTTCCAGAACCATGCTCATTGACTCAAAGCTGCCGATCATTTTCTGGGCAGAAGCTGTGAATACCGCCTGTTATGTATTAAACAGAGTCTTGATAGTCAAGCCGTGTGGGAAAACTGCTTATGAATTGCTCTTCAAAAGGAAACCTCTCATCGAATACTTCAAACCCTTCGGATGTTCAGGCACTCTTCTGAACAACTATTAGAACATAATGAAGTTCGATGCCGTAGGAGATGCATGCTTCTTTGTTGGATACTCATCAAGTCAAAAAGCTTATCGATTAAACAACAAACGCACCAAGATGGTTTTTGAGTCCTTCTATGTTGATTTGTAGGAATCCAACATCACAAATACCAGAACTGGTCCAGATTGGTTCTTTGATGTGGATGTTGTTTTCAACAATTTTAACATACCTGTTTCTGAAAATCAAGTAACTGATCCCTCTCCTTTTGAAGAAATACTCTATTCTTCTGAAGATGATGTAGCTCCATTCCCCACCCGTTTCTCTCCACTAATAGCTGATCCGATCTTCCCTTCTCAAACCATAAATGGTGATACAACTGCTGAAAATTCACAATCTTCTGAAAGCACTCCAACTGCATAGGAAACGTCTTTAGCTTAGCAGCCTGTAAATGATCAATCCAGTTCTTCAGGCCCTGGAGATCATCTTTCAAATTTACCTCCACAAGTTCAAGAAGAGCAGAACATGGGATACAAGTCCTCAAAGAATCATCCAATTGAAAACGTCATCGGCCCAATCACTGAAGGTCTTCTTACGAGAAATCAGACAGACAAGCTCAACACTGCACTCTCAGCATTTCTATCACAGACAGTGCCTTTCAGTATTGAAGATGCTGTCAGAGATTCAAGCTGGGTAGAAGCCATGCAAGAAGAGCTCTTTCAATTCAGAAAACTCAAGGTTTGGGAGCTAGTGGATCTACCTAAAGGAAAGTATCCTACAGGAACAAGATGGGTTTTTCGCAACAAAATGGATGAACGTGGTGTGGTAATAAAGAACAAGGCTTGTCTGGTTGTTCAAGGTTTTTGCCAACAGGAAAGAATTGACTATGAAGAAGTCTTTGCTCCAGTTGCCCGACTTGAAGCCATTCGCATGTTCTTAGCTTATGCATGATACAAAAACTTCAAAGTCTTTCAGATGGATGTGAAGAGTGCTTTCTGATATGGGAAGATCAAAGAAGAAGTTTATGTGTGTCAGCCACCTGGTTTCGAGGACCCTCACTATCCAAACAGATACTACAAACAGGACAAAGCACTATATGGCCTTCATCAAGCTCCTCGGGCTTGGTATGAGACTTTGTCTTCGTATCTGTTGCAAAATGGATACACCATAGGGAAAATCGACATGACTCTGTTCACCAAAGAAGTCAACAACCACTCCATACTTGTCCAAATTTATGTAGATGACATTATCTTTGGTTCAACTGATGAAAATTTTTGTAGGGAATTTGAAAGCATCATGAAGTCTCAATTTGAAATGAGTATGATGGGGGAACTGTCATTTTTCTTAGGTCTGGAGGTCCAACAGAAGGAAGATGGAATTCTTATTCATCAGACTAAATACACAAGAGAGATCTTGGCAAAGTACAACTTGTCAGACTGCAAACCATCCAACACTCCCTTTGCGGCTCAAACCACTCTTGTACCAGATCTTCAAGGACCATCAGCGAATCCCCATACATATCGATCCATGATTGGATCATTGATGTATCTTACTGCCAACAGACCAGACATCATGTGGGCAGTTGGATGTTGTGCTCGTTTTCAATCAAATCCCAAGCAATCTCATAAAACTACAGTCAAAAGAATCTTTCGCTACCTCAAAGGAACACCAAAACTTGGTTTATGGTATCCTAAGAGTGATAATTTTGATTTAATCGCTTACTCTGATAGTGATCATGCAGGTTGTAGAATTGATAGAAAATCTGTCTCTATTGGTTGCCAATTTTTGGGGAATCGGCTTGTATCTTGGCAAAAAAAAAAAAAAAGCAGACAACAGTGTCCATCTCCACTGCTCAAGCCGAGTACACTACTGTATCTAGTTGTTGCTGTCAAGTTTTGTGGATTCAAAATCAGTTGCTGGATTATGGTTTGAATGTCATGAGAACTCCCATTTTCATTGATAATGAAACTTGTCATGACATCGTGAAGAATCCTATTGACCACTCTAAAACTAAACACATTGAAATTAGGATTCACTCCATTCGTGATGCTCAAGATAAAGGATACATTCAAGTGTTACCCATCGATACTATTGATCAAAAGGCAGATATCTTTACAAAGGCTTTTGACAAAACCGTTTCCGCCAGTTGGTAACATGGCTGGAAATGATAAATTTTGAATGATCACACTATGTCATGGTCTTTTTGTATAGTTTTTTATTAAAAAAACTAAGAAAAATCTTATTTTCATACAAAACAAGATTTTGGGGGGAGAAAGTAAAATCAGTCTATCTCTATTGCAAATTAACAAGAAATGATAGGAACTAATTATATTTTGTCAGCATGTGAATAGGACCCAGAGGACGTTGCGGCTTCAAGCAACGATTGGTCGGTAGGTTCAGCTTTAAATTGAGTAAACTGCTACTAAGCGATTAACAGTAAAATCCACACAGAAATCTGGATACCCACTGTGTTTTAGGACTGCACAAGCTAAGTCCGGTCATACATAGGTTGAGAGATCAAAAGACACAGAAAATTTTGTGCATATATATTCAAAAAGACACCTAACAGTGCAGGCTACCAATGCGGGGCCAAACAATCAATTGAGCAGCAAAAGACACGCAATGTTAGTGACGTGCAAACATATATAGATAGCTCAGTAAGCAATCAGATGTTCAACTTCTCTGCTTATGGAAACATAGACATGAAGCTCTCATCATCCGATTGACATAATGATTATCTTCTCTGCTTATGAAAAAATAGACCTAAAACTCTCATCATTATATCTCAATAAACCTTGAGGATTGATAGGCTTATACCTAGCACGAGTGGGGTCCACAAATTTCCGTTAATATTACCAAAAACATGATAATATCATCACCAAACGCATGTTGAAAGACAAAAGGCATGGATTTAATTAGACAAATATACCGACAAGTTTTCTTGGGCTGTAGCTATCCAACGGAAAGTTGAAATATGGTCTGACAGGTATGGTTAGTATGATTTTGTGTGCAGAAGGTGAGAAACGGTTACCCTCTTGTTGTCTTGCTCCTATTTTTGTTTAAAAACGTGATTTTGGGCCCCGTGTACTTAAAATTGGATCCGGTGTACTTAAATTGGGCCTCATGTACTTAAAATTGAAACCAGTGAAGTTGTTTGGGCCTCGTTCACTTAATTATTGGATCCGGAGTACTTAACAAATATGCAGGCCCAAATAGTGTGTGTGTATATATACCATTGTAAGAATTTTTTTTTACTGCAGTCATCTTCTTTCAAAAATCTAATCATCATCTTCATCCCCAAATCACCTTCATCCCAAATCATCAACGGCTGTTCTTGAACAAAACTTTCAAAAAAAAAAAACCCTCTTAAATCACCAATTAACACTTTATTGATCCTCTTTTGTGACTGAAATCTTGTGATTAAGCTTCGTTTTAAGGTATAAGGGATCAACATCTGATTATCTGTTGCTTTTACAGGTCAAACAAGGCTTGAATGGAGATTTATTAATGTTTTATTTTTTGTTTTCGTTGAAAGATTCAAATACGCCCTGCGTACTTGTTTATTGTTCAGCGTATTTGTTTCTTGTCTCAGCGTACTTGTTTCTTGAACAAACCCTACTTCGTGTACTTAAAATCTTAAACGAAAGTTTAAGTGTCCGTGTATTTGTGTGTCAAATACGTGGGCTAGTCCGCCAAAAGGTGCCGCGCACTTGGCTAGGGTTTGTCGTGTCCGTGTATTTACCGACATACTTAGGGATTTTGATCTAAATTGATTGCGTACTTGACAACTTGAAGACTATTTGCCTACGTACTTGGACTAACATATCACTTATATTATATATGTATATATTAATTTAAAATATGACATATTAATATAGTTAATTAAAAAAATGTGTGTGTATAAATATTACTTAAAATATTTAAAATATCACACTTGTAAATAATCCTAAACCCGTTTAAACTCGTCTAAGTCCGTCGTCCGTTCAAGCCAAAGTCGTCTGTATCAGGTCTTACGTATCTTCTCAAATCACTAACTTGCTTTTGGTGAACATGATCAGGATAAGATGAATCTTCTATGGGACAGTACAAGGAGACACAACAAATCAATTAGCTTGGAAACACAGGATACCAAGTTCAGAGATGTTATAGCATGGCTTCATCGCAGCAGAGTTGGTTATGCCATGGAACACAGCTTGCCTGTCTACATAGACCATATTGAAGACTTCTGGTGATCAGGAAGATACGAGGTCGTCAACAATGTCAGAAGGATCAATGCTACTGTTCGCAACAAGCCTGTGATCATCACTGAAGAAACTGTGAGAAGTGTCCTAAGATTCAGGGATCAACCAGGAGAATACAAACACACAGAGAAACAAGAAATTCTAAGAGAATACAAGAAAGTTGGGTATGAGGGAGACTTCTCCTATAGAAACGAGATAAAGAAGGCCCTGTTGACCAGAGATTGGAGGCTAATTTTTCATGTTTTTATTATGTCCATATCTCACAGAAAAGGAGGTTATAATGCTTTGAATATGGAGTGGTCGAGCGCCATGATGAAAGTCTGCAAAAATGAGCCTTTCAACTTGTCTGGAATGATATTTGACTACATGGTTGCAAATGCTCAAGCTACAACTTCAAAGTGGGAAATGTATCCAAGATTCATCCAGATGATGATTAACTCAATACAAGAGAACTTGCCAAAAGATGGAGAAACGTTCAACTTCGTCGTTGCTACAAGCAGAATATTCTCTGAATGCACCACACCCGAATGGGTTCCTATGTTGGAATGCATGTACACAGCTCAGCGATATCCCATCATTGTTGATATGCATAGGAGAATCCAAGAAAGAAGATAGGCAGCTGAACAGGCAAGTCGTCAAGCCACTGCTGCAGCAGCTCCTACTTCCACTCCACAAACAGCTGAAGAACGGGCTCAACAAAAGGCCAGAGAAAAAAGGCCTGCTGTGGAAGAGGGCCCCTCAAAAGCCTCAAAGAAAAAGAAGACAGGAATTATGGCTGAAAGAAGAGGGTCACTATCTGAAGAATTGTTACAACATGCTCGTGATTTGCATCAGATAGCAGAAAGAGAAAAAGCTAAGAAAAGAAGGAGAAGAGTTAGAATGACTGAAGCTGAAACTCCAGTTGTGGAAACAAAGGAAGACAGAGAAGCCGATGAGTTTGTTGCATCCATATTTGCTGATCAAGACCAACCAGGATCATCCACTGCCAGGGTTTCAGTTCCTGAAGGTCCTCCCAAAAGGAAGTAGATTGAATCATCCTTATAAGCTCCTGTAGCAAAACGACCCAAACCAGTGCATCAAGAACTGTACGAGTCACTGGTAAAGGATATTGGAAAGCTAGCTGCAAAAGAGACCTGTACTTTGAAGAATTCGGTTAATAACACTCAAGAGCTGAAGAAAAAGCTGAAAAAGATGAAGCACAACAACAAAAAGCGGGAGAAAACTGTGAAAGATCAAAGTAACCTGATCAACTTTCAGACTAACATTCAGATGAAGATGTCCGAGATGATACGAGAACTGCAGAAACAACAAAACATTGAACCGAAGGTCTCATTTGAAGAATTATTTGATTTCGGGAAGTTTGTAGAAGAGGAAAATGAGAGAGAAAGAATCGCGGCTGAAAGTGAGGTTGAAGAAGTTAGTGAAGATGAAATGCCTGAGACATTCATAGAGGTCGGTGAGTAAGAGGAAACAGTGTATGAGTCAATTGAAGGTTACAAGATAAGTCCTCAGAGACGAAGCTAGCTCCCAAGAAAGGAAGTTACAATGCCCACTCTCCATCAAAACATTCAATATGATAAAGAAGCTCACAAAGAAAAGATCATCTCTTGAAAGTATGACGGGTTGAAAGGCTTGTTCATTATCAACCGAAGAGGGGGAGTCATCCAACACTTCAAGAATGAGCATGATTTAACATCTCTCCCACGTTGGGATATCAGGGAACTTGGAAATATACATATTCTCAACCCAAGTCACGACTCAACTGGAAGCAATCTTGCAAGACTTATTCAAATAGAGTGTGACAGGAATTTCACTGTGTTCAAGCCACAGAAACCAAGACGCAGAGTGTCTAAGAAAACGATTGATCGTTTTACTGGCCGAGGGAAGGCTACATATGTGGTAGACCCACCGAAAGTTGTTACCAGAGTTCCAATACAAGGAGAGCTTCCAGTGATGCTAAAAGACTTGGATAAATGGTTTTATGATAGCTTAATTGCTGAAGCAGTGATAAAGAACAAAGCTGGTGTTGAAATGATGAGGTTGTTTGATCCGGTCGATGTCTTTATGTGCAACTTATCAGACTTAGAGCAGCTCTTCGCAAACAAGATAAGAGTTGGAACTGGTCAAGCGTTGATTGAAGAAGGTATGTTGTTTCAACAAGCAGTTGACCGAGCAATGAAAATGAAGCGTGAGATGTTAGAGGTTGTGGACGGAATTAATGAAACAGAGAAAGAGAAGGAACACGCTGAGGCTGAAGTAGCAAGGATTGAAAAAAAGAGGGCTGACAAAGAAATTGTCGACAAAGAAAAGCAGCCAGAAACCACTGAAGCTCCAGAGGTAATCGTTCCAGAACAACCAGTGTAGGAAAAGCAAGTAGAAGGTGAATCGAGTGATATCTCGATTTGAAGCTGACTGATGAAGAACTGGTAGCTGTGGTCTAGGGGGAGTATTGTTGGGTTCGTTTGAGACCACAGTAACCATAATATAGACTTTTGGATAGTTGTAATGGATGTTTACTAGTCAGGGGACTAGAGTTGTAAATAGTCTAAAGTATCCAGGGTTTAGTAAGGCAGTCCGTGTACTTAACAGCAGGCCCAACGAATTTAGATTAAGTACACGGGCCCATCAGCTTAGCCTATAAATAGAAGAGTATGTGCAGCTCATTATCTAGGGTTTTGGTGGTCAAGAAAGCACAAGTGATAATCGGTGTGTATTTGCTATTCCATGGTGTATTTAACGTGATATCTTGTAATGGAAATCTCTGTTTGATTATCTTGTGTGTTGGTTCTTCATTGTTCATCTAGTGTATTTCGGTTTTATATAGATTTGTCACCCAAAACACCTACGCAATAGGTGTTTCTGAGTGATAACAATTATTTGCACTTAAAGATCTAGATTATTGGGACTTACAGGTTGTAAATAGAAAAATTCCTACCGGGTTAGGTCTTAGGTTCGATTCTTGTCCATCGAAAAATTATACCCATTAAGGTTGAAAGGGACCGGCGTGTGGAAGGGTCGAACTTGAGACCCAAGATTGTGAGGACTAAGATTTCACCATTGAACTATGCCTTCCAAAAAAAAAAAAAATAGAAAGAACTACCCTTTAATATTCCAAACGAAAAGTCAAATATCTTAAGAGGTTAAAAATCCACACGTTTGCAACTCTCATTTAATTACTTGGAACACAAGTAATGGATTATTGGAATTTGCTATTGTTAATTAGCTTGAAGACCTGGCTTAATGACTTGTATACATGATGAATTAAATTAATTATGTGAAAGGTTAAGATGTCATAATCTTTGTGTTGTTTATTTTCGAGCATTACACTTAAAACAAATCATTCTTCTAAATTCAAAGGTAACAGTTTAAGATAAGATTTGTATTGTAGAAGATGAGTATACATGTTACCAAACATTCATACAACACCATATATGTATCTGGTTCTATATAGATAGTCTAACATAAGTGAACTCGTCATGTTTGATTATCATGAATAAGTTATAATGATTTGTAACAAACCAATAAGTTATTTTACGTTGCATATGACACAATAATCATGAATCAATCTAGCCATGACGCTTCCGTCTTCAATCCTTAATCCACAACTTTGCTTGTTCCACAAATGGACTCCATAACTCAACCTGTTGAGTTGATCCACCTTAGCTTCAACCCATCTCTGGTTAACTTGGTTAACCGGAGCTGTAAAGAAGCTTCCTACTCGTGTCCAATCCACCGGATAAAACGCCTTTTGTGGCAAAACAGTAAAATTCAACTTGTGTTTCATAGCTTCCCTTTCGACCACTCGGGACACAAGGTATGGTCCATTGTGTCCCCATTTGTTTCCATCGAAAGTAGCCGCGAATTCCTCCATGAACTTGTACAACAACTCATGGTTCTTGTCAAAAACCAATACCGCATTGTTTAACCTTGTCCAGTTCCCTGACTGGCTCACGCTTTGCGCACCAATCGCGTTGTGCAAAGTGCTAAAATCTTTCAAAACGATGAAATCCGTATCGATGTAAACACCACCATACTTGTAAAGAACTGCCAGCCTGACCAAATTTGAGAGATTTTGTGCTAATGGGATTTTCCCTGGGTTTTGTTTCTTATTCTTGATATTATCTAGCCAAGATTGGGCGGGGGTGTTCTTGAACAAGAACTCCAAGTCGGGTGTGATCGCTTTGACACGAAACCCGTGATCAGTTAGGGGTTTCAGGATCTGAAACCCATAACTAGAGTCCATAGTGTTTGATAAAATCATTAAACAACTATTTGGATTGGACTTAAATAAAGTATCTAGAGCCATAAACTCTCTATCTCCAAAAACCCTCATGGAGGGTGATATCCATGTCATAAAGAAACGAACTTTGCACCCTTCTTTAAAAAACTCACGAGCCCTTTTCTTAAATCTTCGAGTCAACGTGGTTGACTTTAGAATATCGAGTTCGGGTAGGTTTTTGTTAGATTTGCTGATCATTTCTTTGATGATATGATTGATTGGTTGATATAAGGGTTTGTGATCATCTTGTAAAACAATTTCTTGAGTGATTTCTTTAGGTTTATGGATTGAATAAGTAGTCAACCTTACATGTTGTACGATGATAGTTTGGTTGTGTAAAACATGAGTTGAAAGATTGGATGTTATCGTATGTGTAGTGAATAAATAGGTGAAAAAGATTGCTCCCAAGGAGATGATAGAGAAGACGCGAATTCCGGCATGGCGGCCGAGGCTGAGCCTCCGTTGAACCACCCGTTTCATGGAAGAAACTTTGATCATCGATGATCAAATAAGAGTTTTGACCAAAAGAATGTTGGAGACTGTTGTGGTTATACAATGTGTTTAAATTATAGTTGAGTGGAAGAAACATGCTAGAGAATTAGACTAGTTGGATTTTTATATGTAATTTGTTTTTTTTTTTTTTTTTTTTTGGGAAGATGACTTTCTCTTATATGTAATTTGTTATGTGGTAGTTGATGGATCATGCTGACAAGGAGGAGTTAACATGGGACACTACTTAATTAAGAAATAGTTATGACTTCTAAATATATTTGGTGGGAGGAGGTTGATTATTAATAGTTTATGTGGACATTTTTGTGTGTGTTTTTCTTATGGTCTATGAAGATGTTTTAAGTTTTTTCACGTTATTTACCATTAGTTAATTATGACATTAATAAACATTAAAAATGCGAAGTCAATAGAAAATATATATTTGTAGAAAAATATGTGAACAAATGTGGAGATTGATCAACATGTCACTCCTATAATTTTGGAACTCATATTTCATACACCTTTTAATAAATTGGTAATGGTAATGGTAATTACTTATTAATAAAAATATATGAAAGATTAAAAATAGGATGCATGTAACAATTTAGAGATTTTATTAGAGCAATAACACCCATAATCGTCTATATATATAGTTGTGAAAAAATAGAAACAACTTATCCAAACTAATCGAAGTACTCCATAACTGAAAATTTGAACCAATGCCAAAATTACCGGTTAAATGAAAACAAATATGTTAAAATTCACCAGTAAATGGCAATTTTGACTTCAGTACGATTAGGGTTTAAAACCAAACCAAAATACACTGTGCACACAACGTTTAAACATATAACATATCCAGCTGTCTGATAGTAAACCTAATTGGTGTGGAGTCGGGGAAACAAGTCGGTGAGCTGACTTGGCCTTCGGTGGGTCGGGGAACCCACCCGCCCCCCCCCCCCCCACCCCCCCGGTTATTTTTCAGTGACTTCATTGGAAAATCACCGTCTTCCCCGAGTTGTTTGATTGGCCCATTTTTATTTTTTAAAATCAAACTTTATATAATAAAAAAAAAGGAAGGGGGAATTGAGGAACCGACCAAACTTATTTGATTGACGGTTTGAACTGGTTTCCTTCATTTTTTTCATAAGTTTTCACTTTTTAAACTAATAATCACATGCTTCTAACTTCTGATTAAGTGTGTATTTAAAAACTTAAAGCGTATTTGAACTATAACAAAGGACTATCAAAAACAAAATAAAACAACTAAAGTAATATATTCTTATATGATTAACTTACAGGCATTAAACACGCCACTGAACTAAACACACATCAACAAAACCACAAACTTCAATTTACAATTAAAGAATTCAATTTACAATTATACCATGTGTAATGTGTTATGGTCGATCGTAACATATTAATTTCGGACAGAAACCAAACAAGAACCACAACCGTAATAATAATCAAGATTCCTTTCACCCCCTTCCACTTTCCACCATATTTTTCGGCTTGAAAAATGAACCCCACATTGCCACATGACGCATCATGCCTCTCTTTCCCCCTGTTGAAATAATAGGTTGATATATCAATATTATTTATATTATTTTTCAATTTTATTTCTTTGTTATTACAATTATTTAAATATAATGCATAAGTGTTGTTTTGCAGGTCATCTTTAGAGAGCCCAACCAAAAGTGTGGCCCATATCTGCTTTAGTGAGCGTAAGTCAGGGTGTGGCCCTTGTTCCTGGTTCAGCCCATGTAGCAGTCCAGCCCAGCTGAGTTGTGTTTTTAGAGTGTTCATCCTGGCCGTTCATTCTTATTTGATCTGTGTGGATCTTATCTAACGGTCCAGGTTTGTGGTGTTTATGTTTTTTCTCTGGAACCTTCTGTGGGTTCTATTTAAGGCTTTGCCTTCTCTCCTTTTATCACTTTTTGCACACTCACAATATTATTCAGTGTTCTCTCGATTGTTCTCTCTCACACATAATATTAGGGTTTGCTATCAGATCATCTTGTTCTAATAATTTGAGTTGCTCTTCGTGTATTAGTGTTGTGATCATTAGGTTGATGATCATTTGAGAGTTTTGTAGTGAGATTTCTTTTGTAACTGTCTTCTAGTCAAAGATTTGTGTATTTTGTTTATGTTCTTTGATTAATAAGAGCTAAATCTGTGTCGACTATAAAATTGTCATGGTATCAGAGCTGTAGGTTGAGCTCTTGATCTTGGGTATTGATTCCGCTGCTGTTGTTGATAAAGGAGATTTGTGAAGCCTGTTCGTGTGTTCTTGGATCTTGGAGTTCCAGATCTAGGGTTTGGTCTTTAAAGGCTTATCTTCTGTGCTCTCTGGTGTTCAACCCTAAGTGAAGGTTGAACATTACGAGTTGAGGCGAACCCTAACTTGGGCTTGTCTTGGTGAGATCTTTCTGGTTTCTTGTTTTTGTTCTAGAGTCAGTCCTAAGGAGTCGATTGTTCAGGGCTTGAGTCCCTGATTAGCTTTAGGATTTGTCTAGGTCAATAGGACCGACACCATTGAGTGACGAACCGGTTATTAGGATCACCCACGGGGCTTCGCCTTTGTTGCTGGTTTTATTGATAGATCTCTGTGTTGGTTATTGTTTGCTTTGTGTTCTGTTGTGATATTTTTAATTGATTAATGTTTATCATGGCTGATGGTGATGTTAGCCCTAATGTGGGTTAAGGTCCTGTTGGTGGAAAAGGACCTAATGTTGATCCTGTTATTAGTCAGTTGGTAAATAATGTAACCCTAGATAGCAAGCTTGATGCTAGTGACCCTCTGTATTTACATGCTAGTGACTCAACCAATCTTACTTATTGTAAGTATAAAGTTGAAAGGAACTGAGAATTATACGGTTGGGGCTTCAAGTTAAAAGAAAATTAGGGTTTATTAATGGTGATTGTATGAAACCTACTGATGATCTTGTGCTTGCTAATCAATGGGATAGATGTAACGGTGTTGTCGTAACTTGGATCCTTAGTTCTATTTCTGATGAACTTTATATGGGTCAGATCTATTCCATACTTGCTTCTGAAGTTTGGAAAGATCTTAAGGAGACTTATAATAAGATAGATGGTTCTCTTATATTTGACTTATATCATAAAATCAATTCTTTCTCTCAAAATGGTATGCATGTATCTAAGTACTATCTTAAATTGAATGTTATGTGGAAACAGTTGGATCAAATTGTTCAGTTGCCTACCTATGTGTGTGATGCTAATAGAGATTTCAATAACCATTCTAATATGATAAAATTGATGCAGTTCTTATGGGGTTAGATAATGTTTATCAACATGTTAGGACTACTTTGCTTATTAGAAGTGAATTACCTTCTATTAAAGAAGAATTTGCTTTAGTTTCTAGAGAGGAATCTCATAGAAACTCAAGCAGTAGTAATGTTAGTAAACCTAATCAGGCTGTCAATTTTATGTCCAAAGCTAGTCATGGTGGTGAATCTTCTTTTAATAAAAGGTTTAACAAGGGGTCAAATCAGTCTTTAAAATGTACTCATTGCAATAAAACTGACCACCTTGTTGACAAATGTTTTGAACTCATTGGGTATCCATCTTGGTCTAGAAACAGGGGTAATCACAATAAGAAAGTGTCTGTTAATAATAATAGTGTGTCGGATTGTTCTAATAGTTCTTTGAGTGGTTTAACTAATGATCAAGTGGCTAAGCTCTTGAGTCTTATATCTGAGAAACTAACTGCTGTAGCTTCCGAGAGCTGTAATCTGTCAGGTGGGTTCTTTTGTGCTTCTGCCATTGGGTCTTCTATTTACTGTTTTACTTTGATTATATTGATGTGTCAAATTTTAATATTAAAATTAAACATCCTAATGGGACATTTGCTTTAGTAACCAAGATTGGTAAACTGAAACTGTCTGATGATGTGATTTTACAAGATGTGTTAGTTGTACCTGAATACTCTATTAATCTCCTATCTGTGCATAAGCTTGTTAGGGACAATAAGTTGTTTGTTGGTTTTGATGAACATAAATGTTACATTTAGGACCTGTCTGCCAAGAAAACCCTAGTGATTGGTAGTCAAATTGATGGTTTATATATATGTGGAAACTCTTCTGTGTCTTCTAAGGTGTGGTGTAATAATAGTAATGTTATTAAACTTAGGTATGCTAGACTAGGTCACCCTTCAAATCAAGTTTTGAAAGTACTTAAACTTAATATGAACTTTGGTTCTAATAATGGAAATGATCCTTGTGAGGTTTTCCAAAGGGCTAAACAACATAGGAAACCATTTCCACTTAGTGATCATAAGAGCACACATGTGGGGCATTTGGTTCATATTGAAGTGTGGGGTCCTTATAGGGTTTCTGATAGAGAAGGTCATAAATATTTTTTGACTATTGTAGATGACTTCTCTAGAGCTGTCTGGGTGTGTCTGATGAAACAGAAATCTGATGTTTTCCAGAATATTAAGGAGTTTGTTAATTTAATACAAACTCAGTTTCATAATAATGTTAAAATTCTTAGAAGTGATAATGGTTTAGAGTTTGTCAATCATCAAATGAATGACTTTTGTAAAGAAAAGGGGATCATTCATCAGACCACTTGTGCTTATACACCACAACAAAATGTTGTGGTTGAAAGAAAGCATAGCCACCTTCTTAATGTTGCTAGGGCCTTACTTTTTAAAAGTAACTTACATGTTAAGTTTTGGTCTGAATGTGTTCTAACTGCTTCTTATTTGATCAATAGGACTCCTTCATCTGTTCTGAATGGGAAAACTCCATATGAGCTGTTGTTTAATTTTGAACCCTTCCTTGAACACCTTAGAGTCTTTGGTTATTTATGTTTATCTACTGTTTTGAATGAGTCTAATAAACTTGGGAGTAGGGCTGAAAAATGTGTATTAGTTGGCTATTCTAATAAGAAAAAAGGATACAAATTGTTTAGTCTTGATTCCAAAAATGTTTTTGTTGGGTACTGAATTTGAGACTGAAGCTTTGCCAGATTAGTTGATCACAGTATGTAGAGATTGACGGTTCTGAAGACGATACAAGAGTTTGATAACATTAGACTAAGGGGGAGATTGTTGGGTCTAGATTGGTAGTCTAATGTTATCAACAAAGTCAAAGTCAACAAGTCAACGTTCGGTCAACGAAAGTCAAATTCGAACGAGTCGCAGTCAATACGTAAGGCGAGTCGAGAAATCCGGATAATAGATCGACGAATGAAGCTCATGTTATGATCTAGAAAGGCGCCATGGATAATAAATATATTTTGTTTAGACAAAATATATTTATTACTTTAAAAAATAGTTTTCTTGTTTAGTGAGTGTTTTTGTATTTTGTTAACCTTAGGGACTTAAAGTGTAATTAGTCTAAGCATGTTTGGGCTATAAATAGATAGAGATTAGGGTTTTATGGGCAACACACATTCTAGAGAGATTTGGGGGCTTTATTGTTTTTATCCTTTGCTAATCAATCTAGTGGGTTTTATTGTCATATTCTTGTGTGTGTTCATCTTGTTCTTCATCAAAATCAGATTCAGCTCGAAATCGATCTTACAATTGAACGTTGACTTGTTGACTTTGACTTTGTTGATAACATTAGACTACCAATCTAGACCCAACAATCTCCCCCTTAGTCTAATGTTGTTGGGTCTAGATTGGTAGTCTAATGTTATCAAACTCTTGTATCATCTTCAGAACCGTCAATCTCTACATACTGTGATCAACTAATCTGGCAAAACTTCAGTCTCAAATTCAGTACCCAACAATACTCCCCCTAGACTGATGCTTTCCAAATTTTCTTTGTTGAAGGTCATTCTTATCACTTTGTTCTTTGAGAATTCTTATCTCACAATCTCCCCCTTTTTGCATGCATCATCTTTGACAATCAAGAACAAATTTTTTTCAACTCTCGATAGCCTGAGTGGTTTAAAAGACGTAGGAGGAGGATTCCTATCTTGGTGTCTTCTTTAAACATGAGGAAACAGGTGCTTTGGTTTGGTATCTTGCTCAATTGATGATCGGCCATCATTGCAGCAACTAGTCGAAGAAACCTATCCATAATAACAAACACAACTCCGAATTTTCTTTAGACAAATTCAACATACAAATAAAACTGTATTCATATGTGGTGTGCAATCAAGTAAGTATCTCAAACGGCTTGAGACACATATAATGTGACATGGAAGACTTAAAAATAACTGTACACAAATAAAGTTTTTTTTTAATTTTTTTAATTTTTTTAAACAGCCATCAACCTCCGAGATATAGAAGGGATCAGATATGGGATCACACTAACTTGAAAAGCCTAGCCACGCTTAAACTTTCTTGAGGATAGCTACAACCCAAGAACGATTGTCGGTATGTTTGTCCTCTTAAGTCCATGCCTCTCGTCTTTCAACGTACGTTTGGTGATGAGATTATCATGTTTTTTGTAATATTGACGAAAATTTTGTGGACCCCACTTGTGCTAGGTATAAGCCTACCAATCCTCAAGGTTTATTGAGATATAATGATGAAGAACAAGATGAACACACACAAGAATATGACAATAAAACCCACTAGATTGATTAGCAAATGATAAAAACAATAAAGCCCCCAAATCTCTCTAGAATGTGTGTTGCTCATAAAGCCCTAATCTCTATCTATTTATAGCCCAAACATGCTTAGGCTAATTACACTTTAAGTCCCTAAGGTTAACAAAATACAAAAACACTCACTAAACAAGAAAACCATTTTTTAAAGTAATAAATATATTTTGTCTAAACAAAATATATTTATTATCCATGGCGCCTTTCTAGACTACCAATCTAGACCCAACAATTATTGTAGGATCGATTTCGAGCTAAATCTGATTTTGATGAATAAAAAGATGAACACACACAAGAATATGACAATAAAACCCACTAGATTGATTAGCAAATGATAAAAACAATAAAGCCCCCAAATCTCTCTAGAATGTGTGTTGCCCATAAAACCCTAATCTCTATCTATTTATAGCCCAAACATGCTTAGGCTAATTACACTTTAAGTCCCTAAGGTTAACAAAATACAAAAACACTCACTAAACAAGAAAACCATTTTTTAAAGTAATAAATATATTTTGTCTAAACAAAATATATTTATTATCCATGGCGCCTTTCTAGATCATAACATGAGCTTCATTCGTCGATCTATTATCCGGATTTCTCGACTCGCCTTACGTATTGACTGCGACTCGTTCGACTTTGACTTTCGTTGACCAAACGTTGACTTGTTGACTTTGACTTTGTTGATAACATTAGACTACCAATCTAGACCCAACAGTTTTTTTCTCTAGAGATGTCAAATTTTTTGAAGCTTGCTTTCCTTTTAAGGACATAAATGTTTTTAAAACCTTTGATTTTAATGATGATAAAGTTGTTAATTCTCTGCATTTTTTTGACTCTTTTCAAAACACTGAACATCAACACAACTCTAAGGTGAATGATCCCAATGATGAATGGGAGGGTAATGGTAATAACGATTCTAGAACAAATGATTCTTAGCAATCAGAGGATCATCAGGATACTAATGGCAAGGCTGGTTCACAGTAGCCTAGTGTTCCCCTGGAGTCCTCTGATAAGGCTGATATTGTGAATACAGAAAATGATTTAACAAATGAATATGAGGATGACACTGGTGTTGAAGGTTCCATTGCACATAGGAGGTCTAGTAGGAATTCCACTTTTCCTAAAAAATTATCTGATTTTGTTGTTGAAGGAAAAGTAAAATATGGCATAGAAAAAGTTGTTAACTTTTCTAACTTGTCTCTTGATTGTAAGTGTTTTGCTTCCTACTTAGATAAAAGTATTGAGCCGAGAAATTATCATGAAGCTAAACTTGACCCAAATTGGGTCAATGCCATGAATGAAGAATTAGAGGCTCTTTATAGGAACAACACTTGGGATATAGTTGATTTACCTAAGGGAAGACATAAAATTGGTTGCAAGTGGGTTTTTAAAATCAAATATAAATCCAATGGTGAGATTGAGAGATATAAAGCTAGGCTGGTTGCTAAAGGTTTTAGTCAAAAGGAAGGTCTAAACTATGAAGAAACTTTTTCACCTTTTGTAAAATTAATTACTGTTAGATGTGTAACTGTTAATTTTGATTCGAAAATATATCAATTAGATGCTAATAATTCCTTTCTTTATGGTGATCTAAAAGAGGAAGTTTTTATGTCTTTACCTAAAGGGTATGGATCTAATGATGGCAATAGAGTGTGTAAACTTAGAAAATTTTTATATGGCCTGAAACAGGCTCCAAGAATGTGGAATGCCAAATTGGTTAGTGCTTTATATGAGTTTGGTTTTGTCCAAAGTCAGTGTGGTTATTCAATGTTTGTCAAAAAAACATGATTATGTGTTTTTAGTGCTTCTTGTATAGGTTGATGATATCTTGTTGACTAGTAACTCTATTTCTGAAATAGAAAAGGTTAAAAGTTTGTTTAAGTCTAAATTTTTAATAAAAGACTTGGGTGAACTTAAATACTTTTTAGGAATAGAAGTTATTAAATCTGAAAAAGGTATATGTCTATCTCAAAGAAAGTACTGTACTGATTTGCTTATTAAATATGGTATGCTTGGTTGAAAACTAGTAACTAATCCTGTTGAGGCAAATCATGTGTACATTGTCAATAGTCATAATCAATCTTTAACTATTACTGCTTGTCAGCAACTTGTTGGTACGCTTATTTATCTCTCCCATACTAGGCCTGATATAGCCTATGATGTCCATTATCTCAATCAGTTTATGCATAAACCAGCTGAGGGACATTTAAAAATTGCCTTTAGACTTCTTTATTATTTGAAATATTCTCCAGGGAAAGGATTGTTGTTTTCTAAAAGTGTGTCATTGAAACTTGTTAGTTATTCTGACTTAGACTGGGGTAAGTGTATTGAGACTCGTAAATCTGTTACAGGTTATTGTGTCTTTCTGGGCAATTGTCATAATGCCTGGAAAAGTAAGAAACAAGCAACTGTTTCTCGTTCATCAGCTGAGGCTGAATATAGAGCTATGTGTTTTGCTGTTTGTGAGATAATCTGGGTCAAAAGTTTGTTATGTGAATTGGCCATTTCTGTGCCTTTCCTGTCATACTACATTTTCACAGTTCTGCTGCCCTTTCCATTGCTTCTAATCCTGTTTTTCATGATAAAACGAAGCATTTTGCTTTGTATCTTTTCTTTTTAAGAGAACAGGTTTCTAATGGTATTATTAAAACTGTTAAAGTTGATACCAAAGATCAGTTATTTGATTTGTTTACAAAAGGTTTACTATCAAACAGTCATTCTTACTTTTATGATCTGTTGAGGATGTTTGACCTATTCAAGAAATAAAATGAGGGGGGTGTTCAAATAATAGGTTGATATATCAATATTATTTCTATTACTTTTCAATTTTATTTCTTTGATTTTACAATTGTTTAAATATATTGCATAAGTGTTGTTTTGCAGGTCATCTTTAGAGAGCCCAACCAAAGGTGTGGCCCAGATCTGCTTTAGTGAGCCCAAGTCAGGGTGTGGCCCTTGTTCCTTGTTCAGCCCGTGTAGCAGTCCAGCCCAGCTGAGTTGTGTTTTTAGAGTGTTCATCCTGGCCGTTCATTCTTATTTGATCCGTGTGAATCTTATCTAACGGTCCAGGTTTGTGGTGTTTATGTTTTCTCTCTGGAACCTTCTGTGGGTTCTATTTAAGGCTTTGCCTTCTCTCCTTTTACCACTTTTTGCATACTCACAATATTATTCAGTGTTCTCTCGATTGTTCTCTCTCAAACAGAATATTAGGGTTTGTTATCAGATCATCTTGTTCCAATAATTTGAGTTGCTCTTCGTGTATTAGTGTTGTGATCATCAGGTTGATGATCATTTGAGAGTTTGTAGTGAGGTTTCTTTTGTAATTGTTTTCTAGTCAAAGATTTTTGTATTTTGTTTCTGTTTTTTTATTAATAAGAGTTAAATCTGTGCCGACTATAAAATTGTCAACCCCTCCACTTTCCATAGTCTAAAAGGGGGTTTGAGGATGTGGGCGTTAGCAGGTTCAGGCTTGCAACAAAAACAGGTGCAGACAACCAAGTGGGAATAATTTTCACCCACTAATGAAAAAAAATTCTTGTCACATTTTGAATTTTTTAAAGCTTATTTATTTGTTGTTTTAATTAACTATAATCATGAAATCATTACACACAAATATGAAAATAAGGTTGGGTGCTATGTGATAGCACCCCATTCACCTCAGCATAATAATAGCCCCAACACCACCTATGGTAGCAATAGGGGGCACCATTAAAAGCTCCGCCATTTGAATGGCGAGCGTTAATGTCGGAATGTACTGGGGACCACCTTGTCATGAGCCAATCATTTTTCAACCTTAGCCAAACCACCCCGCCATAGCAAAAGGGGTCAGTCACCATTCTTACCATTTGTCTACATGACACATACATGGCCTGAGGTGAGCAGTGGCGTGAATTGAAAAAAAAGTGAAACCAATATGACATGCATGTTATGAAGAACTTAAGTTTTCTTGGTTGCGTGTTATATGAATGCACCAAATTTGGCGCCAAGCTCTTGTTTATAACTGATACGACTATAGGCATCACCCATGCATCCACAACAACATGTTTTGTCCATGGTCACAAACCGAAAGTGTCGATCATGGATGATGAAATCAAGATCATCTTGATTCACAAGTTCACTGTATTATGTTACACTAGTAATAATGGCAAAATTACCATTTTGCCCTTGACATTATTCCTTAACATGTTTGAAATTAATATATAGAGTAATTTGGGAGGGAGTCTGTTGAATTCATAACTCATGGGCATCTACGATCGACGCATTTAGGAGTTTGTTGGGTTTTTTTTCTTTTGAAGTATAAATGCCAATTTATTTTGGTATTTTCTTGACATCCTTATGACTGATTTGGAACTCGAGAATCGAGAAAGAACTCAACAATAGAAAATAGAAATAACTCATATACTAAAATGGTGGAAGATATCAAGGCGTTCTCCTTCTTTGGGCTTAAAGTAGATCAAAGTTTAATGTTTCAAGCTAGAGGCGTTGGGTGTGATTTTAACATTCCGGATGTAGTTTTGTAACTTTGTTTTGTTTGGGTATTCCAACTTCTTGTTGGCCCGTTTCTACATTTACATAGAAGTTCCGTCGTTCAAAAAACATACTAATCTTCCTTATAGAAAGTTAAACTTAAGTTGTTGTACACTTATGTACCATTTGTGCATACATTATCGTTGGTGGTGAAGAGTAAACACCTTAATTAGTTCGTGTCAACCCAAACCCAAATTCGGCCCAATATCAATCATTTGGGTCACAGTCTATTTATTATTGTAATATAAAATTGAAGAAGATAGTTAGAGCATGGCACGTGACAAGGAACGTGCACCCATGTGACCAAATTGGCTCCACAGTTACACCTAGGTCAACATCTGACTTTCCTTCCACTTGAAGATGACCCATATATCACATTTATTAATTTGGTCTGCCCTCTTGCGTCTCTATCATTAACATATGCATATTTGCATATTTGGTTTCAGTCTTTTTTAACATCTAATTTATTCTCTAAATTTTGCATTCTTCCTCAGGATTTGATTCTGAGTATTTCTCTAGAGAGGTTTTGCCTCTTACCACCGGGCTCAAATGACATATTTGGTTTCAAATTAATTCTAAATAAATCATTCTTATCTATTAATATGAATGTGAAACGTGTTTCTTAGAGAGAAGGTTACGGCTTAAAAAGGTGTATAATTTAGAATCATTTGTGTAGATGAGTAACATATTAGTTATTAAAAGAACTAATTTTGACTATCTTTGTTCGAATACAAAAGTAGTTGATATAATTAACCACTAAGCGCATGCGTTCATATATATTTATTTTCTTAACTCTTGATTTCTTTATAGAAAACAATATTTAAAGCATCTAATGGTAGATAATAGGTAGTATTTCATTTATAATAATAATAATAATAATAATATAATTGTTGATTGATTAGGATGCTTTGAACATATTCAAATATAATGGAAACATGGGAAGTAATAATGGCATTGCTAGCAACAAGCACTTTAATATATTATATATTCAATTGATAGCTATCAAACAAGGTGGAATAAGATACTCTAGCATATAATTGAGCCTAAGCTTTTCTAGCAAAGGTATCATCACAATTCAACACACTATTTTTTTTAATCTACTAAAGAATAGTAAAAATAAAAAGATCAAAACCAAAAATCAAGAAATAAGCAAGCCAACACACATCACATGTAGGGAAGATTTCTAATGCTCCCATGAACATCACAACATGAATCGAGGTGGAAAAACTCGGTCCCTTAGATCTTGAGTCAACTTAGTGGTGTTGCGGTGGAGGCAACGTAGGCTTACATTGATAGCACTTGGCAAATAATCCGAATGTATCAACTTGTCTAACAAAGTTGGTCATACTGGCCCATCCACCAAACCCAAACCCGACTACTAGAACCCATACGACTACAAACATGTTGAGCACGTACATGGCTGACCAACTCGGTAGGAAGCGGGGAGGTTTCTCTGCCGCATTCTGCATACAAAATTTCATTAGAATTCAAGTCTTTGAAAACTTGAGGGACTGATTTTGGTACTCAAGCATAGTCAAGGGGCTTACAAACAATGTAGTCCTACTCCAATATTTCCAAATCTAGCCTTAAATGCAATTGTATGATTTTTTGTGTAATTCAATCAAGAAAAGTTTAATCTCTTCAAGAAAAGTATCTCTAAAATGTTTTTGTTGAAATTTCTAAATTTTTACTTATGGTTTACTCCTTAAGGAGGTTCCCGTCCGGGGAGGTATACGGTTCGAATCCTAAGGCCAACAAAAATACACTCTGATGTTGAAAGGGCTTATGCCCTCAGGGACGATGCGGAAAGGGTATTCGAAACGGGGTACTATCCAAATATATATATATATATATATATATATATATATATATATATATATATATATATATATATATATATATAAACCCACAGTTATCAAATCATTAATATTCCTCATCTTATCTTTGATTTGATGTTGCCAAGAAGGGTACTATCCACTTTAATAATGTTGTTGATTTAACTGTATTTTAGAAAAATAATTTACACATTATGTACAAATCTATAGATATAAACTATTGTCTCAAATCAGAATACTGGTTACCAAAGGAAAAGTGCCACTTTATTGTCATAGACCATTTTACCCTTTCTATATTAGGATATTTACCATACGCCACTAAAGAAACTAAATACAAACAATAATTGAGGCTATGTGTTGTGGGTGCTACATCAACAATGTTAGCGCCCGCACACCATTACATAGAGCGCAAAACTTGGGCGCCAAGTGCTGGCGTGAAGGCCATCACGGGCATGGGACAAAGTTGTATTTTTTTAATTGTTAATAAATATATAAAACAGTCATTTAAAGCCATCTCAATCCATTACCACTTTCATATTTCACACGCATCATAAGTCCATAACCCACCCTAAGTTAAGTGAATTGAAAGGTGAAAGCCCATTTGGGTCATGTGACGCCTAGATGACACACTTTTTATCACCTTTCATATGCACCATAAAACATAGCTTGATAACCAAATTATAACTTGTACTAAGTTTTATACCTGACGAGCAGAGGCCTTTCGGTAGGTGAGCATATGTGCAAGAGCCGGAATGATGTAGACTGTGAAGCTAACCAAGAGTGCACCCACCGCGGAATTGATGGGCCCGAAGAAAGGGAATATGATAGCCAAGAACCAAATCGGTATCACCACGGGTAGCCTTGCTAATGCGCGTAAAAATATGCTCTTTGTATCGTGCATCCCAATCACTTTCTCCCACACAAAGTACAACGGTGTGCATGCAAATCCAAATGTGATAAACTGTTCCACATTTGCAACAAAACCATATTTGTTATCATACCATAACAATTGCATAAAGCACAATTCGATGATTAATGCACAAAGCAAGATATTCGCCCAACCTGATGAATAAGCATTAGAATAACTGCAGCATCACGCCAACGGGTCTTGGGAAGTAGGGAAAAGGCATTCGAGTGGTTAAGAAGTTCATCGCCAAATGCCCAATACACCGCCGAAGCAGAGGGGAGTGTCAATGTGAAAACATATAGAGTGGCCATTAAGTAAATATACTTGAATTTTCGCGGTTTCCACATAGCATGCATAATCTCCCTGAAATTAAAATATACATCAAAAGAGCTAGACAACCAAAAGTAGTTATAATTTCTAGAGGGGACATGTTATACAATAATTCAGATGCCAAGAACATGAAGGGTTTGAGAATATGGGCCTTGGATCAAACAAAAAGGTAAATGACCATAATACCCTCCTAGAAATGAGATCCAAATTGGGATAACAAGTCCACTCTCCATGTGCATCTCTTTATGTTAAAGCTCATGACTTTATTGATTAAATGATTAAGTGATTAAAAGATTTAGTTAATACTAATTAGTCAATAAGCACAAATAATTAAATTAAACAATTTCAATAAGCAAGATCACATCATTATGAATACATAAAAAAGTATCATTTTTTAAACAAACAAAAATGCAAATTTAAACTTTTTTGCTACAATATACAATATCTTTTCAAGGTCATAAATTAGTGGCAGGCAAAAGATGCAAACAGAAGCTGCTTAGAAGAAGGAAGAAAGGGTATCTTTTTACAAAAGTTCCATAAACCAATATCATATTTATAATTATAATCATTCAATTCACTGTTTTTTATTCCATAGTTTATCCAAAGTATTGAGAAGAAAGTTTACACTGTGACAGCATGTCCTCCAAATGTGTATAAAATATTTGTAGCTCCTGTGAAATAAAGCACTAGTTTTTTAGGCCCAGAATGTTGAACCCCATCAACCTGCAATTATCATGGTCACTTGTAAATCTTTATCCAAATTAAGCAAATACCCATATGAGATCTGGATTTAAAACACACTGAAATCATGGTTTTTTCTAAAAGAAGTATGTGTTTTTACAATATTAATATTATTATACCTGGCCATGAATTAAAGCTGCAATGGCCATGTACCAGGCAGTGTAAGTGGTCATCCCAAGGCCAAGAAAAGACCAAATTCTGTAGTTGTGGAAAGATGGAATGAACACAGTGGTTGCACAACATGCTCCAAATATGTATGTCCATGTCCTTTTGTCCAGGTGATCATTTATATAGTAGATGTTACTGTCATTTTTTATAAAAACAAAAAAAAAAAAGTGTCAATTTTTTTGCACATATTCATGAATTACTCATTACATATATTGAGTCAAAAACAAACCTTGCACAAGCTATAAGTTGTATTACAGATCCAAACAGAAGAAAGGTACAGTTGAAAGCCAGTCCTATTGCTTTCCAGTAAGGTCCCAATAATCCATCAAGAACTTCAAACCACTGTAAATTTCAAACAAAACATGTTCTTTTTAAATGGGATAAATTCAACTTTTGTGTCAAAACTAGTGATGATATTAATATTAAAAAATTAACTAAAATTAGTCAAATGGTTTAACAGTGATTTAAGGGTATAAATTAAACTGTTGACAATGTTCTAATTGGTTAATTGGATAATCATATCAAATTATTTAAGCCAATCAAGTGATCTTTTTTGTATAAGAAGTTAAAGAAAAGAACCTGTATGACATGGTTCTTGAAGCTGACACCTTCTTTCTCTTTTCTGTTTCTATACTCAATGTAAAGAACACTGATGAGATAAGCTGTCCAGCTGCCTAGAAGACCATAAAATATTTGTAGCACAATTCCTGAGACCATACCCAGTTGAGAGAAAGAGTATGGTAGTGTTAAGAGCACTTGTGCCACCTGCATAAACACAAAGCATTCAAGACTCATAAAAGAAAGATATTATGTATATATATAGACATATGTATAGTAAAGAGTTTTGTTTTTGTATACTTGATTTGAAGAACAACTAAACCAAGCATCCCAAGCAGAGCCTCCATGCCAAAGAGCATTTTTCATGGAGAAGACTGAGTGATCTTCTTCTACTTCTTCTTTACTAGTCCCTCCTTCATGGTCATTTTCATAAACATTATTTGATGATATTATGGAGTCTTCTGCTTGTTTCTGACCTGACATTTTCTTCTATTACTGCTGCTAAAACTAACCTTTTTTTTTTTATCTTTTCTAAACAGATCTGCCAACACATGTAACGACAAATATATAAGAATTAACAAAAGCCCATCACATATCCAGAGATCAATGTAACATAAAAAGTTTTTTTTTACCTTTAACAACTCTCCATCTCAAAGACCTTTTGTTGTGTGTGAGAGAAGAGTTTAAGTGTTGTTTAGAAAGAGGTGTTCAGTGAGATATGTATACACACACTAGGTAACACAAAGAAGAAGTGAAAAGTAGGTGGAGAGAGAGAGAGAGAGAGAGAGATGAAGGGGTTGTAAAGGGATAGAAAGTGGACATATATAGAAACCAAGTTCTACCTTTTATGTAAGGGGATTTATCTTTGGATTATTATTTTTTTTATTAAGTGTGAAAACTAGTGGATTGACTGTGTGTGTGTGTGTGTGTAGGCGGTTATGTGGGATTGGATCACATGCTGTTTGGGTAGAAAGAGAAGGAATATGGTTGATGACATATATAGCTGTATGTATGTATGTATATATGCTGAGGTCTGTTACTTTGAATCTAAAGATTCTCTAAGATATGTTCTTCTTATCATCAATGAAATGAAGTACTGATGAAATTTTGAAATAAAAGCTTAGCTTATACATGTGATAATATTTATTATGTATTTATATGTTTATGTTTATTATTACATTAAATAAAAATAAGAAATTCATATATAAATCAAAGAATCGTTTAATTTTGTGAGTCTAATCAAACATGATATATCAAACTCAAGCGAAGCTTGTTTATTAAGCATGTTTCAAGTAAAGGGATTATAGCTGTCAAATTGAGAAACTTGTATAAACAGTAGAGTTCAAAGTACAGATGAGTGTGTGATTGATATAATGTTTTGATGCGGTGTGGTGTGTAAGCATAAAATACTAGAATAACTCTCTAATTGGAAAATTGGAATATCAGTAAATTACTACCACTATTATATCGTAAATGAGATGTAGCTAAACTAGTATCGTAGAGGAAGTGAAATTTTCGGTTTGAAGTTAGAGGTTTCTAGTTTGAAATTGATCCCAACCAGATTTTACAGTGGTGGGTCTTTGGGCAACGAGTTTTCCTCCGAACTAGAGATTGAGCTACCAGCGTTGTTTGTCATCACGAGCATATGGAATCGTCATTTACTATTAAGATATCCTAGATAGCTGAACTCTTATTTATTGGCCGTTGTAAAAAATTATATATTATATGAAGGTCTATTTTGTGTTGAAAATATGTCTTCGAATGGTTTGGTGAAAACTTAAAATTTAATTTAAATTTAAATAAAAAGCTCAACTATTTTTTATGAACGGCCAACAAATTGGAATCACTCACGGAACTCTGGAGTATCATCGTGCCACCAATGTTACCACGTGATCATATTCCACCACCAAGTCACCAATTCAGTAGGAAACTCATAATTATGAGAAAACCCTCTTTATGAGATTCGAACCCATGACCTTATGGTCCCTAAGTCTTATCTCACCACCAAGATACCGCTGGGCTATAATGCCTTTGGTAAAAAAGCTCAACTATTTAATTACAAAATTGACACATTATTTACAACAAAATGAAGGGTTATTAGATTTAAATAATCCTTCAACTTGTATTCATCTGGCACTCCTAAATTAACTCAGCATATCTTTGTTTTTTTGTGAGGTAGCAACTTATGTGACAATTAAAACAATAAAAATAACTATACTCCCCCCCCTCCCCCCCTAAAAAAAAGGTTAAACATAATAAATATACACACACACAAAAGTATTTAATTTTTCAACAAAGTTTTTTATATAAAATTGTATAATAGGTTTATGCCATTGGATTGTTAAAAGCGTCAAGTTCATGATCATTTAAAAGATGAAATTTATTATCACCGACATCCTCATCAACAAAGTATAACCATCTTTGTTTTCTACAATATATAATAACAAATTTTAGTTACCATTAATCAAAATATACTACAATTATTTAAAATAAGCAACATATATAATAAGTAACACCTTGTGTTTGAGAAACTAGTTAGTGCTCCTTCTCACCAAACATGTTATCTATATCATCATTATGGGTCAATAAAAGTCCAAAGTTTATTGTGCCACTAATGGTATAGCAGTATACCGGAAGTTACCGGCGGTTCAAATCCTTTACCGTTTCCTTAAATTATCGGACTGATTTATGCCGACCAAGACTCTGGTAGCCGGTATAATTAGTTCAACCGGTCGATACAAACCGATATTTAAAACACTGGTTTGTTGAGATCGGGTGGTAGTGTTTATGGTGATTCTGCGACGAGGTGGTGGTGTGCTGGTTCTCTGACGGTGTGTTGTTGTGTGGTTCTATGATGGTTATTTGTGTGGTGGTTTTGTAACGGGGTGTTTGTGTAGTGGTTTTGCAACGGGGTTGTAGTGGTGTGGTGGTTTTGAGATGGGGTTGTGGTGGTGTGTGGCGAATGTGGGTGGCGTATCTACTTTGAGAGAAAGAGAGAGATCATAGTTAGAGGGTTGTACCATGGTGACGAAAGTGGTGATCAGTGGGGATGTTGGTTGTGAGGGATGGTTGTGGTTAACTACAGCTAACAGTTGCGGAGTTAGAATTTTTTTTTTTGGGGGGGGGGGGGTGGGTTTAAAATAGGGCGAATAGACTCAATACGTATAAAATTTTCAAACGTAAACGGGGATATTTACACTACTTAGCCAAAAAAACAACGGGTCGAGGAACCCCCTGCCTCTATTATCCTTCGTCCCTGATGGCTAATGCAGTGGTGAATGATGAGTTTTTAAATGCTTTTTTTAGGTTAGTTTTTTGCCACATAAGTTGTCACCTCACCAAACACAGTCCAAGTGAAAACTTGGGTTGTTTAAATCCAATAACTCTAAAATGAAATAAATTAAACCTGAAAATTTGAGGGGAAGTCGTCAGTGCTGAAATTAGAGATCTAATGATAAAATTTAGGTCAGACAACTAGGCAAACGAGCTTTAGACATTTGCTACATCTTCGGCTCGCCTAGAGGTGAACAAATCAGTTTTTTTAGGACCCGGTTCCGGTTTGGAACATGTCCGCTACAGTGTCGATTTCGTCCGGAACTGGTTCCGGTTCCGTCCGGTTTCGGTCCCGGTTCCACCGGTTTCAAAGACCAGTTTTTAAGACCGGTTCCGGTTCGGTTCCGGAATCGGTTCTTGCGCGCACAATTAAAAAAAAAAAATATTAGCCGATGAGAAAAAATATAAACATAAAAATACGACTTTTTTTTCAAAACAAGAAATATGGAAAATGAAATGAAAAAAAAAAAGAAAACAATTTCAAACATTACAATGATATTATTTTTATTAATCTTCGTCCGAACTACTCATGCGTTGTATCGCCACATCGTATGCGAATTTTTCAGTTTCTGTTTGGTCTTCAAGTGATGTTAAATGTTGTACTCGATCCACCATGTTCAAGTAATCTTTTAAACATATCACATATGTACATACACACCTTTCCTCTCTTCAAATGTATACATATCTCTTAACATAATCATTACATTACATTATTATCACAAATGACCTCGACATCAACTTCAAATCTTTCTCATCTGTTCTCCACTCCTCTGTTTCCCCTTTCCTATATTTATTATCAGCGCATTCACTGTAGCTACTCTATCTCCATCTCTATAATTATATTAAAAATAACTAATTTTCTCTCTCCTTTTTTTATTTAATAATACGTATTCTATATTTTTATCATTATCTTTTCTCTTTCCTCTACTCACAACCACTTTTAAAAATATTAAAAAATTATGAAGGATGAACAGTGTCTCCTCCAAATTTACTGGTGATCAGTGTCTCCTCTAAATATTTTCTATCCCCTCTACTCACAACCACTTATACCCACTCTATATAATATAGAGATCACACTCACACCATTATGGAGGAGCTAATGTGAATGCTCTCACCTATCCAACAACAAGATGAACGTTTCTCATCTTACTTACTCACCCTTTTTATGGTTAAGGATTTCAATGGTTAAAGCTTGTGAAACAGAGGAGGAAGCAAGGTATGTTTTAGCGTTTTCGGTTTATTTTTTCTGTGTTTTTTAGTGTTGTGACCAACTTAAAACATCTAAACCTATTTATACTAAACAAGGGTGGAAAAATGGTGATTTTGGCTGAAAAAAAAACGGCTAGTTAACGGCTATAAACGAACCCAGCGATAAAAAAAACGAATTTGGCTTATTCTTACGGTGGAACCGGTTCTTGAGATCGGTTCCGGTTCTGGAACCGGTTCGGGCCCGATTTTTTGCTAAAACGTGAAACCGGTGGTTCCTAGAGGAACCGGAACCGGTTCCACTGTATACCGGGCCGGAACCGGTTCTGGGTCAGTTCCACAGTTCCGGTTCTGAAACCGGTTTTTTTGTTCACCTCTAGGCTCGCCAATACCTTTCATTTTTTACTTATGGTGGGCCTAAGTTGTGACCTTTTTTAGTTGTGTCATTCACTCATTTGTGTTTGTCTTGTTAATATAGGCACGACTCTATCATCTCTTAGGCGGGATGGTGCACAATGGATAGCGCTGCTTAAGAAAAAACCACTCAACTTTCTTGTTCATTTCTCAACACTTTGAACCTATTGAATCAATCCATCGGTATGGCACTTTTTGCATTAATGAAAAAAACTTATTAGCGATCTCTTTTCAAAAGCTATCCCACTTTTGATTGTTACCAACTATTGGACACATAGCATTGACCCACGCCCTACCAACGCCTCCTCTTCGATTATTGACCAAGCTTGACATCTTTTGTTGGTAGCATCATTTTCCTCCCGATCGACCGCTTCATTTTGCCTTTTTTTCTTCGAGCTTTCGAGTTGTGTTTCGGGAACAAGTTCAACATCTCCATCGTTCTCCACCGGTTCTTTCGAGGGTTTTGGTACGTTTTGCACGTCACAATGTTGAGGTGTTTTTTTAGACGACTATTGTTTTTTTGTTGTTGTTGCATTTGTATTTGTTGTTGATACTATTGTTGGAATTGCATTTGTTGTAGTTGAAAGAACGAACTAGGGCCTTGAGTTTTTTTAAATTGGGTGAACGAATTTGTAGGTGACTTTTGAAGTTGCCCGGATGCATTTGAAGCTTGATTGTAGCCCGCAAAAGAATATTGTGGAGATGACCAAACCGGATCTATGGTGGGCGCGTAATCAGGTGACGTAAAAGATGTTGGTGGCCGGTTGTTCGGGTTGTTTGGATCCATGGTTTGGTAGAAAGTATAATTATTATGGTGTGTAAAATGGTATGTTGTTTGTATTTAAAGTGTAAATTCGTTTAAAAAATAATAAAAAAATAGCAACGGCTATTTTTTAACTTCTCTCACATGTGACCATCGTGAGGATGCCCACGATCCTCACGCGTGACCAACAAGGGACCGGGGCGGTGTAGGCGTGGCCTCATGGCCATCACGAGCCGATCACGGGCCACCTCAAGCTACCATATCATTACGCCTAATAATGAAACATGTGTTCGCTTAAATTAATATCATATTTATTTTAACGACATGTTGTAACAGAATGGTCGTCACCCCTACCTTAGAACATAACAATTTCCTGTAAAAAAACTTTGGATTGAACAAGGAATTGGGTTGTGTTTATATAATTTAAGGCTAGTTCTACCACATCAAATAATACAGGTTAACGTGTGGAACCCATAAATTGACCATCTTTAATAATTTATAAGGTCCCTCCCAATATTCTTAGCCTAGAGGGAATGGTAGGCAAGGATAAAGAGGCAAAGGCCGGCCATGTAGGAACCACCTGTGAAAGTTCTGACAGGGAAAGGGGGTAATGCCTAGAAAAATGGTAGCGGGTTGTGTGGATGGCGTGAAGAGGCCCGTCCTCCCACTCTCCACGTCCCCACTCCCTTTAGTCTTAAAAGCGGGTTAATCGTTGAACCATCCGTATACACATAGCTGGTTTAGAACTTAGAATATCATACTTTGGGCTTTGGCTCAAATTGTATGACATGACAAAGCTCGTACGTAATGGACAAAAGGTTCTTAATAGGTTACATGCATGTACCAACGCCATCAAACCCAGTTTTATTATCTAAAGTTCTAACTTAGAATTTTCAAAACTTTTTTCCTACTTATTATAATTATACCATTTTGATTCTACACACGCATTAATCATCTGTTGCATTAAGAATGAAACTGATGGAAAGAATAAACAAACATATTAATGCAACAGATGATTAATGAAATGAACTGACTCAGGTGGAAGCACGGTTTTTTTCCGTGATGCTATTTTACGTCTCGATAAGATCGATATGTAAAGCGTAGAACAGAATAACTATATTAAAGTGTACAACCATTGAAGTTAAAACATATTAATAAAGCACAATGTACAACCAGTAAATTTCAGGGGCTAATTATGTCATTACCAAAATTAAGAAGACAAGTAATATACATCTGTATTCTCTTATTAAGTAACAAAGATGTACAATATTGTATTTTTGTTATGGGTACAAGTTTTATTACTACATATACTACTTGATAAAGCTTATTTGATAGGAGTAAATTAATCACTTAGGTGTAAATTAAGATGCTTACAAGGTTAATAGTATAATTTTATGTTTTATTTTTAGTTAACAACTAAAATATCATTTCCTTAGTACCCTCCCTCCTTTCGCCTTCTCTAATCATTAAATAACACCCCACCATCAATTTTGCATTGAATTTTATCAAATAGAAAGCTCCATTCATATTGTAAACTCACAGGATTTTAGTATTGCGTATGTATGCGTGTGCTTTATTTGAAGGTTCATTTTATACGTAAGAAAAAAAGGGCTCAAAGAAGCGGAACGCAAGTTATGTGAAGCAAAATAAAGAGTCACTTCATGCTTATGATATGATCTGCCATTTGGATTAGTATTATCAGTTTATAATTATTGTTTTATATATAAAAATAGCATGTTTTTCGACTCGTATGTGTGCATGTGTCTCTTTGAATGTATTATCCTTATATACAAACTCGTTGCATTAGCATGTGCTCAATATCTCACATCATATGTAGCTTGATCTCTTAATTATTTTTTTTAATTGAAGCATGTAGTATTTAAAAATCTGTTATACATAGGCATGAGGTAGGTTTCCTAATCATGCACTTGTTCATACTTCATGTAACATGAACCTACGACGTCGTTGTGCATATACAACCCATAGTGACTATGCGGCTTTAATTATCTTGTAGAGCACATATACAAAACTTGGTTGTACTCAAAGTTGGTTTGCGACATATCTCTTCCTACCTTCATCAAAATGAGTTCTTAACTTGGTATGTAATTAATAAAAAGAAAAGGAGACTCGAGATGCAATCGAATTGATTAATATAATGCACACTAGAAATCATGACTCATTCTTCAAGAAATAGGTTGATTTAGGTATATTCAAATTATACAATGGGTCAAAATAAGTCGATCTCATAACATGGGACCCGATTATGTCTTATTCCAAAATTTGTAGAATGTATATTTTACTATTTAGTTAAAAGAAATGGACCTTTTTTATTTAGACACACCGAGTAAGATTTGAGTTCCTAACAGTGTAGCAGACTGCATATATATGTGGATGGAAGGGGAACCTTGGAAACAACCTTGCTTAGTTGTAGACGATGACAATGATACGACTGTGGAAATCTCACACCCCGAACAGGTGAAGATGCTTGCAACAAAAAAAAATTGCATTTCAAAACGTGTTAAAGATTCATCAACAACTCATTCTCATGATCAACATGCTGAGTTAGATTGTGCTCTCCTAATGAACCTCGATAACACCCACTGCATTGCGCGGCCAGCCGACTAGTTATATTAATGTAGGTGAATAAATAACAATAATAAAAAAAGAAAACTTTACTAAAGGTAAAGGACTAAACTTGGCATTACCTAAGTTAAAAGGAAAAAAATAATTGTGTAACTAGTATTATGCCTTCAGTGTTGCAGCTTGGACATAAAACCGTGTTAAGTATCACTAATGCCGCACCACCTTCAGCGACCATCAACACTTAAAAACTCATAAAACAAAGGAAATAAAAAAACGAAAAGTAGACGTAAAAAGGTTGAACCACGGATGCAAAACGTAAAACATAAAACTCAATAGCTAACTCGATCTAGGACTCCCGCATTGCGATAGAACCCTTGAACAAGAAAAAATAAGCGTGAAAACGTTGAACGCACGTTACGACATTTTAAATCGTAAAACAAAAAATTTATAAAAGATGAAAAGTATAGGTGGTGTGTGTGTTTTAGTGAGTTTTAAAAGTCACTTCAATGACTTTCAAGACTTAGTGTTCTTAAGGCCAAGAAGAGAGGGGTTTTACCAAAACGCGTTCTAAATTTATAAAGAAAACGATAGTGGCTTAATAGTCTAACCCACATAATAGGCAAGTATACCTATCGAGTGTAGTATAGAAATGAGCAAGTACCGAGTATCGAATCCAAGGACACGATTTTTACTACCCAGCCTTTAAATTACTAAAGAGGTTGTTAAGTTGCTTTTGAGGAGTTTTAAAAGAAAAATAAAAGAGAGATTTAAACCATGAGAAATAACAATATCAAAACAATGGTGTTGCGTCAGGATTTGATTTCACTTGGTATGAGACAATAGTAGATCTTTATTTAAGTGGTGTGTTTAAAACAAAGCCTTTCGCATAATATTTAAACAATTTGTGTTGTTAGTTATAATTATTATGAAGATCTCCTGCCCTAGTAAGCTCACTTCTCAATTTTGAAAACCTTTTTACCCACAAGATGTGAGCTCTCATCCATGAGAACACATTCCCCAAAATTGCAATATTGACATCCAACTACTCTTTTCTTTTGTGAATAATTTGCTAAAAGCCGTAGCGATTGACCAACTACCACTTGACATGGAAAATGCCTTTCCCTTTCAAGTACGTTCATCCTTTGCTTGAAATAATTAATTTACCAAAAAGTGATTGTCTATTATTAATTGTGTGGCAATATAATAATAGAAGTAAATAAATACCGTTTACTTCTAACACGGGTTCACCAATCTTTGGTTTGCGTCAAAGCTAACACATAGACCATGTAACTAAGTCGCAAAACCAAATCTTGGCTTAACACCAAGGCTAAGTATATAAACCGTATCGACCCTAAGCGAAGTTTGATAAGTGAGGATCGACCACCAAGTGTGAGTGTTTCCACAACACAAATGGGCTAATCACTATACGTGGAGTTAATGGTTAGCTTATAAGTGCGCAGTTTTTTACACGCCACTCGTACTCTCGTAAGTCCCTCCACTTCCTACCAAGAACACCCACAAGACCAAATACTAAGTTGATTAATTAGTTAGTTTATCAAACAAAGAAAGAGCAGAATGAATTATTAAGAACACAAAACATCACTTTAAATAAACATAAACTATTTGTTCCATACTAAGTTCAATCATCACCTTAGCAACACCAAGATAAATCTAGCCTAACATAGGTAATACAACAGGCTCATAGGGTTTGATTTGAGTGAAAATCATGGTGAGGATTGTATGCAGATTTCTTGATGATTTAAGTGATAATATTGTGATGGTTTCTCTCTAAGCCTAAGTGTTTATGGAGTGATTCCAAGCTCCAAATGCCACTTTCAAGAGCTAAAGAGGGTAGAAACTTCATGGTAGAAGGTGTAGGAAGGATAGAATGGGATGCCAAAATGAGAAGAAGAGTCATCTATTTATAGGCAGCCTGTCAGCCCCTACACGCCTGAGCAAAACATTTGGGAGCAGTGCAGAGTCCTTGGTTACAGAAACTGACGGGTTTTTGAGTTGCACGGCCACGTGGCATAACCGTCTTGTCAGTCTTGTCGGACCTGGAACCTTCTAAAAGTTGCTGACATGGCGCAGTCTATGCACTATGGTTGCACGCCCGTGTGTGCCCGTGCACGTTGATTTTTCTCTTCCTGTTGACTTGTAATTGTTGACTTTTTGACCAATGGCAATTGCATGGCCGTGCTACATCTGCCACTACTCTCTAAGTCTTCAATTCTTCGCTTTTTGTGTTGTTTTTCTCCCATTTTCACTTCTTGACTCCAAAAACCTGAAATTATCAATTAATAAGGATTTAGGCATGATAAACTATGATAAAAGCATGATTTTGATACAAAAAGAGTTGGGAATACACATGTAAAACGTGTGTAAATTTCGGTATATCAATAGGTGATCAAAGTTAAAAGAGAAAGTCTTATGGTTAAGGCACATCAATAGGTGATCAAAGTTAAAAGAGAAAAAGTATGATGGTAAAGTTGTCAAAGATGTAAAAATATTGGGGTTAAAATTAAAATACTAAAGATTAAAAAACAAAAAAAAACAAAAAACTGATACAACCCACTACAACTAAAAGTATCTATACTATATTATAAAGCATGAGAGGAGGATACCTAGCAACTTTAAGTAATTACAAGTGTGATTGCTTAATTTACAAATATTGATGCATTTAGTGGGGGTAAATCAGACTTTTAATCATAAACAGGGAAGTTAGAGAGTGTAAATTGGAGAATATGAAGAGAGGGACATAACTTTTTTTCATTTGAATTAGTAGCCATGAATGATTTAAGTCATTCGAAAGTCACTAGGTATGTGCCACCCTTTGTTGTTGTTCATCATACTATATAAACCCTGGAATAATAATAATAGTAACAATCTCTCAACTCATCATCAACGATGGATCTTTCAAATCTCACTATAATTTTTCAAGCAGGATTTAGTCCTAACCCTGCTGAACGCAAAGCCACTGAAGATGGCCTCAATAAGGTATCCAATTCATCCTTTATTATTATTATTATGATCTGTATCCGATTCTCGATCGAATTTTACTATTAGGTTTATGTAACGTGTTTTGGATTTGTTACTGATGGGATTTTTGTATTGTATATGTGGTTTTAGGTTTGTGCTTGAATTGCTTCTTATTTTTATGTGATTTGTTACTAATAAAACGTTCTTTTATAAAGCTTAATTTTGATGTTGTAGACTAAAATATGACATTTTGTTTCTGTGGGATCAGCATTACTTGTCTTAAGACCTGATTGAATGGGCAATTGAAGGTGAATAATTTAAGAAATCAAGCACTGTCGGTTACGGTTTTGATCGTCGCTTCAGGTTACCGTGCCCCCATCCATTTCAATCGAAACCCAACAGCCATGAGTATAAGTTTTAACACTTTTTCATCTACGCCTGCTGGTTTCTTTTCTTTGAACCGTATGTTTTTATAAATGTTTTTTTAGATAGTTCGTTTTATTGAAAATCAATAGACTCAACTCTCATGGATTCATAACAGCCACTACTTATAGTTATGGTGCTACAAATTGGATGAATCTTATAGCAATGGTGAAATCAATTGGATGAAGCAAGTATTTTATTTTTCTAATTTCAATTTGCTTCGTCTTTTGAGTTATCCGCCCGTTTCCACCCACCCCGGTTAAAATCCGCGTAATGGCACAAATCGGTCTCCATATCAGGTCCCCTTCTTCTTCCTCCCTTTAATTTGTATTCATTTTGTTTGATTTTTAATGATGTTAGTTAGTTTTAATTGCTGAGTTCGGTTGCATATGGAGTTATGATCGATAGTTGGTTTGCATTGGAGAACTACCAAATAAAATCTTTCATATCCTATTGAAACCACTGATTCATATTGGTTTGATTCTAACTTGGCAATTCTAAAAGTTAGAAAGGAAATACAATTTAACTGTTGAATTTGAATATTGGATGATGTGGGATGAGGAAAGTGATTGGTGCCTCTGTTCATTTTTGTCATATACAGTGAATTTGATGCAATATTCCTAGAATATTCACACAAGTGCACAAATGTTGATAGTGTCCAAGCTCTTTACGCTTACCGAGGTAGGTTGGTCTTTTTTCTCTTTTATTAACGATGATATAACAACATTATGAATTACTAAATATTTGTTATTCTTTTGTTTCTTTTACATTGAAGTTCTGGCAATTACACAGATAAGTTTGCCATATGAATAATACAGTAAAGGACATGATTGAAAAAGACATGCACTCAGAGTGCATTAGCTTGCTTTATCATCTATTGTTTTGTATGAAAGATGATAGTAATGTTTCTGTTCCATCTGTTCTCAATAAAGAGGGTGATGGACTTGCTTCAATTGAATTATATGAACTAAATGTTATAATCAAAGCATGTGACGAATCGAAAATATTAGATCCAAATATTTACTTGAGATGCCACAAGCAGAAACTTAGACATCTCATGGCTACGACTGGAGTGGAAGAGCATTTTGGGTCACGCGAATTGTCTAATATAATCAGCCCAAGGCACCAACTTCTGAGACCGAATCAAATGAAACCTTAACAACAAGGTTGCATCCCCTTTTATTCGAAGAAATTAAGGCAATTTCCCAATGTATCCTTGAGCTGAAGAACACCAGTCCTTGTGGAAGTATCGCAAGTTGAACGTTTTTTAGTGTTAGAATAATTTATTAAGTTTATTAATGAACTCTTTTGTTTAAAAAAGATCTGCAATGGGATTCAAATTGTTCACTGTCCTTTTTCTTTTTGGAAAGATTCATAAACTTCTTTATGTGCCTTTGGTGTTTGTTCACAGAATGGTTTTGTTGTTTCTATGAAAATCCTTAAGAGTGGGTGATACTTATTTGTTATGGTTTCGACTTATCTTTTTCTATGTTCATTTTTAACTCTTCTTTTTTAATATGGCAAGTTAACTTGCCGTCATGCATGTGCATCATTAAACGTTTTTTCGTCTATTTTTTGTTCGTTTTAACTGTCTCGCCGCAACGCGTGGGTTTCCCACTAGTAAATCATGATACACAACGAAGCTACAAATTAGTATTATATCAATAACTAGATTTTTGCCCGCTGCGCGTTGCGGCGGCGAGACAGACTATTCACAAAGCTCCTTTAATATTGCTATCAATGTTAAAACAATTTCAAACAAACATGCCAACAATTCTCACTATAACTTTTGACTGTACACCAGCAGCGCCATGCGCAAAATGTTAACATACAAACCACAATCGGACAAACTCGTTTCCAAAATAAAATTATGTCGAAACAATCCATGTACGTGACTCATTTAACTACCTTAATGTTGACTTATTTTCTAGCTGAACCGGTCTTTTGACACATCAAATACCTTGAAAGAACCCACCGATCTAACAAAAAAGAAACATTTTTGCAACTAATCTAAGATCATCAAACCTATTCATAATGTTGGAAGGACAAAAACCAAGGCGAACTGATAATGGAACCCAATAGCAACAAATGACTCCTGCGAAACAAAAGAAAAAGATATCAATAGCACGAAACAGCAGTTACCTAATCACCCTGTAATTTACAAAATTGCAATATCGGCTTGTAACTAAAATGTCAACTCAATAAATTCACCAAACAGTTAATGAACCCAAACGAAGCCTACAAACCTCCTTTACCAACATAGATAATTAAAATTTTAAACAACAATTGCCAACCAACAAAAAACATGACCCATTCATTTACTTTATCCCACAACTTCTTAGCACTAATTGAATACTCAATTAAATAGTGATCTCGACAGAGTTAGGTAACTAATCGTCAACCTTCAAGTAAAGTCAATGTTCACAAAAGCTGTCAGTGTTCATTTCCTAATTACCAACTCAATAACAAAACTCTTAATTACTTTTCAATAATTTATTTCATCAATAAACCATATTTTTCCAATTCTAAAGAAACCTTTAACCAATCATCTTTTTTCTTATAGCTATTCATGAATTGGTATAAAATTTTTTCTTAAATCCATAAACCAAACCAAGATATATCTAAAGCAAATTTCATGATATTAGATGAGGCATATTTTTTTTCCAGTTTTATATAATAATCTTATGTATAAAAAGAGATGTATCAATCAATAATCTCACTTTTAAAGTTATAACCTTTGATATATTAGTGCATCTAAGAGTATAAGATGAAAAGAAACATAATGTTTCCTCCATCCAATTGTATTTCTTAAATTTACATTCCATTGTATCAAAATAGTAGTTAACCAAAACTATTGACATAAAAAAACCATTTTATATACCTATTAGTAACAATATCAATGTGGCTTTTCAAAGTGTTAATGGTGATTTCGAATACTGTAAGAGAATTTTTACCTCATAGAAGATTGAGAAAAAGCAGTTGCACACAAATAAAATATCTGTTAATTAACGCATTCGCATTTGTTTCGGCCTCAATGTTCCAAAATCTGGTTATGATTCATTACAATATTCACCTAATGAAGTTCAATTAATTCAGTTAACAATTGAAATAAAAGCAAGTCATATAACTTCCACATTAGATACATCAACCAAAACTATATACCTTGACAATGGCTAACGTAACAAAGGCGACAACCGCTTGAAATTCCTGCAGTTAGTAAAAAACTTAAAGATCAATACATAACAAATCATTGCGTATATATAGAAATAGAGTGATTTACTGAGTATAGTCATGCAGTGTTCAAAACAAAAGATGTAACAAAACAGTTATGACTACAAAATATCTTTCAAAAAAATATGGAAAAGACACCAAAACTTGAGTATTTATGACGATTTGCTTCAGTTATTTATTCATATATAAAACCACAACCAAACCAAGTACCCGGATAAACTCAACCTATAAGTTTAATTCTATCTAAAGTAAACCGGGTTGATAAGGAAATGAATGGGCGCATCCAGTGTTATACAAAAATTAAGCTAGTTACAACAAATGCAACATTCAACTAATAACCACATACTAATCTATTGAACCTACTTATAAAACATATAACTTCTTTAAAAAAAGAAGATTAAAAACCTATACCTCCCAAGAACAGTATCCACTATAATACAGGAAAAAGATCAATGAAAAATAACAACAAAAATATAACCCTTTACCTTCCAAGCAGCAGAGAATACATTAACCCCATTTTATAGCTTTAAATCAAACAACGATACAGTAAGGTTAATGATAAGCCAGCAATCAAAACCAACAAAAACATGATTAAACCCCCAAACAAAATCGGAATCCCATGAACATGAAAATAAACTAATGAAATAAGCGAAACTAAAAATGGCTTAGAGTTCTACCAAAAACGAAGCTGCGCAGAGGATTGCAGGTTCATATCTCCATTGTCGAAAACCTAAAAAACGACCAACGTGATGCGGTGGATAGAAGATTATTATTAGAAACCGTAGAAAACAAATGAAACCTAGAAAACTGAACAACTAATAAACAGAAATTGATAGATGTAAAGATGGATGGATTGTTAAGTTCGTCCACCATCGTAAACCGGCATCACCATCATCTTCCTCACCTCTTGTTTAGCCATAATAGAGAGGAGGTATGCGCGTGTACACGACAGCGGAGGCGGTGGCGCTGTCGTGGCTACGCCGTGTGTCCACCGTTAGGGTTATGTCCGGAAGTCTCCAGGCCTCTCCCTGTTATCTCTGTTTCTTTATCTCTCTAGGAACTGAGAGTGTGTGCAGAAAGCAGGAGGTACAACCACCTAATGCACTAAGGCTTTGGTAATTAGAATATCTTAAATATATCAATTTTGATTTCTTTTTCAATTTATTTATTTTAGGAACCACAGTCTCTCACATTCCTACTCTTGACATTCATACTCCATAACTTTTCTCAATAATTGTATTTCACATGATAGAAACTCCTTAGAGCATTTATAATAGGTTATTCATCTTCGTTCATTTAGTTACACTAAAAATTACTATTTTTTTCATATTATCAGTTAAATAATAATTTTTATACATTTATTTCTCTTTTTTCCTCTCATAAGTCACAACCACTTTTAACAAGTATAAAAATAAATAAATACGGGTTAATAGTGTCTTTCCCAAATATACAGATAACAATAATATTTTTCTCTGCTCTACTTACAACCACTTTTTAAAATATATAGAAATTACTCACAAATATATATGTAAAACCTGCTGGGAATGCTCTCATAAATGGTGCGTTAAAGGTTTTGCCTCAACTATTACGCCACCAACCTCAATATATTTATATTAATATATTTATATATGTGTTCTGCTCTAGAAACTAGGGCTAAACCTGGGAGTATTGGCTTTGAAGCTAAGCAAACGGTCACAGAGTAGTTTTAATTGGACCATTGTTACATAAAAACAACTCTGACATAACTGTGTGTGGTGTGGGTGATACAACTGAGGGATGGAAGAATGTGAACTTCTCTAGTTCAAGATGGAAACAAATGCTAGATGGAGAAAAGCTAATTTATTCATCAAAGCAAGTGTTTGAAGACAAACACCACTCAAGTTGAGATTTTAAATATATGAAATTCAAATGATGCTTCTAATAAGTCAGAAATTATGTTTATTTGTTACATATGTTAATTTATCAAGTTAATAATTTTTAATATACATGTCCTAGGTATGAGTAAGTTTGGTTTGAAAAATTGAATGCATAAGGAAACACATGTATGAACTTGCAATAATTAATGGAACCCTCTCAAGGGCACTAGTAGATTTCAAATTGACTTAGATGAGCGAATTAAACGTGATTTGTTAATTTTGAATATCTTTTTCTTAGAGGCTTGGTTTTACATCTAATTTTAATGGCCTTTGCATGTTACCTTTATCGTTTAGTCATGTGGTGTAGTATATTTTCCCCTCATTTTCTGTTATTGTTTAGTTTTCTTTAGTTAACCGATGTTTGTTTATTTTTATATGACTTATCATATGTTCTTAGCGTTTTTAGCTAATGGTTGACTCGTACTTGTCTATTGAGGTAGAGGATTATCCAATGACAATGATAAATAAAAGTTGTATCGTACATGAATACGAAGAAGCTTGTCAATTAAATGTTGTGTATAATATTCAAAATTGTATTTCTAATCATTGGATATCATATATTCAAATTAACGTACTACTAGTACACCCCACCCCAACACTATTACAATCGATTTAAATTGAATTCATATATATTTTTTAAAGTAAACTTAGATACATATATTTGAACTGTCAACATTTTATAGCATTCAAGTCAAAGATTTTGCATCTACTCATTTGACTTTAATAACATTATAAATATTGAGGACATATCTTTTTATAAGATTTTGTCCACTAATTTATGGTTTTTAAAGTATAGATATTACATGTATAAACTAAGCATAGATCCTGTAAAATCCCTTTTCCCTAAATGCTACAACTACTGAAAAAATAAGTTATATACATTTTATAAAATTGCAGGAACACATATATGGTGACTCCAACATTATAATTATTATGTTTTTATTTTGAGCATATAAAGGTTTAAAAAAGGTAATAAAAACAATAAGGATGTTTGGGATTAAGTGAACAATTGAGAATTGTTTGGCTTTATGTTTACATTGGCATGTGAATCATAATCGGGCTTCGCGTGGAGTTCCCACTACCTATCTCACTATCATCAAAATTTCATACGAGTGCTGCCATGTTTCGGGTTTTAATTATGTGGATCAACATATTTGTTTCTCAATGGTTGGTTAATTTTATCAACCTATATTTTAAAAACAGGCAGCATAACTTTAAAGGTATCGTATTTTGTATGTATTGTATAGAAAATACAATAGAGATACATGGTCAGTTGCTCTTTCGTTCAATTTCTTTTAGTTTAGACATTTTTAAGTTGTTAAATTTCTAGAAATAAAACAATTGAAAGTAGGGATGTGGACGCGCTAAGCCGAGCCCAAAGTTATTTAACTTATTGGAGCTCGAGCTGCTCGACTCGTTAGTAGCTTTCTAAGCTCTAGCTCGGTTTGTTTATTATTACTTTTTTTACAAATTTTATAAATAACATAATATATATATTTATTATACTTAATTATATCATAATTTTATATATAGAAATTACATTTATATAAATATGTCTGTATTGTATTATATTAAATAAAAATGAATTAAATAATAAGCTCGTTTAGACTCATGAATCATCTCAATCTCAATAGGTGAAGTTCGAGCTCATTTAGCACGGCTCATTTGAGCTTTTATTCGGGCTAATCTCGAGTAGCTCGGCTCGTTTACATCATTAGTTGAAAGAAATATAACTAAAAGTATATTTATACATAATACTAACTATTGATGTATGTAATATGCAATAAGCAAGTGAATGCCTCGATGACCCATTAAAATTTTCGTAACACTGACTAATAATAATAATTACAAATTAAGAGTTATTATTAAGAGCTTTGTTAAGGTATTTAAAAAAGAAATAGTGTATTGTATCTTATTTGAAGTATATTTTATTACGTACATATTATGTGAAATACACCCATATTATTATTATTTGGTTTACTTTTGAGTGGAATGGGTGTTTGTGCGTTGAGAGTAGATTAATGATGCTAAAGTGAGAAGCATAATTCATAAAAGAAGAAACAAGGGTTGGGCATGCCCAAACATCACGACTCCGAAAATAATGAAGAAAATATGATTTTGTGGGAAAGCGCAATTAATTAAAATAAGTTTAAATCAAACACCTTACGTTCCTATACGTCACACTTATAGTCATAGAGTCTTAGTTTCATGTTATAAAAAACTGAAAGAAAGATTGCAGCCACAATGCATAACATGCTACAAAATTTTATTCATATTTGCTAGGTTTTGTAGTAAGAAATATGCTTAATATTTGTTTGAAATGTGTACGATCATTTTCGAATTATGGATATCCATAAAATTAACTCTTAGATCATTGATTGAACTATTCAAAGAGGAACAAACAACTTTCAAAGACTTTTCAACATAGTAATCCGATTTTGGTTCATTGTGGGTGCTAGTCACTGACTAGGTAGCGAGTCCCCAACTAGGGGCTCTTCACCTTGGATCCCGCATTCATCAAAACCCAGTCCCCCACCTAGGGGCACTGCCCCTTGGACCCGTCAAGGGGGTGCGTGGTCTAGGGGGCTCGACCTTGAACCTCTAGATTTGTTGATGCAAGAAATTAAGATAGTGTTGAGCAAACATACAACATGCACCTCCTAAATCTAGTCGATGTTTATTCAAATTTCCATTTGGTATCAAGTAGATCATATATGTTGGTATGTACATGCCCAAATACTATTTCTATATTTTGGTGATGATAAAAACTAGATCATATAAGTTGAATTTCACCTAAACATAGTTAATTGCATGATCAAATGTTTTGCTCGTATTTTTAAATCAACAAAATATGTATTTTCATGATTGAGAATAACCACTCCTAGGGCAGCAAGCCTTTGTAACCTTGTTTGATTCGTAGCTCATTAAGGGAAATTGTTTCAAGGCAGCTACCATAGAGTCAAACCTTTTTGCGATCTTATCTCATCAAAGCCAGGAATCCAGTCTATTCTATTTTAATAGTCCAGGTAGTTGACTATAGTATAGGATCAGATCCTTTGTCTTTGCCTGTAAAAGGAATAAATGAACTACTACATTGATTAGGCTGATCTAGTGATCTAACTCTTTTGTGAAATGCTCAGAGACTTTTGTTTACTAGCTAGTACAATTGAGAACAAAGTGACAAACAAGACTGATAATTGATCCTCTATTGAGGTGACTCTTTAGAGGTAAGGTGTCGAGAAAAGGTAAATAGAAGGTCCATAGTTTGCATAGTCTAGATTGACCGCTAATATTATGATCCAAAAACTACTTCAACAACTTCACGGTCGATACTACGTACTGTTAAACCGTACGTGATACTACCGTGCCTAATAACTTGAATAACAATACTGTTGGAAATATGTGAATTGATGGATTTTATTGAAATTATAATTTGATAAATTATAATTATTAATAAGACCTTAATGTGGTGAATTAAAGACTAAAACTCTTGAGTTTTATGTCTTTGATGAGAGGTCTTTATTTCTTTTAATTAGAGATTTATGTCACTTAATTAGAGTCTTTATGTCTCAAATTAAGTCTCTAATTAAGAAGACTTTTATACATCCATGTTCTTATATAATGGAAGACTTTGTGCTTCATTTGGAGATGTAGATGTAGAAAAGAGATACATACACACACATATATGTAGAGAACAAACTCAATCGAAGTCCGGTTATCTTTCAGGCAAGTGGGATGGTCCGCAGTGCACCGCGCCGCACTGTTGAACCGGTGTACCCTGGGAACAGACGACGAATCTGTTTAAGGGAATTGTGTCAAACACAAGCCCGGTTCCTTTTCAAAATTATATGATTTCGTTTTCTCTTTTCAGTTCACTGCAGCAAGTACAAAGACTCGGAAACCTACGAGCTTCATGTATGAAAGGCGTGCGGTGATTACAATGTAAGTTTTCTAACAAACTTAAACAGAATTAGGTGAACAAACTTTCGTGTTCTTCCTAAGGAATTTGGGTTCGCGAAAGTTTGTACATGTTTTCTTTGGTACATCGAATTAGATTACATTCATGATGAGAATGCAATCTTTAATCCGAAAGATTGTTTCTACAAAACGAATTTTTTGATTTAATTTTCGGATTCATGGGTTTTGAGTTATATTTAGATAAACCGGACTATGAAACATTTCTAATATGTGTTTAAACATTTTTTTTTTTTTGAATTTCTAATGATAGTATTAGAAAAGACATATTAGTTGAAAACCTATGTAAACTTGGTTGATCATGTTTTCTTTCTAGTAAGCGTATTAGAAAGATAATTTCAAAGTATTTGAAATGTATACATTTTCTAATAAGAGTATTGGAAAATAAAGGGTTTCAAAATATAAGGTTTTGAAACATGTATTTCTAACAAGCGTGTTAGAATCGACGACGTTGAAAGAATAACGTGTCATGAAACATTTCTAATAAGAGTATTGGAAATAAAGGGTTTCAAAATATAAGGTTTGAAACATGTATTTCTAACAAGCGTGTTAGAATCGACGACGTTGAAAGAATAACGTGTCATGAAACATTTCTAATAAAGCGTATTAGAAATTATTATTTAGAAAATAGTAAGTTTAATTTGTAAACTTATATATTGATTTCTCTAACGGGCGTGTTAGAGATTGATGATTTTGTAAAGACAAAATAAGATGTTTATATTTTCTAACAAGTGTGTTAGAAAAGATTATTGTACAAAATAGACAAACGTGTTGGAAATTTTATTTTGGAAATTTTGTGAAAATAAAAAAAAGTTATAAACTTATTTTGTTTTATTGAAGGTTTTAGTAAGAATACTAATTAAAAGTCCAAAGTTGAAACTTAAAAATAATAATAATATCATTAAGATGGGTCAAATATTCTTAAAGGTTTTAATGGGGTGTTTCAACTCATGGGTTTATGGAGAATTGGGTGTTTCAACCTTTCCAACATTAAACCAGTTTGGTTAAATTTGACGGTTTCTAACGAGTGAGTTTGAAACGGGTATACTTTGGAAAATCCAAAGTTAATACCATTTATGTAAATGGTTTAATTTTCTAACGAGGGTGTTAGAAACGGTTTATTTTATATAAACCAACAAGGTCTAAAACGATTGTCATAATCGTGTATTTCTAACAGGCAGGTTAGAAACGGTTGAGAATATAAACCAATGACCTATAAAATGATTTTGGTAATCATTTATTTCTAACGGGTGTGTTAGAAAAAGGTTTATTTGATATAACCAAAATCTATATGATGAAACGTGTAATCGTTTGCATTCTAACAAGTATGTTAGAAATTGTTAATTTTTAAACCGAATATGTTTATATGGTACACGTATAGTTTCTAATGAATAAATTAGAAATGGTTAGTCATGAAAACCATATACTCTAACAAGTGAGTTAGGAATGGTTTAAATAATAAAACTATATTAGAGTTTATGGTTTTGATGTGTAATCAAAATATAAATATGTATAGTTTATGAAAAATACCTGTGAAAGCAGAAATGTTTTGTCTGAATAAAACATGTGTTTTGCAAATTATATATGGTTTGATACTTGTATGAGAAGTATGATGACTTGAACCATATAATAGTCTAGAGAGACTATTTAGTGTAAAACAACTTATATTGTTTTGGACATATTTACTTGTTCGACTACTTCTGAGTAGTTAAGTATAAACAACTTTGTTGTTTTGAACAATGTATTGAGGGAGTACCTCGAAACATGCCACGAGACGATATAATTGCTATTATTTCGTCGAACGATAAAGTGTTGAAGAGAATAACACTTTGAGATTTGATGTTTATATATCCTTATATGAATCCGTTTAAATATATATGTTATATGTATTTTGGATTATATTGAAATTATAATTTGGTAAATTATAATTATTAATTGGAATCTTAATGAAGAGTAAACTCTTGAGTAGAGTTTTATGTTTCTAATTAAAGTTTTTATGACACTTAATTAGAGCTTTTTATGTCAATTTATTAGAGCCTTAATGTATAAAATTAAGTCTCTAATTAAGTGACTAAGAAGAAAAACTCTTCATCCATCCCCATTGAGATAATCATGATCAACGTGGCAAGTGTATTGAGGTTAAATACACGAAAACGAGATATGTCGTCAAATGTTGAGAGCATCAACATAGAATTGAACAAATGTATTTTCGATGACTATAACATATGATAGGAATATATGTTATTATTCATAAGTCGTTGATAAATTTTGCGAGATTTATTATAAAAGACTTACAATAGTGATGGACGTGTAGAGTTTCTACAAACCATCAATGTTGGTTGAACTATATGAAGGATTCGTGATATATTTTGGGAGAGTCACCCAATAAATAAGTTCAACAAATATATACATATCACTTAGGGATATGTGAATGTCATGTCATGTCGTTGAGTGTCAATCTAATTGACTTGTTGATGATGAATATGTTCATCAAAGTGACTTATATTAAGACTCATGTTTAAGTCCTAAAGAGTCAATGGTGAAGCCTTGGAAATTAAAGGCAAACGAGTCTTGATCCTGATGGATGGAATTAATTATGGTTTTGAAGTATTCTTTAAACCAATGTTTTGGAATGGTAAACAAAATCTCATTTTGTGTCTAAACTAAGAAGTGAATGTTAGGAAGAGATAATGAGTTATCTCTTAAGGCTATGAAGAATCAGAATGAGGCATCTTCTGTTCACATGCTAAGTATTCGTAGTTTAAAGCATGCTAGACTAATACTTGTTAATTTAGATGCTCCACGGAGAATAAATTAACTTTGAACATTCAAACATATGTGACAGCATAAGAATGTATTTTGTAAAAGCAAATATATAATTCATTAAAAAGGATGACTCGAAAGGACCGAATAAATAGTTCATTGATTATGAAACTATTTAGCTGAATATGAGGAGAACTCATATAGCTCAGAAAACGGTTCGTGTGAAAAATATGGGTTGAGTAATATAATGGATGACCTCAATAACACAAAGATATAAGATAGTCGCTATCTTATCACGGGTGTCTAATGTCATCATGAGTGGTATTACTCAAACTTAATCAAAGTGCAAGCAATGTGGGGGAAGAGCCATTTAAGAAACAATCCGTAGGGATGTAAAAATGGTACTTGAGAAGTTTTCAAGGTACATATGAAAGGAAGAAACTTTCATCACCCCATTTGGTAGTTATCCAATAACACTTAAGTGTGGAGGTGACTTGCAATTGAAAATAGAAGGTTTGATATGAACGGATGTGATTTTGGGAAGCACAAATCACACGAACCTAGAATAGACTTGTTATAAGTCAGTCCTATTATGTGGACAAAATTCTTGAGAAGTTCAATGGAAATGACTCTAGTGTGGCTAGAACTTTCATTGACACGAGTCAATGTCTAGCTAAGAATCGAGGTGGGCCTGTTAACCAATTAGAGTACTCAAGAATTATTGGCAGCTTGATGTATCTGATGAGTTGTATCACACCAGACTTAGCAAACAAGCTAAGTAGATACACGAGCAACCTAAGTTTAATTCATTGGAATTACGTGACACAGGTGCTTTGGTAATTAGGATACATACGAAACTACGGGCTGTAATATAAAAGATATCCAGCAGTTGTTGAAGGTTACTATGATGCGAATTGGATATCTGACACGAACGATTCCAAGGCAACGAGTGGATATTTGTTCACACTTGGAGGTGCCGCGATAACATGGAAATCATCTAAGCAAATGGTTATTGCTAGATCCATGATGGAATCAAAATTCATCGTTTTGGATAAAGAGGATGAATAGGCAGAATGGCTACGTCAATTTGTTAAGGATATACCTAGGTGGCCGAAGCCGGCATTGGCCCAATGAATACGCTGTGATAGTCAATCGGTAATTGGCAGAGCTCATATCACAATGTGTATCATTAAGAATAGGTATATAAGACGTAGGCATGATCGGTACGACAACTAATCTCTATAAGAGTTATCACTATTGACTATGTGAAGTCAAAGGATAACATCGCGGATCCGCTAACAAAAGGCTTAAGCAGAGAGTTAGTTTAGAAGTCGTCAATGGGAATGGGACTAAAGCCCATGAAAGGCTAAGTTTATGCGAAGGAAAACCTAACTCAGCTGACTGGAGATCCCAAGATCTGAGTTCAATAGGACAACCTAATTGTATGAACTGGCGAAGGTCACTGTGGGGAAGAGTTGTTGGAAATCCCACATTTTGAAAAAAGGGAGCTTACTATAAATTAAATAAGCTTCCTAGTCCATTCCTAAAAAGTGACAAGGTTGAGGTTAAGCCTATGGCTTTTAATGATTTGACTGAGGTAACCAATCCCAGTAGATCACCTATGTGAGAGAGAAGTGGGGTCGCTTCGAAGGGTATTGTTGGGGCACAATACTTAAGAGCTCTCGCAGAACCAGGCACGTGTCCATGACCATAACGGACACAACTATGAGGACTTGACGTTGTCAGGGAGAGTCTTGTGTGAAGCGTATTGTCGTCCACACAAACGGCAGACGAGTTCAAAGACATCGCGTTCTACTCAGAGCTAGTGGGCTAAGTGCGTTTCATAAGCGAAGGTTCAAAGGGTCACACCTACCTATCGTATGCAAAACTCAACTGTTGAAATTTAATCGGAATGAGGTTGTTTCTGAATATGACTCCCTTTCATGTGGGGGTTTGTTGAAACTTTTGTGTGTTTTGAATAATCTCCATTCATGTGGGGGATTGTTGGAAATATGTGAATGGATGGATTTTATTGAAATTATAATTTGATAAATTATAATTATTAATAAGACCTTAATGTGGTGAATTAAAGACTAAAACTCTTGAGTTTTATGTCTTTGATGAGAGGTCTTTATTTCTTTTAATTAGAGATTTATGTCACTTAATTAGAGTCTTTATGTCTCAAATTAAGTCTCTAATTAAGAAGACTTTTATACATCCATGTTCTTATATAATGGAAGACTTTGTGCTTCATTTGGAGATGTAGATGTAGAAAAGAGATACATACACACACATATATGTAGAGAACAAACTCAATCGAAGTCCGGTTATCTTTCAGGCAAGTGGGATAGTCCGCAGTGTACCGCGCCGCACTGTTGAACCGGTGTACCCTGGGAACAGACGACGAATCTGTTTAAGGGAATTGTGTCAAACACAAGCCCGGTTCCTTTTCAAAATTCTATGATTTCGTTTTCTCTTTTCAGTTCACTGCAGCAAGTACAAAGACTCGGAAACCTACGAGCTTCATGTATGAAAGGCGTGCGGTGATTACAATGTAAGTTTTCTAACAAATACAACCACGATCGCACATACAGACAAACGGTGGACAAACCATATCAATCCTTGATATATTTCACTAAAATTATGGTTTGTTCAAACAATGTTAATAATCTAAGTCAACAAGCACGTAGTTGAGAATAAAACCATGTCAACATATCTTGAGCCAAAATGGATATGACATTCTTTCAAGGGTATGATTACTTAAATACATTCAAATGTTGTATAAAATTTGAAAACCTTTACGAAAGAGTTTTTATAAAAAAATTGATCCCAACCAAAATATGAGGGATCTTTTTTAAGACCATGTGTAGTGGGGGTTAAATTTGAAGCCTCTTCATTAGGCATTTTTTAACAAGTATCATGTGGGTCCCATATAAAACTTGAAATTAACCAGTGGTGTACTGGTTTGGTGTGATGTGAGTGTGTGCATAAATATATTAAATTTGAATTAAAAAAAGAAAAAAGAAAAGAGGCAGTGGTTGTTAACAAGGAAGGAAGGATTTCATTGGTTGATGTGGTGCCCTTTCCCCCGTGAAATTTTTCACGCCACAACCACCTCACAAATTTGGGCTACCACTACGGGTGTTCAAGGCAACAGCTAAATCAAAGCTCTTAATTTTTCAATGATTAAGAACTAGCAAATACAATCAAAATTGGATTTTAGGCAAATCACAACCAAGTTATGTTTGAGAGTTAAAAATGAGATAAAAAGAGTATGAAAGATATGCCTGGTCTAAGAAGAGTTCGAGCTTAAAATAACTTGTCCAACGCCGAGCTTAAGCTTTAAAACAAAGCTTGAACCAAACCGAGCTTAGCTGAGCTCAAGCTTGTCCACGCTGTCATACTCTCATAACTTGAACAACCTCTAGCCTAGCCTAGCCTAGTCGAGCCAAACTCGGTTCGATATGTTTGCACCCCTACTCTTAACGTGTTTTTAAGCTACATATATTTATTTATTAAATAAAAAACCATTTAATATTATATATAATACATGACATTGATTCGATAAATATGAATAAGCACCACCAACTTTTATCCACAATCGGTGACCTTGTAAACTCTTAGTGACTTAGTCCATCTAGGGATTGAAGTGAAGCCATTGTGGAAAATATAGGCAAATTAAATCCCCACTTGAATGGTGAGTTAGCCTGCACGAAGCCAGTGGTATCTTCTCATCATCATTGCTTAGCGGTGAAGGGCTCCATTTTACACCGTCTTATTTAGGAATCAGGACCCATTCCCACTACAACACTATATATATTAGTATTTTTTTCAACAAAGACTTTTTATTAGCACCAAATACATATGCTTAGCTACAATCCACCAAACAAGATAGTGTGATACGGCTAATTTGGTTAAAATCACATCATGTTTCTCTTCTTATTTGTTTTTTTCTACAACGCTTTCTTGTTTCTGTTGCCTATCATTTCAATCACTGAGACTAATACCGTCACATTCTCTTATAACCTATTATAAACTACTATTATAAATAAAAATATATCTGCGATTATATAAAAATGAAAAATAGAACAACACAAAAGTTTAAAAAAACAATTATAGAGTAAATCTATTTTTATTCATATAAAAAGCCCACCACAAGTCGACATCTATGACAGTTATTTAATTAATAATCTCTGAATATAACAAGTTGAACCTCAAGAATGAAAAACAACATAAGGTCATAGGTAAAAAAATATAGAGACAAAAACTGAGATCTTAAATAAACATAGAAACGGAAACAAAAATTAACTCTATATATGTAGTTTTAAGAAAACCTCGTTTGTTTACTTTTATGTTTTATCGAGTATGTTGTTGGCAGTGGCGGATCTAGAAGAAAATTTTAGGGGTATCCTAAATTATTTATTTTTACAACATGCAATGTAAATGACTTTTTTATCGTATAGTAAGATTTTTTTATTACGACGAAGCGACGAGTGACAACATATCTCCCGTGTCTGTGTCCGGTGCCCTTATGTGGCCCTGCTCGATTTTCTTTCGTTGCCCAAATCGATCTCATCTCTTTCAGCATTAATGTGAGTTTGAACTTTAAAATATGGAACTAAACATAGGCTTTTATTAATTTAAGCTTTTAGTTAATATGAAGTTTTGGCTAAATGTGGCCTTTTGTTTAATATAATATTTTTAGGTGTTGGACTTAATGAATTTAATTTAATTATATTAACTAGTATTCTATATGATTCGATTAATTATATTTGATTTTTTTATTAGAATATAAAAAATATATTAATGTGATAAAAAGATGTTCAATAGTAACTAGGGGTGTTCAAATTCGGATAATCCGAATTTCGGATATCCGAATTTCGGATATCCGAATTTCGGATATCCGAATTTCGGATATCCGAATTTCGGATAATCCGAAATTTCGGATAATCCGAAATTTCAGATAGTCAATATTGGGATCCGAATCCGAATCCGAAATTCGGATTATCCGAATTTTGGATAATCCGAATTTCGGATTCGGATTCGGATCATCCAACGGATAATCCGAAACTTAAAAATAAAAATAAAAAATAATAAAAAAAATAAAAAAAAAACGTTCTATTTTATGTCTAAAATGTGATCCTGTTAAAAAAAAACAAAAATAGAAGTTAGATAAACGAAACTAGAACAAAAAAAATGTAAAAAAAACTTACCATTTGGTAGACGGGGGCTATGGAGCTCGGAGACGAGGTGGACGGAGGCTGTTATAGAGAAGAGAAGAGGGAGCGACTGCTATGGATTAGAGGAGTATGGATTTAGGGTTAGGAGGATTAGGGATTTATGATTATGTATTGTGTTATGTAGTCTATATAATATTATATATGTTTTTTTATTTTTTAATTTTCGGATTCGGATAATCCGAATTATCCGAAATTTTTCAAAATCAGGATCCGAATCCGAATCCGAAATTTCGGATAATCCGATTTTCGGATATCCGAAAATCGGATTATCCAAAATTTCGGATAATTCAGATTCGGATTATCGGATTTTTCGGATTCGGATTCGGATTTCTTTGAACACCCCTAATAGTAACATATGTTGTGTACAACAACCCTTACGTTATTAAACAACTAGTTGGTAACCCGCGCGTTGCGGCGGGTCTAAAAACTACATCAAATTATATCAATTCATTAAGACGTAAAATTTATCGAAAACTTTTTGTTTAAATGATATATTAAATAACGAATACTTGTAACAACATAAAATAATTATTCTTATCTCAACTAAAGTATAATAACATTCGCACGGATTATTGAAAATTTGAAATACATTGATTTTAGGTGGATTCTAGTAATAATCCATTCAACAACTCGTAAGGTTAGTTCCATAATACATTTATTCTCAAGACTACACTACCTCACACGTAACACTTTGGTCACGCCTACCACTTAACGATATATACTATTAAATGATACAAACAACTTTGCCAAATAGCTCGTAAATCAAAACTTTACGTTTTGTTTCATACGTGACATACACACATGAATTCACCAAAGTTGCTCCATGTAATGAATAATAAGTAGGAGAGGGGATGTACAAGAGGATTTTGCATAGAAGGGTATTATTGGGAAAAATTTCATGACATTTTGGGTGTGAAGCACTAAACTTTTCATATGCCATCTTAAAAAACATAGGAAATTACTAATGTAGTCATCTCTCCTCCTTAATAAGATAACATAGATAAAAAGAAAAATCAAATAAAAATTTTAATATCTTGTATGTTAAGTTAAAAAACTAATAAATAATAGGTAAATAAATGCTATCAATGATATTATCTTTTACTGCACCTGCAATTTGGTTTGTTAACCTTTGTTTTTTCAAAAACATATAAGGACTAAGATGTCATTTTGGGCTTAATATCTAAAAAGGCCCACCTTATCACATAATTTAAAGATTGTTGGGCCATTAGGTATACTTCTTCCTCAATTTGCAGCTTAGCTATTAGCAGTCACTCACGCCGCTGCACTTGTAATTGCTGGAGCCAACGTTGACCAGACAATTTCAACCATCTGATTCCGTCGATGTCTAGGGGTATCCTAACATTTTCTCAGGGGTATCCTATACGTAAACGGGAAAAAAAGTGCACTTCGGAGACAAAGTTGGTATAGTCTTTTTTTTATTATTTAAAACAAGGCACGACCTTAGGTGGCATCTAACATTTCTTTGAGACGTGGGATAAATGTTACGGATTTTTTTTTTAGACTATGCGTGGGGGCGGCTATGGCCCGTCCAGTCTGTCCAAGAGCGGCCAACACCGCCCCCGTCGTCCCTCACGCGTCCAAACCGTCCAAAAATGAATGTTCAAACCGGTTGATTTGATTTGTGAGTTTTGTTTTGTGGGGCCACTCTAACGGGTACATGACCGTTTATAAAATATATATATATATATATATATATATATATATATATATATATATATATCCCTTTTCCACAGCAGGTGACGATGGGTTCATGAAGAAGACAACCATTTTAAACAAAAGGAGAAAGGAAAGGATGATGAATTATTATATTATTACCATTTGTTTGTTTCTTTGAGCATGTGTAATAGAGGGGCTTCATGGCTTTATGGGGCTTTATAGGGAATAAAATATTATAAAGTAATAGAAGGGGTTTCATAGGACTTTATGGGAAAAAAAGGGTGTAGTGGGTGAGGGGCTTTATGGGACTTCATAAGGATTAAAATATTATTATTTGATTAGATGTGTTATTATTTGATTGGGTGTAGAAAAATAATATAAAGCCCCATAACGCCCAAGGGGGCGGTGTAGGGGCCTTTATGGGACGTTCTAATCATAAAGTCCAGCGTCAAAGCGCTCCACTACACACACTTAGTTATAGTCTTATAGGCTTGCAGATTACACACTCAATTTTAATTCTATTCTTTATTATTGTACTTTTAATTTCTATTTTCTTTTTATTTTACCAAATAATAATTCGGAGTAAAAAAATTAATTTAGACCAATAGAAGTGAAGGACTACCCAAGGAAGAACACCCCCACATTCTTGGGTAGTCCTCATCTTGTCATCTTTTGAGAGGGGGGGAGGGAGGGCTTGCTCTCTCCATGAATGTAGCTTACAACATTCTGGAACAAACCACAGCGCGTGGGATTATGGAATCTTTGTCCGACATGTACGAGAAGCCATCTCCTGCGAACAAAGTGTTTATGATTCGGGAGTTAGTCAACATTCGTATGAAAGAGGGAGTTCTCTTACTGAGCATATTAATTTATTTAAATCACATTTGACTCGTTTGTCTTCTGTGAATTTTAAGATAGATGATGAATTGCAGGCTTGTCTATTGTTATCCTCATTACCTGACAGTTGGTCAGGCACAATCACAAACAGTCACAGGGTCAGTTGAGACTCTCAGTTTTGGAAGATTTTGTGATTTGTTACTAAATGAGGATTCCAGAAGAAGGAACAATGGAGAATCAAGCTCGTTGCTCAGTACTGAAGGAAGAGGGAGAAGTAATAACAAAGGAGGAAATAGGGGTAGATCGAAGTCAAAACGCAGGAGCAAGTCAAGACCTGGAAAGCCAAGGAACGACATACAGTGTTGGAACTGTAAGGATTTTGGGCATTTCAGAAGTCAGTGTTCTGAACCTGCGAGAGAGAAAAGGGAAGTGAATGCTACTACATCCTCAGATTCAGAGGATGCTCTTATTTGCTGTATCGAGAGTTCTGTTGAAGACTGGATTATGGATTCAGGAGCGTCTTTCCATGCTACTTTTAGCACGAAGAAGATGAAGAATCTTCGAACAAGTAACTTTGGTAAAGTTCGTTTGGCTAATAATCATAGTCTAAAAAAACAGGAATTGGAGACATATACCTTAAAACTCCATTGGGAACCATTTGGACCTTGAAGAATGTTCGGGTCATTCCTGGTTTGAAGAGGATGCTTATATCCATCGTCCAGCTTGATGATCAGGGATATGATGTTCACTTTGGTAGAGGACAATGGAGAGTTGTTAAGGGCAGTATGGTAGTTGCTAGAGGCAAGAAGAGAGGTAGTTTGTATATGGTTGAAGCATCAACTGATGGGGTAAATGCAGTATCAAGTGACCAGAGTCAGACAAAGTTATGGCATCAAAGACTCGGGCACATGAGTGAAAAGGGGATGAAAATGCTTGTTGCCATGGGAAAACTTCCAGAGTTGAAGAAAGTCGAGTCAGAATTTTGTGAACCGTGCATCCTAGGTAAGAAAAAGAAGGTGACTTTTGTGAAGACTGGGAGAGCACCGAAAGCTCAGAAATTGGAGCTTATTCACCCAGATGTATATGGACCGACATCAGTAGCTTCGCTTGGAGGATCTCGCTACTTTGTGACCTTCATAGATGATTCAACACGCAAGGTATGGGTTTACTTTCTTAAACATAAATCTGAAGTTTTCGATACTTTTAAGAAACGGAAATCTGTTTTTGAACTTGAAACTAATTTGAAGGTGAAATGCTTGAAGTCGGATAACGGTGGTGAATATATCAGCAAGGAGTTTACAGATTATTGTGCTGATAGAGGGATCAAGATGACAAATACAGTTCCAGGAACTCCGCAACAGAATGGAGTTGCAGAGAGGATAAACAGAACATTATGTGAAAGAGCCAGAAGTATGAGATTGAATGCAGGGCTCCCAAAGATGTTCTGAGCTGATGCAGTTAACACAACAGCGCATCTTATCAACCGTGGACCCTCAGTACCGTTAGGATTCAAGCTTCCTCAAGAAGAATGGAAGGGTAAAGCAGTTGAGTATGATCACCTGAGAATCTTCGGGTGCAGTGCTTATGATATCAACCTTGAAGGTGACAAGTTGGATGCTAAAGCAAAGAAGTACATTTTCATTGGATATGGGGGGTGATAAAATGGGTACAGGCTTTGGAATTTTGAAAGCAGAAAGGTAGTCAGAAGCAAGCATGCCGAGTTTAATGAAGAAGAGTTGTACAAAGACAGAAACTTTGATAAGTCACAGGTTCCGAAAGAAACAGTTGAGTTTAGTGTTGAGAATCAGAAGAAAGAATATGTCACAGAGCCCGTAACAGAATTTGAAGATGACACAGAACCAGAGACTGAAGATGGTGAGAATGAAGAGTCAGTGGGAGTTTCTGACAGTGGGATTTCAGAGTCTGAAGACGAATAGTCTCCACAACAGCCTGACCACTCTGATACTTCAGTTAGGAGATCCACCAGAGTTTCTAAAGCACCGGACAGGTACAGTCCCAGTCGCACCGGCCCCTCAGTTAATTATATTCTCTTGACGGAAAATGGTGAACCAGAGAGCTACTTTGAGGCAGTCAAGATGAAGGACTCGTTCCAGTGGGAGCGGGCAATGAAAGAAGAAATTGGTTCACTAGACAAGAACAAGACTTGGGTTCTTGTAAAGCTTCCGCCAGATAAGAAAGCTCTTCAGAATAAATGGGTTTTCAGGGTCAAAGATGAGCATGATGGTTTTAAACGGTATAAAGCCCGTTTAGTGGTCAAGGGATTTCAGCAGAAGAAGGGAGTTGATTATGATGAGATCTTCTCTCCAGTGGTGAAGATGACCACCATCAGGTTAGTTCTGAGTTTTGTAGCAGCAGAGAATTTGCATCTAGAGCAGCTAGATGTGAAAACAGCATTCCTACATGGTGACCTTGAAGAAGATATTTATATGGCACAGCCTGAGGGATTCCAGGTTATTGGAAAAAAGAGAATTGGGTGTGCAAGTTAAAGAAGAGTCTGTATGGTCTGAAACAAGAGCCAAGGCAGTGGTACTTGAAGTTTGATGATTTCATGGTGAGAATCGGTTACAAGAGATGTGAAGCCGATCACTGTTGTTATCTGAAGAAGTTCAAGAGTTCGTATATCATTTTACTTCTGTATGTAGATGATATGTTGATTGCAGGATCAAATATGAATGAGATCAGCAAGTTGAAGAAGCAAATGTCCAAAGAATTCGAGATGAAGGATTTGGGTGCAGCTAAACAGATACTCGGGATGAGTATCACCAGGAGCAAGAAAAATGGATCTTTGACACTATCCCATGAGAAGTACATCGGGAAAGTGTTAGAGAAATTTGGTATTAACAGTGAGAAGACCAAGCCGAGAAACACGCCCTTGGGGAGTCACCTCAAGCTTACCAAAGATCAGTGTCCCAGAACTGAAGAAGAAAAAGCTGATATGGCTAGAGTTCCGTATGCATCTGCAGTAGGTAGTCTGATGTATGCTATGGTGTGCACAAGACCTGACATAGCACACGCAGTCGGAGTTGTCAGTCGGTTTATGTCAAATCCGGTTTTGTCTTCACAGTGGGAGGAACTGCAGTCAATTGGATGTCCAGACTCTAGAAAAGTGTGGCTTTGTCCACAACAGAGGAAGAATACATAGCTATAGCTGAAGCCAGTAAGGAGCTAGTATGGTTGAAAGCTTTTCTGGAAGAGTTAAGGAAGAAGCAGACTGAGTACTTGCTGCACTGTGACAATGAAAGTGCAGTGAAACTTGCTAAGAATCCTGTGTATCACAAGAAGACGAAGCACATCGGGATAAGGTATCACTTCGTGAGAGGATTGGTTGCTGATGGCACAATCAACTTGAAGAATATCTCAGGTGCTAAGAATCCAGCAGACATGTTCAGTGCTAAGAATCCAACCGTTTGAAGCCCAGTATGTTTAACTTGTTGAGCAAGATTAGCATAGGGTTTAATCTTAATTTGTGCCTATATAATGACCTCTTGTAATTGAAATTTTTATATCACTCAATAATAAGAAAACCCCAGTTGCCCCCGTGGACATAGGTCGGTTTAGACTGAACCACGTAAAATCTCGTGTTTGTGTGCGTGTGTGTTCTTCGATCCTAACAGTAGATGCAACTCATGAGTTAGAAATTAATGGGTGTGTTTGTTTATATTATATATACATAAATGTTTGTTTATTTTAGAAAACGTTATGATAGATTCTAAACCTGGTATAGTGATAGTTTCTTTAATCATTTTTTTCATATTATTGAAACTAGCCACGAGAATAATTTTGATGTTCTCGTTCTACACATAAGTTAAATAACTAATATTATTGAACTTTGCATGATTCAAATAAAATAGTATACGTGATTTCTGTATAAGGGGGTGCTCCACTGAAACATTTTTAACTTCACTGATTTATATTAATCTTACACTGTGTCACATCATTTTATTGATTCACTACAATGAAACCGTTTTTTGGAGGCAACACTCCACTGATTCTTTACCCAACAATCAATTATTTTTACACAATAATAATAATAATATCAAAACAAAAGAAAAAAAAACCAAATTCCTCTTCAACTCCGTATCACCATCTCCATCAATATATTCATCCTTTGTATCACCTCCATCACCGATCGTATCCTCTATCTCATCCATGCATCACCATCACCGTCGTGTCCTCTGTACACCGTAACCATCACCGTCGTATCCTCAATCTCCATATATCACCGATTTATCTCTTTCTCGATACAACATCTCCATCACTGATTCACTGAGGATGAAAATAAAAAAATCAACGAGAGGATGAAGAGAAAATCTTTGAATATCTACAATTTTAGTATTGCAATATATGTATGTGTATTAGTGATTTGACAGAGAGAGAGAGAGAGAGAGAGAAAATTTAGTCTTCCTGTGTGTTAACTAGAATCAGAAAATGGTTCATGGATCCACTACTAGAATCACCGGCAACGGGGTTACGGTGCTGGTGGTGGGGTACCCATGACCAAATCTGATAGCGCCTCGTCCCCCCTAAGATTGTTTCAGTGTACTTGTATTTACTTAAAGAAAAAAGAATTACAAAACATTAATATGAGTTAGGACGTATAAAGTACACCAACAAACTAGGGATACAATGTCACACCCTCAAATTCCACTACGGGGTTTTACCGCGAGACGCATGACATATTAGGATCTAGCAAAGCCACTAGTTACATTGAATGACTCAAAATAATACGTAAGTTGTTTTTAAAATAAAATCAGAGTTTAGTTTACTTGGATTAACAATCGAAAATAGTGCGGAAGCATTAAAAACATAACTATATAAAGTCTTGCGCCAAAACACGCGCTCAAATTATTCAAAACCAAAGTACCGGAAAGTAAATGTTTAAATTGTTGCAAAAACATGTGAGTCATGATGCATGTCCTAAATGTGCAGCAAGTACCTAACGACCTACAAAGATATGCAAAAGTGTGTCAACATAAAGCTGGTGAGTTCACTTAGTTGAGTAACCAAAAATCAGTTCAAAGTGTAATATTATATCCCTTTAATAAACATGCCATAGGTAGCTAACCCAATACAAAATGACTAAACAAAAAAGTACCGAAAACTAACAAAGTGCAGAATGCCTTATGTCATTGCCTATCTAAACAATGACAAAAAAAGGTCAAAAGTTCACTCTCGTGACACAAGCACGGAGTGAGGTCTGTTACAACCTAATAGCTCTATCAAGTAATACCCCGCTTGCGAACCCGACAATTAATTCGGTATAAAGTAAGGACTTGAGATAGAAGTGTTTAGTACAACTTGGGATATGAAATTAAAATAATATTAACGAAACCATTCTAACTTGGAATAAAAGTAGTTCCAACCCAGGAACATAGTGGTCCAAGCCAGGCCAAGTAATCCCTACAGGACACATGCATTTGAGAAAAGTAGTAAGCTCACCTTAGGTTGCACAGCAAGCAAATATCCAAATCCAACTGAGAATAGAGACTCACTACGGACTCCCTATTATAAGTATCACTACGTGAGTTTCGTGTGTATACACAACACACCATAAGACCCGCTTGTCCAAGACATCTAATGATGTAAAATTGTTTAAGTGACACTAATGTGATTTACACGCACAAGTGACCATACGAGCTTTTGGTCATTATTAGGTTCACATGTAATCACATACTCCATATATGATACATATAAGTTTATACATAGGTTCAAGTAGCATACATGTCAATCAAACCATTAATTAAGTTCATATGCACAAATTCCTTAATCTGCGTTTTTCAAGCAGATTATGAGTCATTAAAATGATTTTTAGAAAAATACTTAATCAACATATTAAAGTCCCAAAATTTTACTGAACATGCCTACAAGTTCAGCACACGTGTCACTATTTTTTTTCGTAACAAAGCTGTGTCAAAAAATTATGAAAAATTATTAACTACATCTAGGTTTTAAGAACTCATTAGTTGCGACAGTTTACGAGAAAAAATCTTAAAAACTCATTCATCCAAATAAGATGAATTCACTTGGAAAAGTACCACATTTCATGTATCTATCTACTATCCAAAATTCATGACCTAACTCTTTGTAAATCTTGAGTTATGGACATTTAAATTCGACTTAATTTACAAGTCCGAAAATCAGATTTGACCTTTGTTTGTATAAAATTCCAAAAATGTGTCAAACGACATCCAAATTACACAAACTTATACATTCTGAAAATCTGAGATCATAAATAACATGTTTTAACTAAGAAACAGCCAAAAAAGGTATTTTTAAGATCAAGTTATAAGACCTACAAGTCGAAGCACACAATCTATCTGTTTTTAAACATACAATTATCTCAACAATTACAAATCCTAAATTTATAATATCGATTAAGAACATCATATAAACGTAATACAATACTCCTAACATGTAAATTTGATCAAACATGCAAGATTTATCAATCAACATAACATCTATAAACCCTAGATTAAAGATAATAACACACATGCAAGTTTGATGCAAAACATCATCATACAATCATATAAACACGTTATTAATCCCATTAATCCTTACTAACGATCGTATTTATGTTGTAACAAGTTTAAATTAGATATGGACAATCGAGTTTATGGTGTTTTAAAACATAATTAAGAAGATTAAAACACAAAAAAGTTTGATAATATACCTAAAGCACTTCACAATAACGATCCCAACACCTTCTAAGCCTCCCGGATGAAGATCTTGAGTCTTAGCAGGTATTAGAGGTTTGTATTTTCGTAATGGAGAGTTTAGAGGTGGATTAGGGTTTTTTAATTATGAAAATGGGTTAAAAAATCGATTTTATAACAAATAAACACATCAGACCGATCTGACCCTCTCCCGCGGACCAGGGAGAGTTTCCTTAGTGACCCGCGGTCCGCGGCGCGTGCTTGTTTCGCGCTGGGCTGGGTCGGTCCCTTTTGGGCCGGCCTGGTCCATTAATCTTTTATTTTTCTTTTGTTTTATGGGTTTTTGGGTCTTAAACACCTAACCCAACATTACCACTAATCATGGTTGCAGAACTCGCTAGGCGCTACCAACTCGATCGGCCGACTGGGGAGTTGCGAGTACTCGGCCTAGTCGGGTGAGTACTCGGAGATCGAATGGGCCTATGCGGCGAGTACTCGGAATATTCGGCCAACTCGGCTATATTCGGTGACCCACCCTGTAGCGAGTATTCGGCGAGTAATCATTCAACTCGGACGACTTTTGCAACTATGCCACTAATTAACCCAATATGTTTAGACCCGAGTTATCATGTGGGTTTGTCCGGTGTCAGTTATGGGTTTGGTAATGCATTTAAATAAACAGAATGTAATACAGTTCACACACAATTTCACACAAGCACATAATTGCAACAATATCAAATACCATAGTTATATTTTACCAATTCACCAACGTTCGGGGTCCAAGACTCGTGTACGTGATTCGGTAATTCTCTGAATTACCATTTATGCAGTTATTATCATATAACGGTGTGTCGTGTGACTCATTTAACTAACTCTAGTCAAGTAAAATGTTACGAATGAATGCGTAAGTTAACCATAGTTAAGTTAAAGTAACAACCTGAAAATGCAGGGTGTCACATACAAGTGGCAACACCCCTAAGCACCCCCTTGGTAGAATTCAGGTCAACATCCTTGGTTAAGTCTAGGGTTAGCGTCCTTGGTGGTGTAATCATAAGTCATATTTTCATTGGAAGTTGCTTCATATTTTCATGATTGATAGAAATTAAATTCTAAGAAAGTTGATAAACCATTGTAATTAATGCATATTTTGTTACCTTATAGCTATATCACTGGAAGTTGTAAATGATATGCATGATTGATGGAAAATTGCTAAGAAACTAATCCCTAGTCATAACTTTTGATCACTAATTATCATCAATAGCCTGTTACAATTGATTAGTAGCAACCGACTATCAATGGTATCTAGGCAGTTGTAGATAAGCATAAGTGGTAACTTGATTACCAAACGGTAACCCGGTTACTACTTAAAGTCTCCCATTGTTGGGTGTGAAGTTCTTGGGCTAGTTATTGCTATTGGGCTTGTTTTATTGGATGTTTAGAAAGTCCATTTAGGTTTTCTTGTTCACCAAGCCTAAACCCTAGATTAGTCTCTATACATATCTTGCCTATGTAATTGTATAGTTGTCAGAGATTAATAATATATCCCTAGTTGCAGCCCGTGGACATAGGTTCCCCACTAGAACCGAACCACGTAAAATTGTTGTGTTCGGTGTGTTGTGCTTTATATTTCCTTGTATTATTGCGTGTTCGTTGTGAATCGGTTATTCCGCTGCACCACTTAATCCTAACAAGTAGTATCAGAGCTACGGCTCGTTGGATTCAAGCAACATTTCGCATTATTTCCAGTTTTAGTGGTTGTTGCGATTCAGACCAATAGGAGTTTCTCTTAATTTTGGTTTAAGGGTTTACGTAAATGCTTAGAAGAAGAAAGTAAATTGTTTGGCATGGATCTCAAGGAGGTTTTGTCCATGGAATTCTTTGGTAGTCAAAATTTGGAGAATATTTACTTCTCTTGTTTTGTCATTATTTGCCAGAGGAAAATAGGTTTCAGAGCCGCCATTTTCTTTTTTGTGCTTTTGCGCAAGTAATTTTTTTTGGTCTTGCAAATTAAGGTTTGACATTAAAACCTTTTGGAACCACACGCCTACTACCATAACATTTTTTTCGAAGCCAACCATTTGAATCTAAGACGTTGATTGTTACATCGCCGTTTGGAACCGTTTTTCCGCCGTGTTCAGGAGAGACAGGTTTACTCATTCTTGTTTTTTGATTAAGGTTTGTTCGGGTTGTTGTTCCGGTTTTAGGTGTTCAAGTTTTGGTTTATTATTCGGGTTGTTCTGGTTTGGTTTGGTTGTCAGTTTTGACCAGTTATTATCAACTTGGAACCGGGTTACTTTGATCTTATTTTTTGTTTGCCATTATGAATAAAGACGGAAAATTAGTGATTGAAAAGTTTGACGGTTTGGATTTTAGTTGGTGGAAAATGCAGATAGATGCATTGTTGGGTCAAAAAGACTTGGATATGGTACTGGAAGAAAAACTGGAGAAAATGGATGAAGCTGAAGAAGCTCTGTGGAATGCCAAGGACAAGAAAGCTAGAGATGTTATTACATTGTCGTTGACGAGGAGTGTTGCATTTAACATCATGTCTGAAACCACGGCTAGTGGTATGATGTCAGCTCTGTCAAACATGTATGAAAAACCGTCTGCAGCTAACAAAGCGTTCTTGATGAGAGAGTTGTTCACGATGAGAATGAAAGAGGGAAGCTCAGTGACCGAGCACATAAACAATCTGAATTCTCTTCTGTCCAGATTGTCATATGTGGGAATGAAATTCGATTATGAGACTAAAGCTATGATTTTGCTATCTTCACTGCCTGATAGTTGATCCGAGACAGTGACTGCTGTCACTAACTCATTGGGGGCCTGAAGGGTTAACATTTGAAAAGATCCGTGATTTGGTATTAGGTGAGGATGTTCGCCGCAGGAATACTAAAGGGTCGTCTTCAGAGATGTTACATGTTGGCAGGGGAAGGGGTAATAGCAAGAATAGTGGGAGTAGCAAGGGTCGGGGCATGAGCTCATCTAGGGCTCGTCCGAGTGTGCGTTGTTTGGACTGCAATGAAAAGGGACATTATATGAATGAATGTCCGAACAAGAATTCTGATGGAGGATCGAAGAATTCAAGTGGATTGAACACTGCTGCAGTAAGCGATTCTGATGATGATGCTTTGATACTATGTCATGAACGCAGTGTGGAATCTTGGGTCATGGATTCCGGTGCATCATTCCATGCTACCCATAGCAATGATGGCAGACGGAATATTAAAAATGGCGATTTTGGCAAGGTTAGGCTGGGAAACGGTGAAATTCTTGATGTGACTGGCATGGGAGATTTGGATTTGGCTACTACTTTGGACACTACTTGGACTTTGTGTAACGTCAGGGTTATTCCAAGGCTTGAAATGAAGTTGATCTCTGTTGGGCAGTTGGATGAACAATGTTTGGACGTTAAGTTTGGTGGTGGAAAGTGGAAAGTCATTTAAGGAAATCTCGTGATTGCTAGCGGTTTCAAGAAGGGGTCGTTGTATATGGTACCTGTTCCGTCTAGGAAAGTGACCGCCCCTGTTAAGATGAACGCCAAAGTCGGGTTCGCTGATTCGATAGTTAAAGGAGTCTAGGTTGCAGAAAAGGACTCTGGGACTTCAGGTAATCCGCTTGAGCGTATTCGGAGGTCTGAACATGTATGGGATTTTTGTAGCAGTGGGAGCACGGGGAGTGTTCTGACACCGTCTGGAAATCGACGTTGGGTTCAGAAGGCTAGGTTTCCGAATGAAATCTCTCCTGAGAAGTTTCTGCTAGTGGGGAGTGTTCCTCTGAGAATCCCTGTATCTGATGGTTTGTGTCTATTGGAATCAGATGGGATTGAGGATGTGAGGATGGGGTCTTTTGAGACCGGGTTGAAGCTATCTGGAGCTTCAACAAGCCTTTCTGTTTACAGATGATGATTGGCCATCTGTAACTAGGTTGATTGGGGATAGATGGTTTGAAGTTTGGTTTGTTCTTGGGATCTGGACGTGGAAGATTTCTGTTCCTATGTGTGTTTGAACTTTACAGATTACTGAAGACATGGATTGCTTTGTGCTTGTTGGGGGACTTGGTGTTTATCGCAAGGCCTTCAAGTGGGAGATTGTTGGGTGTGAAGTCCTTGAGCTAGTTATTGCTATTAGACTTGTTTTATTGGATTAGGTTTTCTTGTTTACCAAACCTAAACCCTAGATTAGTCTCTATATATATATCTTGTCTATGTAATTGTAATAGTTGTCAGAACTTAATAATATATCCCTAGTTGCAACCCGTGGACGTAGGTTCCCCACTGGAACCAAACCACGTAAAATTCTCGTTTTCGGTGTGTCGTGCTTTATATTTTTTCGTATTATTGTGTGTTCGTTGTGAATCGGTTATTCGGCCGCGCCACTTAATCCTAACACCCGTAAGGATTTTCTACTATAACCATCCACTATTAACCGGCAAATGAAACGTTGTGTTGATACATCTCCAATATAAGGAAGGTCTTTGGTGTATTTTGGATGAAGTTCATCATATTAGACTTTCATTTTCGTTTTTTACACTCTATGAATTATTCAATTGAACTTTCGATTAATACCTCGAAATATTTCAATCTGACAACGATTTGTACATGCACACACATACATATTTTGCCAGAATTAAGTGTGTTAATACATGATGAAGATTTTGGGTTGAACTAAGTGAGATCGACATTGTAATAGTTAAACAAAGATGATGTAGACATCGAAGAACGAGGGGCCAAAAGGCATATAAATAACAAAGAAAGTTTGATTCCTAGTTATGGGCTGCCATATGCGACACAAGTCATGTATGCTCACTACATAACACACCCACGAGGACTCATCTTCTTCTGTCCCTACCTTCTTTGAAACTTAGCCAACTTAATTGATGGAGATGCCATTTATATTTCACACCAAATGAACACTAAAACAACTTTATTTATATATATATATATATATATATATATATATATATAATATATTATATATATTAATAATAATGTAGATCGAAATAAACTTTATAGATGAAATTAACATGTGTTAATTATGAAATCCTAATATCAAAGCCAAAGAATAGATGCATTCACATTTGCAATCACTAGAGCATCAACTACGTAATGGTGCATAATATATACACTGATATCTAAAATGGTTTATCCTGTATTATTAGTTATAAGATCTGTTAGGACCCGGACACCCATCGGATCGGACCGCATGCACACTCCACACCACATTAGTATGATATTGTCCGCTTTGGGCCTAGCCCGCACAGATTTGTTTTTGGGCTCTTCCCAAAAGGCCTCATACTAATTGGAGTGTGCACCCACCTTATAAGGAAGTCACCCATTCCTTATTCCATCCATGTGGGACTTGGATTGCCAACTCTAACAATCCTCCCCTCAAGCCAAGGACCACATAACTCATGTCCTCCCCTTCAGCTGAACACCATCTTGCACCGCCGCTATCACCACGGGACACGCCGCCTGAACCGCACTATCAGGAGGACTTTCGACACAAGGCTACAATCACCGCAGCACCGCATTCCAGCTGAACTTGGCTTAGCCCAACCTTGGCTCTGATACCACTTGTTAGGACCCGGACACCCATCGGATCGGACCGCATGCACACTCCACACCACATTAGTATGATATTGTCCGCTTTGGGCCTAGCCCGCACGGATTTGTTTTTGGGCTCTTCCCAAAAGGCCTCATACTAATTGGAGTGTGCACCCACCTTATAAGGAAGTCACCCATTCCTTATTCCATCCATGTGGGACTTGGATTGCCAACTCTAACAAGATCATCTTCAACCCCACGATCTTGGGCAGCATTAGAGTTTCCGAAGGGGGGAAGCTCTCAGGGGCGGACCTACTAAGGTGGGTACGTAATCACGGGACTAAAGTGAATTTTCGTACTTATACAGAGATGTATGTACAAGTTTTTGAGTGACATTACTTGGACGATGGCTCCATTAGTCAAATAAGCCAATTATGAGGTGAAAATAAAAGGAGAGTTCAAAAATGGTGTAAGACCATATGTAGTGGAAAGGAGATTTGAGCGTTATTGGGGCTAAAAACGCCCTGAGGTTATTGGAACACCCCCCCCCCCCCCTAGAGGTTGTTTGGGGCGTATTTTGAGAGGGGGGGGGGGATTTTCCACGGCGTTTTGTTAAATGGATTGGCCAGTCACATGCAATCTAGCATTCTTTATTATTATTTTTTTTATTTTCAAAAAAATTAAATAATTAATATTAAATGATTGATGCTCCCACCTCCCACTACACCCTCATCCTAATTTCACCTCCCACTACACATAGTCTAAATATCTTATTTTGACATTGTAAGCGTTTGTGAGTGCTTTGGAGGTTTTGGATAACTAGCTAATTGCAAACTTTTGTCATTTGTTCTACCTTTTTGTCATATACCATACATAGAAAATGAGCTAGGGTTGTTCAAATCGCTCGTCGCTCGTTTGGAATATACTTGAAAAATGCTCGTTTGATCTTCAGCTCGATCGTAAATGAGCTGACCGGCTTGGTTTGTAAACGAGCCAACCACGAGCAAAGGTCCGCTCGGCTCGAATAAATTTTTATTTATTATAAATATAGACACAAATTACGAATATATTTATAGCTTTATACTTAATATTCTATTGGATTTGGCTCAAATATATGTAAACAAAATATAACTAGCCCACTTAACCTAATAAAAAATTTAACACCAAGTTTAATAGTAAAACCATAAGTCATGAGGTGACAGTCTTGACTTCTTTATGTTATTAGTCGTCCATCAATCGTTGCTTGATAATACCCTACGTCACAGTGCAACAACTGTTATCTGCAATATGCTTATTGTCTCACCAACCTCATCCTTGGATACTCGGATCTCAATATTAGCGTTACCATCGGACAGTTCGACCTTAATTGTCACCTGACAATGAAAACATAGAAGGAAACATCCCAATTTTATGGTTGTCCAAATGACACTCTGCTCAATTCTCGCTCGAAAAAATTCGCACTCGAAAAATGCTCGCTCGGCTTTCGGCTCGATTGTAAACGAGCTGCTCCGCTCGATTCGGTTTGTAAATGAGCCAAGCACGAGCAAAGCTCGGCTCGGATCGGCTCGGCTCGTGAACAACCCTAATTATATCTAGTATACGTCTTGTTTTGGCTATGTGTCTAATTTGGTATCGATCCCAAACTCAACAAGCATGTTGTGTCTATAAAATTTGATGGAATAGTAAGACAATTCAAGTTACCTAATTATAGATTGACAACAAGTCAACAACCAAGATAATCTATTAACAAGGGAATAACAAATTAAATGCAACATTACTTTCAACATTTAATCCAAGTATAATTATTTATATTCCAAAACGAAAGTCGGTTGAATATATAGGTCCAGTCCACTCATATATATGAATTGATTTGGACAATTGATCGATGTGACTCCTTTATATTCTGTTAAGTTTACAATTATTATGGTAGGGAACGCTTCTTAAATGAAGACGTTAATGGTTGTGTCTAAAAGTAACGAGGATAGGCTATACATGTTATGTGAATGACAGAAAAACTTAGGGGTTGTTTGATAAGCCTTTTAATGAGGCTCTGAACCATTCAGCGTTGAATGATTAAGCATTCAGTGCGTTTGTTTCAGCTTCTGAATGGAATGGTTAAGGCTGAACCATTAAGATTTGGGATGCTGCTGAACCATTAAGCACTTAACTAGGCTGAACCTACGTGGGACAAGAAAATTAACCATTAAGAGGTCCAACTTAATGATTCAGCACTTAACCATTCAGACCTCTTAATAATTTAACACTTAATAAACCAAACAACCCCTTAATTATTCTGATTTAAAATCTTGGTCGCCTAAACTTTTTTTTTTATGTATTTTTGTGGGACCAACGGTAATTACCAACAAAAGCATCCCATTCTAAATATATAGTTAGTAAAATTGGTGATGCATCTAAAATGACAACGTTTTTGGTAGCATGGTTTCACTATATGCCCTATAAAAACCATTGTCTTACGTCAAAACAACATCAACTTATATTATTATGATTTATAAACATATATAACTCATCCTTTATCCGAAGCACATGTAATGTGAAGTCTTAAAAGTTGAAATTAGTTTGCAGGTTTTATGCAGTTTGCACGAATGGGGTGTACACGTTGTGGCAGACATTAAGGAGTCCACACAATTGCAACCAGTCAATACCGGATTCCATTGTTTTCTTAGTGGATTCCCCTTCACTATATATGATCATGACAGACCATGTTGCTCACTACTTTATTCCTAAAAAATATGTGTTACATTTCCAAATTCTCACTAATACAGCACCTAAAATTTAGAAGTGTAACCGACCTCTATCAAAGATACACTTGATTGAAATCCATGTCGATAACTAATAAAGTTCGGTTGCTACACAAAGAACATGACACTGTGTTAAAATTCGCACTTCTAGCATAATGTAAGTAAGTATAAGGTCCTGAGAAGAAAATGATCCTATTTGAGCATTGTATATTGCTGAAATCAAGAAATGGAATACCCTTATTTATCTTAACCTTAGGTTAAGTTACTTAGCCATTGAGATCAACGATAATAGAAATTGTTTTTTTTTTTTTTTTACTAAGCTAGCATAACCCGAATTCTTCATAATAACATGACACTAAACATGTGTTTTTTCTTAAAAGAAAATTAACTAATAGAACTCGGTTCTTAGAATGAACCTAAGCACTACTTGTTTAGTTTTTTTTTTCCTATTAGGATTAACTAATTGTCAAAACAATGGTATATAATCCAGATCTCAAAATATTATATTAATAACAATTGAAACTCTAGCTCAAATACAAAGAAAATACAACTCAAGAACCCAGACAACAGTCTTCAACAAAATACCAACAAATCTCTACAACCCTAAGCAGATCATCAACACAATGATCTGCTAATATCTCACACAAACTCGATCTAATCTCTCAGAAAGAGACAAACCCTAGATGAAAACAAAGGAAAAGAATGGAAGAGTCAGGAACAAGAGAGAGAAAATAACAATGAGAGAATGAATTAAAATATCTCTCACAAAGCTAATTATACTACAAGCCTAGTAGGTGAAGTTATGAACCGACTTCACAAAAGTTGGGCCAATAATTATAGATGGGCCATGGGCTAAAGTACGACACAAGCCCAAAACATTTAAATCAATCATGGGCCAAACTCCGACACACCAACATAGCATCAGCAACTAGAAACTAGACCTTGGCAATGACTAGACCACGACCTCATGACTTCAACAGTCGAACACTGCAATCACTCGGCTACGACCTCACCAACATCAGCATCCACATAGTTGACACATGCAAATAACAACAAACTTGTATAAGCATAATAACTAAATGACAAAGAATAAAATTGACAAGTGATAAGAATGTAACCTTTTAACCCCCCCCCCCCCCCCCCCTAATTTTATTATTAATATTACCTGAATGGGTCACACAAAGCCATTCGATTGCACAGATCTTGATGTTGTTGCACCAACAACCCTTTAGTAAAAAGATCAGCGAGCTGATCTTTGGAATCAACTTTCAATGTTTTAATTACTCCATCAATAACAAGGCCTCTCAAGAAAAACAAATCCATTCCAAAATGTTTGATCTTATCATGAAACACAGGATTTGCCACTACTGAAAGTGCAACACTATTATGTCAAAACAAGTTCACAGGAGTTTTAACCAAGACTCCCAATTCAAATAACACATTTTTCTGCCAAATTACTTCACATGCGGCTGCACACATAGCCCGATATTCAGCTTCGAATGAAGACCTCAGTTGATTGTTTCTTACTTTTCCATGAAATCATGTTTTTTCCAAGTAAAATCCAAAAGCCTGTAACAGACATTGTTTCAATGCATTTTTCCCAATCTGAGTCGGCATATGCAACCAAGTCAAATGAATTACCTTTTGAAAACAAAACGCCTCTACCAGGAGAGGCTTTAAGGTATCTTAAAAGCCTGAATGCTATTTTTAAATGGGCTTTACTTGGTTTGTGTATATATTGACTTAACAAATCCATTGTATATGAGATATCGAGACGTGTATGAGATAAGTAAATCAATTTACCTACCAACTTTTGATATCCAGTAACATCTTCCAATAAACTATTGTCACATGGTATTAGATTATTAACAACATATGACTTTGTTCAACTGGACTACTTACTGGCTTACATCCTATCATACCATATTCAATAAGAAGATCAAAACAGTATTTTCTCCGAGTTAAACAAATTCCATTTGAATCCTTAACCAGCCTAAAAAATATTTTAAGTGTCCTAAGTCTTTTATCAAAAGTTTAGTTTTAAAACACTCTTTGACCTTTTCAGTTTAAACAACTAAATTACCAGTTATTAGAATGTCATCAACCTATACTAATAAGACAATGAATACAAAATTGTAGCTCTTTACAAACATTGAGTGATCACATTTACTTTGAGTGAATCCAAATTCTTGTAAGGCAAAAACCAACTTAGCATTCCACATCATGGGTGCTTGTTTTAGACCATAAAGGGACTTTCTGAGTTTGCAAACTTTGTTTTTATTAGGATAACTAAAACCTTCAGGAATAGACATGTAAACATCTTCAATTAAATCACCATATAAGAATGCATTATTAATATCTAATTGAAAGATATCCTAATTGTTTTCAACATCTATGAAAATGACACACCTAACAGTGACAATTTTGACTACTGGTGAAAAGCTTTCATAAAAATCCACCCCTTCTTTTTTGGCTAAATCCCTTAACAACTAATCTGGCTTTATACCTTTCAATCTCACCATTAACCCTATACTTAATTTTACAAAACCATTAACATCCTATTTTATTTTTCCCTTCAGGTAAATCAACTATGTCCCAAGTATTATTCCAATACAAGGTCTCTAATTCTTCATTCATGGCTTTTGATCAATTTGGATCATTTACAGCCTTAGAAAAGAATCTAGCTTCAACACTTTTGTTTAGCATGGTTGCAAACATCTATTCTCATTAGACAAGTTACAAAATTCACAACCTTTTCAAGACCAAATTTTACTTTTCCTTCTATTATAAAAGCTTTAGGTAAAGTAGTAGACCTAGAAGACCACCTAAGAACACTCTGTTCAACATTCTCAGGAACATTACCCTCATACTTATTAGTGACTTCATTTCCAGTAGTCACACTATCTGCCTTATCAGTTCCTTGAACAGTCTCATTTGGCTACTGGATCCGCTAAGCCTTTAATGGTCTGTTCTTGGAATTCTGATTGCTGATTGTGTGTTCCTGGATTAGTTTTACCTATACCCTCTTTTTCATCATTGGGATCCTGTGTTTCTAAGAAATGATCAGTGTTTGTGTTCTCATACATGTCAAAAAAATTTAAAGTGTTTACTTCTTCATAAACATTTGAATCATAAGTTTCAAAAATCTTTTTTTCTTTATATCCTTTTTTCCACATAATAACCTAAAAACACACATTTCTTAGCCCTACTTTCAAGTTTATTTGACTCAATTAGGACTGTACAGAGACACAAACACCCAAACACTCTCAAATGATCAAGAAAGGGTTCAAAGCCATACATTAATTCATAGGGAGTCTTTCCACTCAGAACACTATAAGGAGTCCTATTAATAAGATATGCAACAGTTAGAACACACAGAGTCCAAAACCTTACTGCTAAAAAAACTATGAAAGAGAAATGCCCAAGCCACATTTAACAAGTGTCTATGTTTCCTCTCAATAATACCATTTTTTGAGGGGTGTAGGCACATGTTGTTTGATGAATTATACCCTTTGATTTACAAAAACTATTCATTTGACTATTTATGAATTCAGACCCATTATCACTTCTAAACATCTTAATTCTTTTATTAAACTGAGTAAAAATGATATTATAAAAGGTTTCAATATAGTACTTATGTTTTAGATTTCATCAAACAACCCCAATCTGCTCTTGCATTGTTATCTACAAATGTAAGGAAATATTTATGTCTATCTCTATCTGCTACCCTATATGGACCCCAAACATCTAAATGAACTAATTCACCCAACTGAGAAGACTTGTAATACTAAGAGGAAATGGTTCTCTATGTTGCTTGGCCTTGTGACACATATCACAAGGTTCATTGCTAATCACATGTCCAAGTTTAAGTTTATTTTTAAGAACACCGATAACTTGATCAGAAGGGTGGCCCATTCTAGCATGCTACAACTTTTGAACACTAGTACTATTATTACACACCTTTCCACAAACAACAGAGTGACCACACATATACAAACCATCAAGTTGTCTACCAGTCACCAGGACTTTCTTGGTTAACAAGTCCTGTATATAAAAAGTATTTTCATCAAATCCTACAAACAGTTTATTGTGTCTACCAAACTTATGTACAGATAACAAGTTGACAGAATACTCAGGCACATCAAGCACATCATTTAAAATAACACCTTTGGCTAATTTAATCCTGCCTATTTTTGTAACCAAAGAAGAAGTTCCATTAGGATGTTTAACCTTTATGTTAAGTTCAAACACATCAACAAAATCAAATAACCCATCTTCATTTTAACCATGTGCTCAATTAGCCACTGTGTTGGATCAGTTCTTAGCAGTTTCACAGTTTCTATCAAGAACACTTGTTTAAGATCTATCAAAGTAAATGCACAACGGAATAATATTAAGTGTTCTAAGTTAAAGTTTCACTTTTAATAGGAGTTATTACTCCCCCTCGGTTAATGAACTAAAGAAGTTAATATGAGAATCAAACAGTTAATGGATAAAACAGTAATAAATGCTTCAAATGATTCTCAATATATCAGAAATGTTAACTACAAAAGATGTCTAAAATAGAAGGGATGAACCCATCTATTTATAGACTGAAACAATACATACATTGAAAGTATTGAACTAATATAATAATACTACAACAGGCTGTAGTATTGAAACTTGTACATAAAGTAGCAAAAACTAATATAATACTAAACTACTGAAGTTAAGGGCGATGGGAAGCTTCTATCAGAACTGCTGATGAGTGACAAATTATTGATGAGTATTTCTCAGTAGTTTGTTCTTCAGATGTTTGTCTGGTTCATCTGCAGAAGTTTAACTCTTCAGCACTTGTATCGGTTTCTTCAGTACTTTGTATTCTTCTTCTTCAGTAGATTCTACACTTAGCAAAATATGCAGAGAGGGTATTAGAATAAGGTTTATACTGGCTTGTCAATCCTCTTTGACCCAACACACTGAGTCAACTATCCACCCCACTAGCAATTTGCCACTACTAGTACTTGCAAAACAAAATACTCTAGATCCTATAGCAGAGGCACAAAACAGACTACCTGACATATTACAACTTTAAGAGGGTTCAACACCTTTATCATTCAACAAACTTAGCAGCTTAGCAACCTGATCACTAGTAAGAGATGTGACATTTAAGCTAGAATTTTCAATATTGCTATTGTTATTGACAACTGCCTTTTGCCCTTATGATGTTTTATATTCCATCCATGGTGGATAACCTATTATTTCAAAACACTTCTCAACTGTGTGACCAGCTTTCCGAGAAGTTTCTAACCTCTCTGAGCACCCTTTTCCGGGAAGTTTTTAACCTCTCTGAGCACCCTTCCATATCATTAAAACTCAAATCATTATATCCTTCCTACAACAACTTTTCCGGGAAGTTTCTAACCTCTCTGAGCACCCTTCACCGCCTCAAAACCATTGTGCTTTCCCATAACTATCTTTACGGGTTATTCCAGATTATGTTCTCAATGTAAAAGGTATATTGTTTTCAGTATTGTAGACAGTCTTGATTGTAATTATTATTATTATTATTATTATTATTATTATTATTATTATTATTATTATTATTATTATTATTATTACTATTATTACTAATAGGAATTGGGCCGTGTAAAGATAGGGCAAGGGGATGAGAGACTGATTTACTAGGTATAAATGTATTACTATTATTATTATTATTATTATTATTATTGCAAGATTGTGCTTATGAGGTGTGTTATTAACAATAGGAAATGAGTGTGATTTGTTGATTTGATTGTAAAGATGCATCAGCGTAGCGACCTAGTTACGGTTAGTGGGGATTTTGAACATAAATTGCGTTTAGATGAGGTTGGTAAGCAAAGAGATTAGCTTCAGGTTTTGGAGGTTCATATCAAAGCTAGACTTATGGCTAGATCAGAGGTAATGGGGATTCAGGAGCGGTTTGATTCGCATATTAAACAGCACATTGCGTCGAATGTTAAACTTGAGGTGGGTTTAGATTATCTTAATTGAAGTATTTGTGTTTATACTTTATATATGTAAAAATACGTGGTTTACTATAATGTTTGTGCATAAAAGAACAACTGCATCAAAAGGGAAAAGGCTATAATGGACTTGCAAAGAACTGTGGATGATATAAAGATAAAGAGCTCCATGTGATTAACTTGGAACATGAAGCGGTATGTGCTTAAACGTGTGTAGTGTGCGTTTTTAATTTGTAATTGTTTATATAGCTGTTATTTCACACTTTGTAGGTGTGGGCTAAAGAGGACCTTTTACGTGAGCAAAATAAGGAAGTGTCATCGTTTCGGTCTATCTTTAACCCCCTATTGTATTTATTTACATTTTGCGTGCATATATGAGCTATCAAGTTTGATTGTTGTAGTCTGCGTTTTGATATACATCATATTAGAATTTCTAACGCTGGAACGCTCCCGGAGTATAATCTAGTGTGTGAGTGTGTGTATATATATGTGTGTGTGTGTGTGTGTGAGTTTTTTTTTTAATAAAAAATTTGTTTTTCAAATTTTTTTTTTGCCAAATCATCCACCACCCAATCTCTAGTTGGCCATTGTTATTGGTCTGACAAGAAGTCAATAGTACCCCTTAATGATGCCGGGGAAATAGAGGGGAGCACTATTAACCAAAAATGTTGAAATGGAGGGGGCGCCACCTCTACACCGGTCAGGCTTGAATAGATTAATTTGGGTTAAATTTTAGAAAAAAAAAGTGAAAATGTCTTGATCTTTTCTTACTAAACACTAAAGCCCAAATTTTTTGAAAACAAAACAACGGTGAAAAAATAGGACTTCCGTCACTAGAAACCAATTTGATATCTTGTCTTGTAGTTACATGAAGAGGAGTCAGTCAGTACAAAACTTGACTTGTAAACGTCCATGCAGATCCCTATTGGGTGTGGTGTGGGGATGGTCCTTCAAAGAAAGATGGTCATCCACATTATCAAATAGGGTAGTCCTTGAAAATTCAGGTACCCAGGTCTTTCAGGGTCGTCTTTGAAAATTCAGGTACCCAGGTCAAGTTATGAAAAATGTGCCTCTTACCCTTAAGTCTTGACGAAATAAATAACGTAAGCTATTTTCTTTAAACGGCGATTAAAGTATTAAAATGAGTTAATGACATATCGTAATAAGCTAATAGGTAACCGAGGACGAGTGAAACTCTTTTTAACATTCTTTTTAGCCCAAAGCTTTTGAATTGGGTTGAGGGAAAATTTTGTTTGCTTATGTGTGTGATGTGTTTCTTCTATTCTTTTGCTTTTTTTTTTTTAAATTTAGTTAAATCAAATTGGAAGTGAGTTTTTAAACTTGTTATGGCTTACTAGTATTTAGGTTATTTTTAAACTTGTTATGGCTTACTATATTTTTTTAGAATTTATATCGCCACTCTAGTTGTCGTGTCCGTTGTTCCAAATGTATTCAATCAAATCTGCTTGAAGATTTAGATATATGTGCTCGTTACGTAACGAGAATTCGTTTAACTCTTGTTGAGTTGGGCTAATCAGAATAGTATTCTCCTCTAACGCGTTTACGTCGAACTCACAAATAACTCGACCTTCGCCTTCGATGATCATGTTATGCAGCAAGATACAAGCATACATACAATAACACAGTTTTTTGGGTTCAAAAGCATGTGCCGAGTTTTTAGAATGTGCCATCTTGATTGTAGAACCTCAAATACTCGTACAATGTCCTTTCTCGCCGATTCTTGATGCTTGGCAAATTTCTTTCTTTTTTCATCGTTCGGGTGCTGAATAGTTTTTAACGATTGTAGAGTAGGTTGGGTATATTCAATCAGCAAGATAATATTCGCGACTGTATTCCACCCCCAAAACTGTAAACCTAGTATCGGGACCGGTTCCGTTTACAACATCGTCGAAAACAAGTGATTGATTGATGACGTTAATGTCGTTATTCAAACCAGGAACACTAAAGAAAACATGCCGGCCAAATCCATAAATCTTGGGATGCAGTACCCTCTAGGATTATTGTTGGATGTCCTTGATCGCCTCGCATAAATATTTTGCGCCATGCATTCGGGCAATTTCGCCACGGCCAACGCATGCAATCAATGCTTCCGAGCATTCCTGGAAAACCATGCTTCTTTTAAAACTTATACAAATATTTTTTGCTGTAGATCTTCACAACCCGTTTGCAAAACTTATACAAGCATTCTCGTGCAGTTCTTTCGGGCATCCGTAGATACTCTCCCACGAATCGACTGACGTCCCGTATACTAGTTGTCATCGTATCATAAAGTAAAACGGGTCACTGCTCGACAAGTCATCGGCTATATCTATGAGCAGTCGACGATCATTCGGAACTGACGCCAAAACATCTCAGCCGTGTACAACGGTTCAGCGGCAAAGTAATCAACAACTAATTTCTCATGGACACCTACATGTATGTTGCAAATAAAATCAAATAGAGTGGCGATATAAATTCTAAAAAAATATAGTGGCGAGAAAAGTTCTAAAAAAATATAAGTTAACCTCTCTAGTGTCTGTTTATGGCCGCTTGCCCAATACGTGGTTGTGACTTGATTTCTTCCTCTTCCTCTGCCACAATGATCTGTGTCGCTTCCCTAACAGCGTTTATAAAAAATTGGTTTTCCTCACTCGACGATGATGAAGAATCAATCAAAGGTAAATACGGCATTGCTTTGGTTTTTTTTTCTTTTTGAGAGAATTAGATTGTTTTCATAAAGAGATTTGGGTTGAGGTGGAGAGAGTTTTTGTAAAAAAATGTGATGGAATGGGTTAGTTTTTATAATTCGAAAAAAGTTTATTCTTTTTTATAAACTTCCCGTTTATGACCCAACAGTCAAAATTTTGAAACCACGGCCCGTCCCCAACGTCTCATACAAGACGTTTAAGACACAAGACAATCCGGGGGGCCATGTGGACCGTCCTAGACGACCCAAAACGAACCGAAGACTAGCCCCACACCCATTCGTAAGATTTGTTTTGATCCCATTTTCCCGTCTACATCTTATAATTAAGTTCAAAGTCACATCATTCCCTAGGTTTTATCTTTGTAAAACCATCGTCGTATCTATCTATATATAATTAACTAGCTGATTACCCCGGGAGTGTCCCGGGGTTGAAAACTCTAATATGAGTTAATAAAAATGATAAAAGTAGAAAACATACAAATCGTAAACTCAGTCATATGGATCATTAATTTCCATTTGCGTTCACTGACCTGAACCTTGAAGCAAATGTGGCGATTCATAGCTCACTTAAGCAGTAGCTTCGGCTTTATCTTCATACGCCTATAGTGGTTAAAGATTACAGATGAGGTTTTGACATTTTTTAAGTTTTCATCGTTTTGGTCTCACTTTAAAGTACTTGGTTATATGATTTTATTAATACATATATTGAATTACAAACATTACATATTTAATTAAAGTAAAAATCCCAACTAATAAATCTATCAGTCTACACGCAATTATCTATTATTAAGGGTATATATGATAATTGTTAAAGTAATAGTGCTTTGTTTTAAATCTATCAGTGCCATCGTTTGTTTTATTTGTCAAAGCAAAAGTTATAATATTTGTGCATTAAATTGTTGGTATAAACCTTACCTTCTGATCAATGGTAGAAGCTAACGGAATGTTCACCTATATTTATAATATTCATTTAATAAATGCTTGTTAGATAAATTGGAATACAAATCTTTTTATTTAAATTTGAAGATATCCATATCTTCTTTGATTTATTTTTAAAAACAATAATTTAAAAAAATAATTCTAAACATATATATATTAATATAATATGGAAGATAAGTATGTTTATTTTATTTTAAAGATAGCCATATCTTAATAAAATATTTGAATAATATATTTAAAATATAAGTAGATTTGGTTTGTAAGAAAATTATGGAAGAGATAAAGAATGTAGAGAATAGAATAGCAAAAGGATTAGGGTTTAAAAAAAATCAAAAACACTAAAATCTTTCAATTATGATGCCACGTGACAGTTTTATGAAGAGGTTGAAACCACTATTGCACGCCATGTCAGCAACGTTCAATTCTTTTATTTATATTAATAGATTAAATAATGCTTTTCATTATTATAATTTTCTTGTTATTCCACTTAAAAGATGAACACCTAAGGCATTATAGCCTAGTGGTATCTTGGTGGTGAGATAAGACTTAGGGGCCATATGGTCCTGGGTTCGAATCTCACAAAGGAGGTTTTCTCATAATTATGAGTTTCCTCCTGAATTTGTGACTTGGTGGTGGAATATGATCGCGTGGCAACACTGGTGGCACGATGATACTCCAGTGTTCCGTGAGTGATTCCAATTTGTTGGCCGTTCAAAAAAAAAAAAAAAAAAAGATGAACAAAATATTGAATATGAAATAAATAGTCATTATCAAAATTTGGAAAATGAGGATGAGATGAACTGTCAACTAAATTTCATAAGAATCTTAAAGTTCTTCTCAAATTATAATGATGTGGTTGACCCTTGACAGGCCCATATTTTATAGCTTCTCATAGACTCATAAGTCATAAGTCATACCCATCATGCAGGATCAAGTATGTTGTAATTGTAATTGAATGAATGATGGTCCATAATTTCTAAAAGTGGGCTGGATTTGGTTTCGGTAAAAACAGCATTTCAAATAACTGACCTAGGCACAATTATTTCAAAGCTAAGATAAGTTTACATTAAATAGAAAGTGCTTCCGGCATTCGGGCCGGCGATAATGATTTAAACTTGGGTGCCCATATATAATAATATTATATAAGAAAATTGCTCGAATAATCTATATGATTTGCTTAAATTTAACCTATAGTCCCTATCTTTTTTAAAATTACACACGTTTTTTTCTGTATTTAATAAAAAATAAATCTTATTTACTAGATCATTGTATATTTACTAGTGGGAATGCCAGCACGTTGCCGCGGGTTATTTCTTCTTTATTTGTTGCACGCTCAGCGAATGGTTCTATATATTTTGTTTATTAAATTAATTTTGTGATGCACGTAATATAGATCTTTACCACATGTTATCCAAAGGAATCCAACATCAAGAGGAAAATTTAGGGATTACCTCATTCTCATGCCAAAGTCATTTTGTGTATCTTTGGCTTACAAAATCCGTTTTATTTCATTTTGATTAATAGAATAATAGTTCATGTCACAAGGCAGACATGGAGATATAAGTATCATCAACAAAGTTTTCATTACATTACATTTTGATTCGCACGATGCGCTTAAATATCACATCAAGTACAATGATGCAATGCGACTCCATGTGATGCATTACACAACAATATTTGAACAAACTAAACCACTGGTTGCAATGGGCCTGTTAGTTAGACCACATCGGTTGAACAAATCTGATCAAAGATGAGGGATTCTTTTATTTTAGTTTTTAAATGTCAACCATTTAAAATACTATCTAAAATTTGTTTTCTATAAATATAATAGTTTTCTACTAATGAACGTCTCACATACATGGGCAAGCAACGCACATCTGCTTTTGGGATCAAAACACATTAGAGCACCACAAGCTTTTTAAAGCCAAACTTATATTTCACTTCCACTAAAATAAACATTCTTTTTAATTAATATTTTCTAGAGAATAGTTCTTCACCTGAAGCAAATATCATCTGATAAGAGTTGAAACAATAAATGATTACATTTTACTTTCAGGGGACATATTCCTTATCGTGATAGCAAAGTCACCAGTATCCTTCAACTAAAAATAGCTAGAGAACCTAATTTCACGTAGTTATCAAAAATAAAATTAATTCAATAGAAACGACTAATTGGTTTTGTGACGAGCGGGGTGATTCCAATTCAGAGAGCGTGTAGCTTCAATGTCGCCATTTGAAAACTTTAGCGTCTCTCTCTGTGCAATCCGTAAAAGAATAGGATACTGTCTATTTTAACCAAGAAACAATTGATACACATAAATTATAGAACTTGCTCAAGGAAATACATTTGCAATTGAATACCCTAACATAAACCTGCTCAAGAAAGAAAGAATGAAGAGAGCATTGCCAGGCTTGCACCAACGGATAAAGGCGTTCATGGTGTATTTTTTACTGTTGTGTGGTATTACCTGTTGCTACCAACCGAGAGGAAACGCAAGGGGATTTTAAGATGAAATATAATATTTTAGTGATACTGAAGCTACAAAAGAGTTCAGTCATAAGGATACCTATGGAGACAATTGAGAAAAGCTTCGTACAAATGGAAGAGACCATACACACTGGCTCTGTGTATGAGTTTTAGAAATTTCTTCAAATCGGTAAATTAATAGGGAGTGGGCTGGAAGATGTTTCATTTGCAGTTAATATTGGGAACTGAGATTTAAGCTAACATTTAATTGAGGGATGATTCAATTGCCTGAACAGTTTGCATAGATGGAGAGATGAAGGTGAACAAGTGTGAAGGATTGGGACTACAATTTATGAAGGCCTTGTAACTAATGGAATGTACAACTTGGTGAAGCAAGAATAAAGGTACAAGAGGTGAGGAAAATGAAATGGCTGATTTGTTTTAAATGAATTGAAGTGAAGAGGATTAGATGGCATGAGTGAAATCCCTCATATATCCCTAAAGCGTCTTAAAAGTTTGTGGAATTCTCATTTTTAATCCCTCTAAAATGGCTTGAATAGTATTGTACATTATGCTTCAAAATTTATACACATAGCAAAAATACAATCTTGTACACCTTTGATACATAACAAAGTAATATCGATTTTAAATTTCTTTTTAACTTTTTTAAACCTTATTTACCTCCGAATATTATTTACATTTCATAATAATTATTATAATTTAAACAAACTAAATGGGGATTATTGATTAACTTTTAATTAAAACAAAGTAAATAGGGGTTATTGACTAATTTTGATGTGTAATAATGGAGGGGGTTACATGTTGGAGGTGATATGATGTGTGTATTATACACATATACAATAAGCATGAGATGTTGTACACAAGGGGCAAAAAAGAAAGAAAATGACAAAAAAATAAAAATTTGTAAATATGCTTTTGATATGCCATCTTAAAATTGAAGTGAAATTCCCTTTAAGGACATGCTTGGTCCTTAAGAAGGTAATAGAGATAAGTATCTTGTATAATACTCTTTTGCTATAACCACTGTTTGTATTCGACTTCCATAGAAATTTCATCCTAGTCCTCACCTTTTAACATTGTTTAACTCGGATAGTCCCTAAAGTGAATAGAGGTTAGATTATCCAGTTTAGTAAGTGTAAAATGACAAAACTACCCCTGTTATAAAAAAAATATAATAAAAACAATTAAGACTTATGTGGGCCCCACCCACTTCATTTTCCTTAACCCATCACCTCCACAAACTACCACCAACACCTCCACAAACCACCACCACTTCCCTATTATAAAAAAATATAATAAAAACAATTAAGAATTATGTGGGCCCCACCCACTTCATTTTCCTTGACCCATCACCTCCACAAACCACCAACACCTCCACAAACCACCACCACCTGCTGTTGGGAATCATGGTATCAAATACGTGGCGGAAGCGGTTCATATTATTATTTCAAAAAAAAATCCGAATATATATATACTTATATATATATATATGCGATTTATATATATATATATATAATAATAAATTTTATTAATCCAATTAATAAAATATTCCCAATCAGGATCTCGGTTAAACGCGTATAAACAAATACTTAATATAATAACCATAGAGGGTTTAGTAATCAACCTTTGACGACTACACCGGAATTGTAACACGCAGGTTACAACGAATCCTCGCTAGTAGGAAGTTCACAACCGAGCACGAGCCAACCGGGAGCAACACTTGCAAGAGGAAGGTGGACGGCGATAGTGGTTTGCGGCGGACAAAAGGGGCGGCAGCCCTATGGTGGCCGAAAGTAATAACTTGGGGAGGAAGGAGTTATTTTGTGTTGAAAGGTGTGATTAGGGTTTACACCTTAATCCCCTTTTATAAAACAAAATCTTACTCTAAGCCCCCTTGCATATTATTATAATATTCCTTAATATTAATCCAATTAATATTAAGTCCCTCAAGTTCAAAACTATTATTATTTCACAAATAATAATCCACCGACACGTGAACTTGTCTGATTCGTGTACCAACGTGTAACTCTTCGGATGGTACCGGGTCGGGTTACGTTGACATCGACTTTAATTCTATCGGACATACCATATGTCCAACAATCTCCCACTTGGACGATTTAATTAAATGAGTTAATGTGTGCAGAGTTGGACGCCTAGCTGCATCGCACTGCACCCAACACAGTATGACACTTTACAGTCGTCAACTAGTTCTTTGAGTTCAAGTAACGCTTTACTTAACCAAATACTATAGCCGTGATAATTCTATCAATAAGTCCCTTCTGTATAGACATCCGTTGATCATAAGACATGGATCATTCATTCTTATAGTGATCAACCATTCTCTATTCTCGTCTTTAATTCAAAATGGTCTAACGAACTACTTTAGTCCGAGCGTGGCCACACGTTTATACCAGTTTGAGTTTACGAGGGTGCCAGAATGTCTAAGCTTCTAATTCTATAGAAGTACAGAATTCCATCAGCGTCATACAACTCCCACTTAATCTTGGATTTCTCCCAATGCTACCCGGATTACCACCCATGTTTCAGGATAGTGTTAGATAACATCAAAGATAGTCCTTGATCAATGTAGTTTAATATGTGCTTTAAGAAAAAGAACAGATTGAACATATCAATATCAAAACATCTCATGACATAGATCCATGGAGATCGTTTTGAAGCGAGTTACATCCAATATCATTCCCTAATGATATCTGTGAATTATGATTCTCAAACCCTTGAACTATCATCTCATGAATACAATCATTTCAATTCACAATAGTCTTACATTCAAATTCATTCCCATGTAATTTGATCGACTACGGATATTTAGAATACTCTTATTCAAGGATTTAAACATACAAATAATGAACACAGTTACAAAATATTTAAATTTGCATTTAACCCATTAAATCAAATAAACATTCAATATAACTGTCATAGTTCAAAATAAAACACCAATACTAACTACAGATCATGCCCACTGTCTAGCAACTCTAAGCCCTATCTTTCCAGCATGCTCCTCATGTTTAGCTTGACGTAAAGGCTTAGTAAAGGGGTCAGCCAGATTTAGATCTGTATGAACTTTGCTTATTACGATGTCTCCACAATCTACTATCTCTCTAATATAGTGGAATTTCCTGAGTATATGCCTTGTGGTCTGATGTGACCTTGGTTCCTTTGCAAGAGCAATGGCACCAGTGTTGTCACACAGTATCTCGATTGGTTTCTTTATGCTAGGCACAACATTGAGATCAGTAATGAACTTCTTCATCCAGGCAGCCTCCTTTGCAGCATCTGATGTAGCATTGTATTCTGATTCACAGGTGGATTGAGCAACCACACTTTGCTTAGAGCTCTTCCAAGTAACAACCCCACCATTCAGAATGAAAACATATCCCGTTTGTGACCTTGAATCATCACGATCAGTCTGGAAGCTTGCATCAGTATAACACTTAACTGACAGCTCCTCATCCAGTCCTCCATATATTAGGAACATGTCCTTAGTCCTTCTCAAGTACTTAAGAATGTTCTTCACTGCAGCCCAGTGACTCTCTCCTGGGTTCTGTTGATATCTACTCGTCATGCTAAGAGCATACGAGACATCAGGTCTAGTACATAACATGGCATACATGATAGAACCAATTGCAAAAGCATATGGAACTCTTTCCATTTTCTTCTTTTCCTCTTCAGTGTTTTCTATTAAGAATGGTTCCATGTGCCATGGGCAAGAGCCCCCTTTTGAGTCTTGCATTGAGAAGCGTCGTATGACCTTATCAATATATGTACTTTGACTCAAACTCAATAACCGCTTTGATCTATCTCTATAAATCTTTATTCCCAGAATACAAACGGCTTCACCAAGATCTTTCATTGCGAAACATTTACCCAACCAGGTCTTAACATCTTTAAGCATAGGGATATTGTTTCCAATGATTAGTATGTCATCTACATACAGTATGAGAAAAGTGATATAGCTCCCACTAGATTTCTTGTAAACACATGGTTCATCTTCGTTCTTGATAAAACCAAACTCTTTGATTTTCTGATCAAAACGGAGATTCCAGCTGCGAGATGTTTGCTTTAATCCATAGATGGATTTATTCAGCTTGCACACCTTATTAGGATTCTTTGGATCGACAAAACCTTCAGGTTAAACCATATAGACATCTTCTAGTAAGTGTCCATTAAGGAACGCGGTTTTGACATCCATTTGCCATATCTCATAGTCATAATATGCAGCAATGGCAAGTAGAATTCTAATAGACTTAAGCATGGCTACTGGCGAGAAAGTTTCCTCGTAATCAATTCCTTGAGTTTGAGTAAAGCCTTTCGCTACAAGCCTTGCTTTGTAGGTTTGCACATTCCCATCCATGTCAGTCTTCTTCTTGAAGATCCATTTGTTTCCTACAGTCCGACATTCGGCAGGAAGATCAACCAAATCCCAGACTTGGTTATCATACATGGATTGCATCTCTGCATTCATGGCTTCTTGCCATTTCTTGGATTCCGAATCCAAGATTGCAGCTTTGTAAGTAGCAGGCTCAGCTTCATCAATCATGAAGATATCGTCATACCTCACAGGTGCACGACGATCCCTAGTACTTCTTCAAACACTTGGTGTTTCTGTGGCTTCTTGAGTCCTCTCAGGCTCAACTTCAACAACTGGTTCAGTTACTTCTAGTTCTGCCTGAACAACAGGTTCAGTCACTTGTGATTCTCGAATTTCTTCATGATCCACATGGTTATCTCCAATCCCTCACGCCAGAAGCTCTTCCTCCAAGAAAGTGCCTCTGCGTTTAGTGAAAATTCTATTTTCAGTGGGGTGGTAGAATAGGTAACCGATCTTCTTAGCGTATCCGACGAAAACAACCTTTTCGCCTCTAGGATCTAGTTTATCCGAAGATTCTAGAGTGGCATAAGCATTACATCCCCAGACTTTAAGATACGATACATTAGGTTTCTTTCCATGCCATATCTCATAAGGCGTTTTGTCAACCTTCTTTGTTGGAGCTATATTCACAAGTCTTGCGGCAGTTTCCAAAGCATAACTCCAAAAGGATTTTGGAAGGTTTGTTCAACACAACATTGATCGAATCATATCTAATAGAGTTCGATTTCTCCGCTCAGACACACCATTATGTTGTGGTGTTCCAGGTGGAGTGAGTTGTGAAACTATTCCACAATCCTTTAGATGGTCGATGAATTCCTGACTAAGATATTCACCACCTCGATCTGATCGAAGCATCTTAATAGTTCTATTCAGCTGATTTTCTACTTCGTTTTGGTACTCCTTGAACTTTTCAAGAGTTTCATGTTTATGCTTCATAAGATAAACATAACCATATCTACTGAAATCATTAGTAAATGTGACAAAGTATCTTTCTCCATGTCTTGACAATGTTCTGAATGGACCACATACATCTGTATGTACAAGTCCTAACAGATCATTAGCTCTTTCTCCAACATTTGAAAAAGGTGCTTTTGTTAACTTTCCACTCAAGCATGATTCGCATTTTCCAAACGACTCTGAACCCTTTGAATCTAGGATTCCCGCGGTTTTGAGTTGTTTAACACGATTCTCACTTATATGATCAAGTCTACAATGCCACATATACGCATCATTAAAGTCTAACTTATTACGTTTATGGGAGATGTTGCATAATATGTTATCGTTTTGGATGGGTTTTGCATCAAAGTAAAACATATCGTTAAAATAAGCAGAAATAAATTCACCATTAAAACGATAATCAAAACCTTGTCTACGCAAAGCATAAAATGAAACAATATTTCTAGTCACACTAGGAATGTAATAAACATTGTTCAAAACAAGTTTAGTGATACTGAAGCTACAAAAGAGTTCAGTCATAAGGATACCTATGGAGACAATTGAGAAAAGCTTCGTACAAATGGAAGAGACCATACACACTGGCTCTGTGTATGAGTTTTAGAAATTTCTTCAAATCGGTAAATTAATAGGGAGTGGGCTGGAAGATGTTTCATTTGCAGTTAATATTGGGAACTGAGATTTAAGCTAACATTTAATTGAGGGATGATTCAATTGCCTGAACAGTTTGCATAGATGGAGAGATGAAGGTGAACAAGTGTGAAGGATTGGGACTACAATTTATGAAGGCCTTGTAACTAATGGAATGTACAACTTGGTGAAGCAAGAATAAAGGTACAAGAGGTGAGGAAAATGAAATGGCTGATTTGTTTTAAATGAATTGAAGTGAAGAGGATTAGATGGCATGAGTGAAATCCCTCATATATCCCTAAAGCGTCTTAAAAGTTTGTGGAATTCTCATTTTTAATCCCTCTAAAATGGCTTGAATAGTATTGTACATTATGCTTCAAAATTTATACACATAGCAAAAATACAATCTTGTACACCTTTGATACATAACAAAGTAATATCGATTTTAAATTTCTTTTTAACTTTTTTAAACCTTATTTACCTCCGAATATTATTTACATTTCATAATAATTATTATAATTTAAACAAACTAAATGGGGATTATTGATTAACTTTTAATTAAAACAAAGTAAATAGGGGTTATTGACTAATTTTGATGTGTAATAATGGAGGGGGTTACATGTTGGAGGTGATATGATGTGTGTATTATACACATATACAATAAGCATGAGATGTTGTACACAAGGGGCAAAAAAGAAAGAAAATGACAAAAAAATAAAAATTTGTAAATATGCTTTTGATATGCCATCTTAAAATTGAAGTGAAATTCCCTTTAAGGACATGCTTGGTCCTTAAGAAGGTAATAGAGATAAGTATCTTGTATAATACTCTTTTGCTATAACCACTGTTTGTATTCGACTTCCATAGAAATTTCATCCTAGTCCTCACCTTTTAACATTGTTTAACTCGGATAGTCCCTAAAGTGAATAGAGGTTAGATTATCCAGTTTAGTAAGTGTAAAATGACAAAACTACCCCTGTTATAAAAAAAATATAATAAAAACAATTAAGACTTATGTGGGCCCCACCCACTTCATTTTCCTTAACCCATCACCTCCACAAACTACCACCAACACCTCCACAAACCACCACCACTTCCCTATTATAAAAAAATATAATAAAAACAATTAAGAATTATGTGGGCCCCACCCACTTCATTTTCCTTGACCCATCACCTCCACAAACCACCAACACCTCCACAAACCACCACCACCTGCTGTTGGGAATCATGGTATCAAATACGTGGCGGAAGCGGTTCATATTATTATTTCAAAAAAAAATCCGAATATATATATACTTATATATATATATATGCGATTTATATATATATATATATAATAATAAATTTTATTAATCCAATTAATAAAATATTCCCAATCAGGATCTCGGTTAAACGCGTATAAACAAATACTTAATATAATAACCATAGAGGGTTTAGTAATCAACCTTTGACGACTACACCGGAATTGTAACACGCAGGTTACAACGAATCCTCGCTAGTAGGAAGTTCACAACCGAGCACGAGCCAACCGGGAGCAACACTTGCAAGAGGAAGGTGGACGGCGATAGTGGTTTGCGGCGGACAAAAGGGGCGGCAGCCCTATGGTGGCCGAAAGTAATAACTTGGGGAGGAAGGAGTTATTTTGTGTTGAAAGGTGTGATTAGGGTTTACACCTTAATCCCCTTTTATAAAACAAAATCTTACTCTAAGCCCCCTTGCATATTATTATAATATTCCTTAATATTAATCCAATTAATATTAAGTCCCTCAAGTTCAAAACTATTATTATTTCACAAATAATAATCCACCGACACGTGAACTTGTCTGATTCGTGTACCAACGTGTAACTCTTCGGATGGTACCGGGTCGGGTTACGTTGACATCGACTTTAATTCTATCGGACATACCATATGTCCAACAATCTCCCACTTGGACGATTTAATTAAATGAGTTAATGTGTGCAGAGTTGGACGCCTAGCTGCATCGCACTGCACCCAACACAGTATGACACTTTACAGTCGTCAACTAGTTCTTTGAGTTCAAGTAACGCTTTACTTAACCAAATACTATAGCCGTGATAATTCTATCAATAAGTCCCTTCTGTATAGACATCCGTTGATCATAAGACATGGATCATTCATTCTTATAGTGATCAACCATTCTCTATTCTCGTCTTTAATTCAAAATGGTCTAACGAACTACTTTAGTCCGAGCGTGGCCACACGTTTATACCAGTTTGAGTTTACGAGGGTGCCAGAATGTCTAAGCTTCTAATTCTATAGAAGTACAGAATTCCATCAGCGTCATACAACTCCCACTTAATCTTGGATTTCTCCCAATGCTACCCGGATTACCACCCATGTTTCAGGATAGTGTTAGATAACATCAAAGATAGTCCTTGATCAATGTAGTTTAATATGTGCTTTAAGAAAAAGAACAGATTGAACATATCAATATCAAAACATCTCATGACATAGATCCATGGAGATCGTTTTGAAGCGAGTTACATCCAATATCATTCCCTAATGATATCTGTGAATTATGATTCTCAAACCCTTGAACTATCATCTCATGAATACAATCATTTCAATTCACAATAGTCTTACATTCAAATTCATTCCCATGTAATTTGATCGACTACGGATATTTAGAATACTCTTATTCAAGGATTTAAACATACAAATAATGAACACAGTTACAAAATATTTAAATTTGCATTTAACCCATTAAATCAAATAAACATTCAATATAACTGTCATAGTTCAAAATAAAACACCAATACTAACTACAGATCATGCCCACTGTCTAGCAACTCTAAGCCCTATCTTTCCAGCATGCTCCTCATGTTTAGCTTGACGTAAAGGCTTAGTAAAGGGGTCAGCCAGATTTAGATCTGTATGAACTTTGCTTATTACGATGTCTCCACAATCTACTATCTCTCTAATATAGTGGAATTTCCTGAGTATATGCCTTGTGGTCTGATGTGACCTTGGTTCCTTTGCAAGAGCAATGGCACCAGTGTTGTCACACAGTATCTCGATTGGTTTCTTTATGCTAGGCACAACATTGAGATCAGTAATGAACTTCTTCATCCAGGCAGCCTCCTTTGCAGCATCTGATGTAGCATTGTATTCTGATTCACAGGTGGATTGAGCAACCACACTTTGCTTAGAGCTCTTCCAAGTAACAACCCCACCATTCAGAATGAAAACATATCCCGTTTGTGACCTTGAATCATCACGATCAGTCTGGAAGCTTGCATCAGTATAACACTTAACTGACAGCTCCTCATCCAGTCCTCCATATATTAGGAACATGTCCTTAGTCCTTCTCAAGTACTTAAGAATGTTCTTCACTGCAGCCCAGTGACTCTCTCCTGGGTTCTGTTGATATCTACTCGTCATGCTAAGAGCATACGAGACATCAGGTCTAGTACATAACATGGCATACATGATAGAACCAATTGCAAAAGCATATGGAACTCTTTCCATTTTCTTCTTTTCCTCTTCAGTGTTTTCTATTAAGAATGGTTCCATGTGCCATGGGCAAGAGCCCCCTTTTGAGTCTTGCATTGAGAAGCGTCGTATGACCTTATCAATATATGTACTTTGACTCAAACTCAATAACCGCTTTGATCTATCTCTATAAATCTTTATTCCCAGAATACAAACGGCTTCACCAAGATCTTTCATTGCGAAACATTTACCCAACCAGGTCTTAACATCTTTAAGCATAGGGATATTGTTTCCAATGATTAGTATGTCATCTACATACAGTATGAGAAAAGTGATATAGCTCCCACTAGATTTCTTGTAAACACATGGTTCATCTTCGTTCTTGATAAAACCAAACTCTTTGATTTTCTGATCAAAACGGAGATTCCAGCTGCGAGATGTTTGCTTTAATCCATAGATGGATTTATTCAGCTTGCACACCTTATTAGGATTCTTTGGATCGACAAAACCTTCAGGTTAAACCATATAGACATCTTCTAGTAAGTGTCCATTAAGGAACGCGGTTTTGACATCCATTTGCCATATCTCATAGTCATAATATGCAGCAATGGCAAGTAGAATTCTAATAGACTTAAGCATGGCTACTGGCGAGAAAGTTTCCTCGTAATCAATTCCTTGAGTTTGAGTAAAGCCTTTCGCTACAAGCCTTGCTTTGTAGGTTTGCACATTCCCATCCATGTCAGTCTTCTTCTTGAAGATCCATTTGTTTCCTACAGTCCGACATTCGGCAGGAAGATCAACCAAATCCCAGACTTGGTTATCATACATGGATTGCATCTCTGCATTCATGGCTTCTTGCCATTTCTTGGATTCCGAATCCAAGATTGCAGCTTTGTAAGTAGCAGGCTCAGCTTCATCAATCATGAAGATATCGTCATACCTCACAGGTGCACGACGATCCCTAGTACTTCTTCAAACACTTGGTGTTTCTGTGGCTTCTTGAGTCCTCTCAGGCTCAACTTCAACAACTGGTTCAGTTACTTCTAGTTCTGCCTGAACAACAGGTTCAGTCACTTGTGATTCTCGAATTTCTTCATGATCCACATGGTTATCTCCAATCCCTCACGCCAGAAGCTCTTCCTCCAAGAAAGTGCCTCTGCGTTTAGTGAAAATTCTATTTTCAGTGGGGTGGTAGAATAGGTAACCGATCTTCTTAGCGTATCCGACGAAAACAACCTTTTCGCCTCTAGGATCTAGTTTATCCGAAGATTCTAGAGTGGCATAAGCATTACATCCCCAGACTTTAAGATACGATACATTAGGTTTCTTTCCATGCCATATCTCATAAGGCGTTTTGTCAACCTTCTTTGTTGGAGCTATATTCACAAGTCTTGCGGCAGTTTCCAAAGCATAACTCCAAAAGGATTTTGGAAGGTTTGTTCAACACAACATTGATCGAATCATATCTAATAGAGTTCGATTTCTCCGCTCAGACACACCATTATGTTGTGGTGTTCCAGGTGGAGTGAGTTGTGAAACTATTCCACAATCCTTTAGATGGTCGATGAATTCCTGACTAAGATATTCACCACCTCGATCTGATCGAAGCATCTTAATAGTTCTATTCAGCTGATTTTCTACTTCGTTTTGGTACTCCTTGAACTTTTCAAGAGTTTCATGTTTATGCTTCATAAGATAAACATAACCATATCTACTGAAATCATTAGTAAATGTGACAAAGTATCTTTCTCCATGTCTTGACAATGTTCTGAATGGACCACATACATCTGTATGTACAAGTCCTAACAGATCATTAGCTCTTTCTCCAACATTTGAAAAAGGTGCTTTTGTTAACTTTCCACTCAAGCATGATTCGCATTTTCCAAACGACTCTGAACCCTTTGAATCTAGGATTCCCGCGGTTTTGAGTTGTTTAACACGATTCTCACTTATATGATCAAGTCTACAATGCCACATATACGCATCATTAAAGTCTAACTTATTACGTTTATGGGAGATGTTGCATAATATGTTATCGTTTTGGATGGGTTTTGCATCAAAGTAAAACATATCGTTAAAATAAGCAGAAATAAATTCACCATTAAAACGATAATCAAAACCTTGTCTACGCAAAGCATAAAATGAAACAATATTTCTAGTCACACTAGGAATGTAATAAACATTGTTCAAAACAAGTTCTAAACCAGAAGGAAGTAAAAGAACATATTCTCCTATCGCCTTCACTGCAACTCTTTGTCCATTGCCAACATGGACCACCAAGTCGCCCTGTTTCAGCTTTCTAATCTTTCTTAGTCCCTGCAAAACATTACAAATGTGGAAACCACATCCTGTGTCAAACACCCATGTCTTGCTAGAAAAAACAAAGATTTCAATAACATATATACCTGAGGACTCTCCTCCAAAAGCCTTGGCTTGCTTCAGTTCAGCTAAATACTTAGCACAGTTCCTCTTCCAGTGCCCAGTTTCATCACAATGAAAACATTTTGCATCTTTTAGAGGTTTCTTGTTGGCAACAGCTTTGCCCTTTCCCTTCCCTTTGCCCTGATTGCCCTTCTTCTTGGTGTTAGGTTTCTTAACATGACCCTCCCTGATCATTAGCACTGGTGCAGTTTTGCTAGGTATGTTTACCTCAGCAGTTTTGAGCATCTGATGCAACTCTGCAAGTGTCTTCTCCATCACATTCATATTGTAGTTCATAGTGAACTGATCATATGACTTGGGCAATGAGTTGAGGATAATATCCCCAGCCAACTCATAACTCAAGGGGGATTCCAGACGAGCTAAGTGATCAACATATGCCTTCATCTTTAGCACATGAGCGCTAACTGATGTACCCTCTTGCATACGAGTGGTTATAAGTAATTGCATTACATCAAACCTCTCATGACGAGCCTTCTGTTGGAACATTTCCACCAGGTGCTCATTCATCTCATATGCCATCTTGTCATCCATGGTCCTTTGAAGTTCAGGGATCATGGATGCCAACATCAAACATGAGACTTTCATAGAGTCATCAAAGTGCTTAGCATAGTTTCTATAAGCAACAGTTTGTTGGTTGATGGGTTCATCAGGGACTGGCATTTCAAGAACATACAATTTGTTCTCCGCCTTGAGAACAATTATCAAGTTGCGGTGCCAGTCCATGAAGTTGGAGTGGTTCAGTTTGTCCTTCTCTAAAATGGACTTGAGAGAGAATTGGGAGGTGGAATTATTTTCAGTTGACATCTACAAAGTTCAAAATTAACTTATGAGTATTTTATGTTTTAAATATCCTAATTATTTTATGGCCCAAAAGCAAAATTAAATAGGATGAGACCCCGATTCATCAATACACAGTGAACTGGCTTAGCATTGTCCACTGGTACGATTAGGTAGGTAAACAACGATTGTTAATTGTGTCCACTACACAACTCTCCATTTGGGGTTATCGCTAGAAGTGATGTATGTTTAACCCCAACTATGCCCACTTGATAAACAAGCGATGTTTGATCCTTTACTGTTAACTGTAACACCGGCCTATGTTACCTTCCTGTTTGCTCTTCGCCCAATTTTGTTGCTCGAACCACCATCGTTGTCGGCGACTTACCTTCCTATTCGCTTCATCCTTGCATGCCAAGGTAACAACTTCATTTTGTTTTCTTTGTGTTTTTCCATTTCGATTTGTTAGGCTAAAAAGAATCAAGATTGATTTTGAGTTGGGTTTCTTTTGAGTAATATTAATTTAACCAGATTGGATAAAACAAACTAGTGAAACATATTAGTTTAGTAAGGGGGTGATGGTAGTAGTGGGGAAAATGAAGTGAGTGGGTCCCACTAAGAATGGTGGAGTCACATGATTGGCTAAGACCCTATGTAGTCGAGCATGATTGTGGGCGCCAAAACAAAAATCACGCCTGCTACACCGGAACATAGTGGCGCCATCGAACAAAAACATCCCCCGGCGTTATGTTTATAACGCTTCAATGCACAATCAACCACCATCGTTGTACGCCAAGGTAACAACTTCATTTTGTTTTCTTTGTGTTTTTCCATTTCGATTTGTTAGGCTAAAAAGAATCAAGATTGATTTCGAGTTGGGTTTCTTTTGAGTAATATTAATTTAACCAAATTGGATAAAACAAACTAGTGAAACATATTAGTTTAGTAAGGGGTGATGGTGGTAGTGGGGAAAATGAAATGAGTGGGTCCCACCAAGAATGGTGGAGGCACATGATTGGCTAAGACCCTATGTAGTCGAGCGTGATTCTGGGCGCCAAAACAAAAATCACGCCTGCTACACCGGAACATAGTGGCGCCATCGAACAAAAACATCCCCGGCGTTATGTTTATAACGCTTCAATGCACAATCAACCACCATTAAATTTCATCCACGTGCTCTCCTTGTTTGAATATTAGAGAGAGAGAGAGAGAGTAGAAAACATGGTAGAGAGAGAGGGCCGGTAGTGACGTCTTTGGTGGTGGGTATGGTGGACTGCGGTGGTGGGCCGGTGGTGATGGTCTTCGGTGGTGGGTACGGTGGTGGGTAAAAGATCTGTAGAGAGAGGGGACTGGTGGTGTGTGTGTGTGTGAGAAGAAGAATGAATGAAAGAATGAAAGAAAGAAAGAAGGAAGGAGGAAGAAGAAGAAGATGGAGGAGAGAGAGAGAGAGATTTGGCTGATTTAGGTGTTTTTTTTAATAATAAAAATAGCGCCCCATATTTCCTCCTCCCACTACACCCTATTTTGAATTCACGCCCCATGCTGACTCAGCTGCCACGTGGACCAATCAGAAAGGGAGGCGTTATATTTTTCACCCCCCACTACACATGGTCTAAGGGGTTAAGTGGGCCCATTTTGTATTTTATTAATTAATTAATTTTTTATTTTTATTAAAGTAAGGATAGTTTAGTAATTTCACACATACTTAACTAGATAATCTAGCATCCATTCACTCCAGGGACTATCCGAGTTAAACAATGTCAAAAGATGGGACAAGGATTGTACTTTTTAAAAAGTAGGGACTATAGGTGAAATTTGAGCAAACCATAAAGACTATTCGAGCAATTTTCTCTAATAATTACGATAGGTCATTTATCTTCTTTGATCTCTTTATGCATAATTATCTATTCATTAAAATTCATTTGTACATTTGGTTATGTTTCAGAATTGGATTTGAAATATAAACATTCAAATAGAAATTAGAAATTGTTGGAATTAAAATCTCAGTTTCATTTTTTATGTTTTTTGTTGACAAATTAATTGGAATCTTTCGCCCTAGCCTCCACCACCCCTGCCCTGACCCACAAGCCCTTCTTGACCGCAATCGCCCCGCCTCGACTCACCCGCCTGAACATACCCACACTGCTGACCAAACTTGTTAGCCCGAATCAAAATCGAACCGTATCATTGACCTAATCTTCCATCCCCGACCTGCACTGTTGGTTCGAACTAATCCCCACAGACCTGACCCAAACCGACTTATCTTGTGGAACCGGCCCAACCCGAATACTACTTGAACCTGGTCCAAAGTCTCAAAACTGTGTGACTCGATAGCGGGGTCCATGAGGTCAAAACGATGTGGGCCATTGGAAGGTCAAGTCGAAACGAGGCGGGTCTCAGCGGGTCGGTTTACATTGATATATTGTGGGTCGAAGACCGGTGGATTGGCTCAAAACCTTACGGTTTGTTAGCGAATTAGTTCTGGTTGAAACATTACGTGTCGTTAGTGGGCCTGTTAGGATCGAAACATTGTGGGTCGACTACGGGTAGTTCATGTTGAAAAATTGAGTTCGTTAGCGGGCCAATTTAGGTTAAAGTGTTGTGAGTCACCATAAATCAGATTTCGATCGAAACGTTGAAAGGTTGCGGGTTTCTGCAAGCCTGCTTAGGTCTAAACGTTGTGTGTCGTCGACTGATCGGTGCAATTTGTATACATGTTATTTCATATTATTTAACTTTTAATTGCACCGATTTTTTACAAAATAGACTACTTAGTATCGCTTTTGTGTTTTGTAGGTTTCAAGACGACATCGAGTTAAATCAATATCTAAAGAAAATTGCAAGGACGTCATCTTAAGTTCACATTTGAAGCTGACTAATTAATTAGGCTGGAGCTACTCAACACAACTGTATGTGGGCTTAAGTACTAATTACATGAAAACAATTATTAAAAGATTAAATGGGCTGTTGATGTAAAGCTTGGGCCAAGGGAAAAATAAAGATTGGGGACATCAGAATTGTTCTTTGGGGGTCCACATGACATTTCGATGGAAAAGAAAAAGAGGTGTTAAAAAAAAAAGAGTGACAGTTACACTGAATAGTGGGACATTCACATTTTGGGGAAGAGAACAGTGCTCGCCACTTGGAGATTTTATGAGAGATCAAGTATAGTGATTATTATCAATTAGTAATCAAATTTGTATGGAATTCACATACACTTTTGCTTCAATCAACCCAATCATGAGTGGCTAAGTCACTTGTAGTCACAATCGGGTTAGGGGTCTTTATTCATCACTTGTAAGACTTTGTTTTGTTATGTGTTTGAACATTAGACAGTTGTTTTCATACTCGAGTAATGTTTGCAATTGTGTTTGTGTTGCTACTTTAATATTAATCTAAAAGACGTTTTATGTTTGATTCACCAAGATGGTCATTCTTTTAGAGAAACTCTATAGGATTGTATTATGTCCCTACGTGATTGAATCGATGTATTTCGTTATAGTTTATTATTAACCACCAAGATGTCATTCCATTGTGGAGAAACTCCATTGTGTTGTATCATGACCTATGCGATTGATTAATGATGAACTATTTGGTTTTTGTTAAAAGTGGACGAATCATGTCTATGTGATTTGTTAGACGTATTAGTAAATTATAAGTTAAGTGATTGATTAGACCCCAAAACCAAAAATGACTATATTTATTCATATACATGACAACTTGTTATTTAGTTTTGTTCATTTAAGTTTTAGAATTAATTAAAAACAAACTCAACAATGACTTTTAAGTTCAACATCAACACGAATTTGTTACCATCCACTAACTCCTCGTGGACTTGACACCCTTCTTACCCTTGCTAGTCTTAGGTGAGTAGGTGCATTATCTATCTATTTTTGATCGGGCCCTAGACACAGATCAAATTTTGGCGCCGTTGTCGGGGAGTAATTGCGCTTAGTAATTTAGTTTGTGTTGATTTTTTTACTTGTTTTCTTTAAAATTAAAAATTCAAAAAAATGTATCATAAAGCTTGCTACTTTTTATTCACGGTTACACGAGGTGTGGTGTTTGTGCAGGTATTAGGTTCATTGTATGCATACTAGATATTCCGGAAGATAATCACCTTTAGCATTTAATCCGGAGATAGAAAGATTAACAAGACAACACCGAGTTGTTCATTGCACAAGTTTAACTCCAGCCCCACTTTCACAACACATTTCAGATTCAGAAGGAAGTGATACAGAAAGTACAGATATGGCAGGTGGCGAAGGACAAGATCCTCCATTGAGAGGAGTAGACACCCATTTTAGGCCGACTATCTTTCAAGGACCATCTCCAATAGTTACACCGGAGATGAATGGCAGATACTTTGACATCCGACCTCAATATTTGGCTATCCTACCAATATTTAGGGGAGTTGCATCAAATGAGCCTTACACACACTTGATTGACTACGCTTCAATATGTAGTACCCTTGGGAAACAAAGCTTCACACCGGAAGAGGTAAAGCTACGTCTTTTTCAATTTTCACTTAAAGATAGGGCTAAACAATGGTTTTCAACTTTACCATCCAATAGTATTCGAACATGGGATGAAATGCAACAAATATTTCTTGAGGAATACTATCCGATGAGTAGAACGAGTGAAGCTCGCAATGCTATCAAGTCTTTTAGTCAACATGTGGGGGAGGCATTCCATGAAGCTTTTAAGCGCTTTAATGAAATGTTTAGAATGTGTCCTCATCATGATATTCCCAAATGGGATTTGGTCAAAAAAAATTATGATGGTCTACATCCCGATGATGCCAAAGTTGTCTTTTCATGTAGTGGTGGAACCTTTTTAACTCATGATGAAAATTATGAGTGGAATTTTTTAGAAACATTAAGTAAAGGTTCAAAAACACAAGCTTCGGCTAATCGGAAAGTTAAACCACATCAAATTCAATCTGTAATGGATCATGGTAACAATGAAAGGTTTGACTCATTAGAAAAGAAGATTGATATGATTTGCCAAAATATGGGGAAAGGTATGTCTAATGTTTCGCAGGTATATGAGATATGTGAAGAGTGTGGGGAAATTGGGCATTCGGCCATGAGTTGTCCTATGAACATTGGAAAAAGTGAGGAAGTGAATCAAGTTTATAGTGACAAAAAGCCATTCGATATGAACTCGAACACATACCATCCGCGGCTGAGAAATCATCCTAATTTTAAATATGGGAATGCAAACAATCAGATGAATCCAAACTTTCAAGGAACAAGTCAACAAGGAGGATTCTCAAATCAATATCAAAACCGCCAACAAAACTATCAAGACAACTACCATAGAGGCTCTCACAACCAAGGTTACAATCAAGGGTATAATCAACAATCTAGTTCATCCCAAGGGTATAACCAAGGTCAAGGAAGATCCTCTAACCATGGCCAAGATAGTTTGTCAACTCAAGTGGCAAATTTGACCACTCAAATGGCCAGTGTGTTAGAATTGTTGAAAACGAAAAATCAAAAGGAAGAAATTCAAGAAAAAACCATAGCTTCAATGGGAAAGCAACTTGGTCAATTGGCGGAGCAAATATCCACAAGAACACCGGGGACTTTACCAAGTAACACCTAACTGAATCCACAACATCAAGGTACAAGTCAACAAAATTCACATGATGTACACATCAATGAGGTACGTATATTACGTAATGGTAAGTCTTATAGTTCCACAATCAATCATTCATCAACTCCACCCGATGGTGTAGTGGAGGATTGCCCCTCCGAAGATGAACATGAACCAGAAATCATTTCACACAAAAGTCCTAAAATTGATGTAAGTGAAAAATCAAAGCTTTCAAAACCTTTGAAAAAACCGGACAATGCTAAAGCCGATGATAAGGATATGGAGAATAATACCATTCCTTATCCATCAGCTTTAGTAAAAACCGAGCACAAAAGATATGGCAAAAATGGCCCACAAGCCGAAGACATGTGGGAAACTTTTAAGCAAGTGAAAATCAACATTCCATTAATTGATGCCATTAGAAAAATACCGGTTTATGGAAAGTACCTCAAGGATTTGTGTAATCAGAAAAAGAGCTATAAAATGCCTAAAAATCTTAACTTAACATCAAATGTGAATTCTGTGTTATCATGTTCTCTCCTACCAAAACTTAAAGATCCGGGAGCACCCTTAATTTCACTTCAAATCGGTGATTTAAAAATAAAAAGGGCACTCCTTGATATGGGTGCAAGTGTTAACATTCTCCCGGGTAACTTATACGACCAACATGATTTTGGTCCTTTGCAAAAATCCGACACCACCGTGGTGTTGGCCGATCTGTCTCCAAAAGTTCCTAGGGGTGTGTTAACCGATGTAATAGTTAAGGTGGAAGATTTTTACTACCTCGTTGACTTCTTAGTATTGGATTCGGCGGTAGTAAACAAAGAAAGACAAGCAAGTGTGATTCTTGGCCGACCCTTCTTAGCAACAATCAATGCCCAAATTGGGTGTGGAGATGGGTCGCTAGAAATGACATTTGGATATCGTAAGGCAAAGTTAAATATGTTTAAAAATTCAGAAAGTCCTTCATTTGATAATGAATGTTTTATGGCGGATGTTGTTGACGGGTATGTCCAATCTTACACTTCAAGTGTGATTACGGACAACACCCCAGAGATTTTTTGGTGAATGACAGGTGCAATGCATTGGAAACAATCGATTCAAGCATTTGGAAAGAAGTTTTTGCAGTCACAATGGATGGAGGAAGGCCACCATGGACCCACAAAATTGAGTGCTTACCCGAGCACATAGATTCAAAGCTCAAGCCTTGCTTAGAAGACCCACCCAATCTAGAATTGAAGACACATCCAAATCATCTCAAGTATGCATTTCTAGGCAAGAATGAGACATTACCCCTAATCATTGCATCAAATCTTTCAAAAGAGCATGAAGAGGCATTATTGAATGTTTTAATCATGTATAAGGCTGCCATGGGGTGGACAATTGCATATTCGAAAGGTATAAGTCCATCAATTTGCATGCATAGGATCATAACCGAGCCATCATCAAAGCCCTCTAGAGATGCACAAAGAAGGTTGAACCCAAACATGAGAGAGGTGATAAAAAAGGAGGTGCTCAAATGGTTAGATGCAGGAATTATTTACCCGATATCGGATAGTGATTGGGTAAGCCCAACTCAAACGGTGCCTAAGAAATCAGGAATGCAAGTGATAAAATGTGAAGATGGAAGCCAAATTGATACTCGCCCCGTGACTGGATGGAGGGTGTGCAAAGATTACCGCAAGCTCAACGCTGCAACTTCAAAGGACCATTTTCCACTCCCTTTCTTGATGGTTATTCAGGTTACAACCAAATTGCAATTCATCCTGAAGATCAACAAAAGACCACATTCATTTGCCCATATGGTACATTTGCATTTAGGTGAATGCCATTTGGCTTGTGTAATGCCCTTGCCACTTTTCAAAGATGTATGATGAGTATTTTTTCTCTGACATGGTGGGGGAGTCTCTTGAAATCTTTATGGATGATTTCTCAATCTTTGGTTCTACCTTTGAATTTTGTCTAAACCAACTTGAGTGTGTTCTTAAACGATGTACGGAAACTAATTTGGTATTAAGTTGGGAAAAAAGTCATTTAATGGTACAGGAAGGAGTTGTTCTTGGACATGTAATTTCTGAAAGGGGAATGGAAGTTGATCCCGCCAAAGTCCAAATCATCTCTTCCTTACCCCCACAAACTAATGTCAAAGGAGTCCGTTCCTTTTTAGGGCATGCAGGCTTTTATAGGCGATTCATCAAAGACTTTAGTGCTATTTCTAAACCATTATGCAACTTACTTTTAAAAGAGGCACCATTTGTCTTTGATGATGCTTGTTTAGCAGCTTTCAATGCATTAAAGAAGCAACTCATATCATCTCCCATATTGCAATCACCAGATTGGTCTTTACCATTTGAAATCATGTGTGATGCAAGTGACTATGCTATGGCAGCCGTGTTGGGACAACGGGTAATAATTTACGGTAGTATATGCATTGGATATGCATTGGATAAGTTTCGAAGTTATATTTGTGGGGCTAAGGTAATAATTTACACGGATCATAGTGCAGTAAGATATTTAATGGAAATGAAAGAGGCAAAACCGCGCTTGATTCGTTCGATCTTATTACTACAAGAATTTGATTTTGAAGTGAGAGATAAAAAAGGAAGTGAAAATTTAGTGGCAGATCATCTTTCCCGCATTCCTTTTATTGTTGATGAGTCTAACAACGATATTTCGGATACATTTCCAGATGAACAATTGTTTGTTGTGTCAACTTTACCATGGTTTGCTCATATAGTCAATTATCTTGTTGCAGGTCAAATACCATCTCATTGGACACGTCAACAAAGGAAGCATTTCTTCTTTCTAGTCAAGCAATACATATGGGATGAACCTGATTTATTCAAAATTGGACCGAATCAAATCATTAGAAGATGTGTCCCGGATGAGGAGATTCAAGAGGCATTAGCTCATGCCCATACTTATGCTTGCGGAGGACATTTTAGTGGCAGGATAACCGGACACTGCATCCTATCATGTGGTTTATTTTGGCCTACTTTGTTCCATGATGCTTTCCTCTTTGCAAAACAGTGTCTCCGTTGTCAACAAGTTGGGGGGGTTTCTAAAAAAGATGAAATGCCCATGAACCCTATACTTGTTATTGAAATCTTTGATGTATGGGGAATTGATTTTATGGGCCCATTCCCCACATCTTTTGGCAACATATACATTTTGGTGGCGGTTGATTATGTATCAAAATGGGTTGAGGCCGAAGCCACCAAAACCAATGACCATAGTGTTGTATGCAAATTTGTCAAAAAAATATTTTCTCAAGGCATGGTTTTCGTAGAGCCATCATTAGTGATGGTGGATCACATTTTAAACATTTCAGATTTGGAAAACTTTTACAACACTATGGCATTCATCATCGTGTAGCTACTCCTTATCACCCGCAAACAAGCGGTCAAGTCGAAGTCTCCAATCGGCAAATTAAGGATATTTTACAGAAAACCGTGAGACCGGATCGTAAAGATTGGTCTTTGCGACTCGATGATGCTTTATGGGCTTATCGAACCGCTTACAAGACCCCGATTGGAATGACTCCTTACCGCTTAGTTTATGGCAAAAATTGTCATTTACCCATTAAACTTGCTCATCGTGTATATTGGGCGGTGCAAACTGTTAATTGTGATTATGATGAGGCAGGCATTGAGCGAAAGTTACACCTAAATGAGTTGGAAGAGATCAGGGATGAAGCATATGATAGTGCCACACGTTACAAATGATAGAAATTGAAACTGAGAACTTGATAACAACTGAATAAATTCTATATTTCTTTTTGTATATTGATGTATTACAACCAAGAGAACAAGGGGACAATTTATACAACAAGAGAAGTCTAACGGCTATATTGTTGATTGCCTTTTTTCTTAGCTGTCCAAAAACACTAAAAGAGGAAATAATGATATTTTCCTAATCCTCAAATAAATATTATTTTCTAACACTCCCCCTCAAGTTGAGTAGTGGGGTCTCCGATACGCAACTTGAAGAGACAATTATTGTAGAGTCTTCCATTGACGGATTTTGTTAAGATGTCTGCAAGCTGGTCTTTTGATCGAACGAACTGAAGTTCTATAGTTTTATTTTCAAGTTTCTCCTTGATGAAGTGCCTATCAACCTCCACATGTTTCGTACGGTCGTGTTGAACAGGGTTTTCAGATATTTGCATTGCTGCTTTGTTATCGCAAAGGATCTTACTTGACTCATTCTGGGGGAATCCAATCTCAGTTAATAGTTTACGTATCCATAGTACTTCTGCTAGACCTCTTGCAATGCCTCGAAACTCATCCTCGGCACTTGATAGAGCGACAACCTTTTGTTTCTTGCTTCTCCAGGTGACTAAGTTCCCGCAAACTAAGGTAAAGTATCCTGATGTAGATCTTCGATCTTGTTTGTCTCCTGCCCAAAAGTGTCCGTATAGGCCTAGATTCTCAGATGTTTATTCGGTTGGAAAAGGATCCCATGACTAGCGGTTCCTTTAAGATATCTTATGATCCTCCAAAAAGCATCCATGTGATTGACTTGAGGTTGGTGCATTAATTAGCTGACAACTCCAACTGCATATGCAATGTCAGGACGAGTGTGGGAGAGGTATATGAGTTTTCCTATTAGACGTTGATACTTTTCCTTATCTGCTAATTTTGCTCCTTCTTCCATATAAAGTTTCTGATTAGTCATCATTGGTGTATCGGCTGGCTTGCAATTGACCATTCCAGTTTCAGCAAGAAGATCAAGGACATACTTCTTTTGACATATGAAAATTCCTTGTTTGGATCTTAGCACCTCGATCCCAAGGAAGTACTTCAGTCTCCCTAAGTCTTTCATTTCAAATTCCGTGAACAAGTTTGCTTTTAGTTTCTTCATCTCTTCTTCATCGTTCCCTGTAATAATCATATCATCAACATATATAATTAAGCAAGTCACAAGTTTACCTTTTCGCTTGAGAAATAAAGTATGATCGGAGTTGCTTTGTTTGAAGCCATATCCCTTCATTGCTAAAGTAAATCTTCCAAACCAGGCACAAGGAGATTGCTTAAGGCCGTAGAGAGTCCTTTTTAATCGACATACTTCCTGGTTATTGAAATCATGTGTAAACCCAGGTGGGGGGTCCATATACACCTCTTCTTTTAATTCTCCATGAAGGAAAGCATTCTTTACATCAAACTGGTGAAGAGGCCATCCTTCATTTGCAGCAATAGAGAAGAGAACTCGGATAGTATCGATTTTGGCCACGGGAGAGAATGTTTCTGAATAGTCAATCCCATATGTTTGGGTATATCCTTTATCAACTAGGTGGGCTTTGTATCTCTCTATAGTTCCATCTGGTTTATGTTTGATAGTGAAGACCCATCGGCATCCTACTGGTTTCTTTCCTGCAGGAAGGATACACTTTTCCCAAGTTTCATTTTTTATAAGAGCTTCCATTTCGGTTTCCATGGCATTTCTCCATTCTTTGGATCTTAAGGCTTCTTCTATGGAATTTGGAAGTTGTTCATCAAAGAGAGCAGCGGTGAAGGCTTTAGCCTCTTTAGACAAGTTTTTGTTTGCCATATTTGCCATGGGATATCTAGCTGATCTTGCTTCTTTCTCGGGGAAATATCGTTTTGGTGGTACCCCTCTGTTGGCTCGTAGAGGTAGCACATATCTTTCAACCACCTCATTTTGTATATCTTGCTTTTCTTGTATTGGTTCCTCTTGCTCCTCATACATATCCTGATCACTTGCTACTTCATTGTTATCAGATATATCAATAGGAAATTCATTATCATCAGATATATTAGTTGGAATAGGAGGGACGTGAAGATCTTGAGGTTCACTATTTTCAGTATCCTCATGTGTACGTAAATGACTTACCTTGGGACTGGGCTGATCTTGGGTGGTAGCACTGATGGTAGGTGATTGAGAGGAAGTAAGTGAGTCATCTTGGGTATTAATGGTATTAACTTCCTTTGACATAGGAGCCCATTTCAACCAATTCAGTGGGTCAACATGCTTCTCCCCCTGACCACTGTGTTGGGAGATATAGAAAAACTGGGTTTCTAGGAAGTTACAGTCAAGGGTAGTGTACATATGTCGTTGTTTTGGGCTATAGCACCTATACCGCTTTTGGTCAATACCATAGCCTACGAAGACACATTTCTCTGCACATGGTCTGAGCTTCCCTCGATCATGTTTAGGAATGTGAGCATAAACAGTGCATCCGAAAACACGTGGTTGTAGTGTAAGAGGTGGAGGGATTTTTGTAAAATCGGACGGGGCTTGAATAGGAGTTTTTAAACTAAGAGCTTTGGTAGGTAGACGATTAATCAAATATGTGGCAGCAGCAGCAGCTTCTGGCCAGAAGGATGCAGGGACTTGAGACTCAATTAAGAAGGCTCGAGTTATTTCTAATAAAATACAATTTTTTCGTTCAACAATGCCATTTTGCTCGGGGGTGTATGGGCAAGTTTTTTGATGAATTATTCCTTTGTTTTGACAGAATTGCTTCATAGACTCATTTACAAATTCACCACCATTGTCGGATCGAAGGATTTGGATATTAGTTTTAAACTAAGTTTGTATCATAGAATAAAAGATAGTAAATTTTTCGAAGACCTCATATTTATGTTTCAAGAAATAGATCCACGTCATACGAGTGCAATCATCAATGAATAACATGAAAAAACAAAAAAAATTTCCCCCATTAACTTCGGCAGGACCCCATACATCAGAATGATTGAGGGAAAAAGGTGACTCAACACGTGTATTATTTAAGTTATAAGTATGTCTATGACTCTTAGCTAAAGCACATGTTTCGCAATTTAAAGTTTTATTGGAAGGAAAAAGTTTTGGAAATAAAAGATGTAAATAGCCAATAGATGGGTGACCTAGTCTCCTATGCCAAAGCCAAGCTTCTCTACTTGTAGTCCCATGAGAGAGCATCACGTTCCCCTGTCGAGTCACTTCTTCCACATAATATAGCCCCGATCGCTCAATGTCACGCCCATGATCATTCCTGTCCTAATATCCTTAAGGACACAAAAGGTTGGATGCATCATGACGATGCAATTTAACTCTTTTGTAACATGGCTAATGGATAACAATTTGTGAAATAAGGACGGGACGTAAAGGCAATTTGAAAGTTTTAAATTGGGAGATATTTCAACTGTCCCTCCTCCTCTAATCCTCTAATAGGGACAACCCTCCCCCCCCCCCCCCCCCCCCCATTTGCGGTTTTGATTTGGTTAATCCTAGGTTTCGTTTTAGAAATTATATACGACGGATCATAAGTCATGATGTCAGTGGCACCACTGTCAAAAATCCATGACCCGTCGGTGTTAGGACAATTTTGGGCCACATTAGCTTGAGGTTTTAAATATTTTTTCCCTAAAAAACTATATTTTTTATGTTTTATTTTAGAGAAAAGAATGTTTTTTACAAAATATTTTTTCTTTAAATAAATTTTTTTCCTTTTAAAACATTTTTTCTTTATTTAGTGACAAAAACATGACCCTTAGAATTATTGGGTCGATCCATTCCCCACCATAATTGATTTTTATACATTTTTTCTTTAGGGGACCCATTTTGAATTGTGAATGGCTTGTTGCTGTGTCCTTGACTATATTCAACCCTTTTAGATTGTTCCTTATTATAATAACTAGTTATTTGTCCGCCGCGCGTTGCGGCGGCGCGGTCAAAACGTAGACTAACTAAATGTGTAACATGTGATTCAAGTCATACGTACGAAAAGAAAATAAAACACGAAAACGTCGAAACATAGAACAATTCAGTATGCGCAAAATGCTTTGTTCATGTAGTAAAACTAAGTTTCATGATATAAACAGTATATTCTGGTAGAACAGGGCTACATACATTGAAGTTCCCATGAAATCACCATAAGATTACCTATACTAATACATGCATAGCGGCCTTATGCATATCAATCTTTCAAGGTTTTTTTGACAATGAAAAATATGTTGAGTTAATGTTTACATTCTGGACTTTAGAAGTTGGTGCTTCTTGGTAGTTCTTGATTCCTTGAAAATAGGTGGTTGGTTCTTTAGGTGCTAGCGTTGTGGTTCTTGCCTTTTTTAGCTGCTGCATTTACATAATCTGCATATTGGTATAATCAACTACCTTCTTAGCTACTTCCTGTACAGAAGACACAACCTGCTTTGCATTAGTAACGAAATCTACAACACCTCTCTAGTCGTCTTTCTCAAATATGGTTCTCCTGAGAATATGAAAATATAGATTAATCCCAAATATTATCATAATAATAAAAATATAATCTAGTGAAACTTTATTTGGATCTTGTGGCCGGTGTTACTTACCGGTCATTTTTAAGAATTACATTCCTCAATCTCATGAGGGACACTTAGCCTAGGATTATATCATCCGGTATGTCAAGAAACAAATGTGGATAAATCACAAATCTAAATATCTAATATTGGCATTAATACCAACAAAATTTGTGAACATGTTATCTATTACTTTATCAGTGGGTTATTTGCCTATAAGGGTATCCAAGTGTGCACACATTTTAATTTCTTCTTTAGGTAACCAATTTTGTATGTCAAAAACAATCCCATTGGTTTTTGTTGGTTGTAGATGGCTACTGCACCATGGAAAGACCTAAGGTGTTTACTTTACCGGTACCACCGCTCACCTCCACCATCAACACACACACAACGAACCCTAACCTTCGTCCTTAACTCATTCAACAACCGATTCACACCACGATTTCACGTAGGCTAACCCAGCAGGCTCGCCTGAACAGAAAACTTCGTCAAATAAATATGATTAAAATCATAAATACGTCATGTACAATAATAGACAAACATAAGAATAACTTACCTTTATTACGGATATCCTTGATTTCTTGACAACTCGAGCTGACCCGTATCCATCATTAACTTCGTCAAATAAATATGATTAAAATCATAAATACGTCATGTACAATAATAGACAAACATAAGAATAACTTACCTTTATTACGGATATCCTTGATTTCTTGACAACTCGAGCTGACCCGTATCCATCATTTGCTACAGTTCTGAAGTAAAAATTCAAAACAGTGCATAACATTTTGTTTTATGTTAACATTCGTGAGTTATACACAACAATTGATGCACATGTTAATATTATAGTAAACACCAGTTCCTTACTAACCTTTTCTTGCCAGATACCCATTATGTTAGAATAAACAATAATGCCCAAAATACTCTATACATGCACAGATTCACCAAACCTTTTAAAACTGATTTTGCAACGTATATCCATATTATATAGGCTACAATTGTTTACATTAATATAAAAAATTCACTATAACCATGGTATACATCATTCAAAGTTAAAACACACCTCCAAGAAAGGAGGACATTCAATAAAAACCATCAAAAGCAATCCACTTGTGTGTGTGAATATCTATAATCAGAATATTCATGACATAAAAAGCAACAAAAAGAATTAAGATAAACAAAGGTACCATAGATGACCTATTTCTTTTACCAGCAGTCAAGAAAGCACTGTGGAAGAAAATAGCAAAATATGTGATGCTATGAGAAAGAAAGTGATTTAGAGCAAACAATAGGGGAAAGGAACAAATATTTGCATATAATTAGAATGAACGCTAATTTACAAACCTTCAATGAAATTGAACTTTTGCCAGCCTTGAACTTCAGCCAAACCTCCAGATGATTCATTAATTCAGCAAACCTTCAATGCACAGGCAAACAACAATCTTTAATAAAGTTACGAATTAAACTTCAAATGTTTAATAAAGTCGCTTATAAAAACAACAAAGAAACTTTCCTATAACCCAATTCACAGGATCAAACCAACCTATATCCAAAGCAAAGCAAAGCAAAGCAAAATTGAACTAAATCAAGAACCAAATTAAAAGAAAAAAAAAGTAACTTTCAAAACTTACCAAAACCAAACTATAAAATCCCCAAAAACTTAATCTTTAGCAAGATTAAACTTCGGCCAGAGGACACCATAAAATACGTACAAATGTAACCACCTCAAGAAGATGACACACACAAAAAAAAATGATTGTTAAATTGTGCCTTTGCTAGCGGAACGTCATCCACCCGCCGTACCTCTATCTCCAACGACCCTACACCACCATCTATGATTAATACAACTGACATCATCGCGCTGCATCTGTAACAATCACAGATTCACAAACCACCACCATTGTCCAATCTGTTCACCGCCGTCGTTATCCTTAGTACAACCATCTAAGCGGTGGCTTGACCAGGTGGACACCGACAATGGGTGAAATTAAAAACATTAATTGAATGTTTTGCTATAATAAAGCCTTAGTTTATGTTGGGATTTATTTTACAAAGAAGAAGATGATCGATGATATTAAAAAAAAAAACATTAAAGATCGAGATTGAGAAATAGGGAAGGAGGAAGTTGATTAGGTTGAAGCAGAAAAGAATGAGAATTGAAGAGAGATAGACTAATCACAACTCTCTATATAAATGATGTTTGATACGTGTACAACGGGGAGGGCGCAGGGAAGGGAAGACGTGGATAACACCGCCTTCGCGTACCAATCTGAGGCAACCACGCAAGCCTTCAAGTGTACAACACCACTGCTTTGGTAATTAAGAAAAGGAAAAAAAATACAAACAGAAGGAGTCGAACCCGGGTAACTCTTGACAAGAACCATCCAACAAACCACCACAACACCAAGCAGCTTTGTTAATCATATCAGAATCACTGAGTATATATGCATTTCAACTGTTAAAAAAATTACTATTCATCTTAAGTTTTCAATAATACATAGTATAATGGTAAGGAGAATGACTTTGACACAAACTTTTGTTGGTTTTTATCATGGTTTTGAAAACCGGACCGGACCGGCCGGTCGGACCGGGGCCTGGACCGGTCCGGTTCGGGTGTTCGGACCGCTGGTGCAGTGAACCGGCTTCGGACAGGTGAACCGGCCGGGGGTCCGGTTTGACATCCGGTCCGGTTCTGAAAACCTTGGTTTTTATGTGTTCCACAGAACCATCATCGAAGTTCTTCCCATCACTAAAACTATCTAAAATATCTACCATCTTTCAATAAAAAAACTTAGGGTTAAGAAAATGGTTTGAGGTTTTACTCCCAAACCCTGTACCTCCCTCCACGACGACGCCGTCTTTGAAAGCGATTCCACCAAAGCCTGTGTTCAGGTCGCCGCTGCCGCCACTGGTTCCCTTCTTGTGCCCATCGTTCCACCAGTCGGGGTAACCAACAATCTTGAACCACTGGTCCTTGGTATGTTTTGACATACCACAATGGTCACACCTTAGTTTGGTTTTATCTGTTTTGGTTCTGGAAGAATCTGACCGGCGCATATGTCCCTTGGAAACAAGTCCTAGGGCTCCATCACTGGTATACGTTCGGCTCGTGGTTAATCCAGCCCCGATTCTGGACAGAGTTGTGGTTGTTCCAAGAATGTTTTGATGGGCAGATTCTTTCTGGGTTGCTGCGTATGTTATAATGAGTTTGAAGATGATTTTGAGGCTATCGGACAAGTTGTATTTGGTGTTTTGTTTTTGAGATTGCATACTATTCAGAAGGTTGGCTAACTGAATGTAAAGGTCAGTTGTGGTTTGGTTTTGATTCGCTAAGCCGCCGTCGAAAGACATGGTGGCTTAGGGTAGATGAAGAGCTTTGTGAAAACGATCAAGAATCGTTCACTGCTATGATACCATGATAGAAATTGAAACTGAGAACTTGATACCAACTGAATAAATTGTATATTTCTTTTTGTATATTGATGTATTACAACCAAGAGAACAAGGGGACAATTTATAGAACAAGAGAAGTCTAACGGCTATATTGTTGATTGCCTTTTTTCTTAGCTGTCCAAAAACACTAAAAGAGGAAATAATGATATTTTCCTAATCCTCAAATAAATATTATTTTCTAACAACAAAGCTAAGATGAAAGCCGTTCACGACGCGAAGTTACAAATCAAGACCTTTGAGATGGGATAGTCAACAATTTTGATTTACATACTAATGATTGTTAATTATGTTTTGTAGAACCATGCCGCCAAAATCTCGGAAACGAAAGGAGGTAGCTCCTAAAGGCGACCCACCTGTTTGGAGTAGAAACAAAAGACTTTCGAGTATTGATGATCTCAAATGGCAGGCAGCTCTATACCGTGACAAGATAGACCCAATCGACAATCCATTGGTTTGCGAAAAATCTGTGGTTGTTGAAGATTTCCGAGGTTTTGGATTAGTTGAGAAGTTTGAATATTTAGGATGGGAAGCTGGTCTCACCTATTGCTATGAAAATAGGGAAGAAATATATTTGGAGGAGATTAAGCTGTGGATTTCAACGTTGGAACGGATTCCCGGATCCAATCCTCCATTTACTACAAGTTTAAAAGGAAAAGTCCATGGCGTAGTGGTTGAGCTAACAATGGAGATGTTGTCTAATATAGCACCTTTCGATTCAGGGATTAGAGCACCAGGGGGCCCATATGAAAGCTTGACTGATGATGAAATTTTATATACCGGCGAGAAGGAAGACGTTGAATGGTTAAACATGCTTAAAAAGTTATTTGATCTCCTGGGAGAAGGCTATGCACACTACAAGCCATTAATGAGGAAGGACCTGAAACCACTTCCATATTTGATTTCAAAAGTCATGTTTTCTAACATTATGCCTAGAAAGGGCGATTATGTGGAGATTAGAAAATATGAAATAAAGGTTCTTTATGCACTGGTGACAGGAAAAGTGCATATCTCATTGAGATAGCTAATTATGTTGAATATCTGGGAATCACGTAAGAGAAAGACTAGGAGCTTTATACCTCATTGTCGCCTCCTCACTCACATGTTGGATCTTAAAAATGTGATACCAAGAAATGCGACTCCTGAAATTGAGGATATCATTCCGTTTTCTAGAAGCAAATTGGTTAGTACTTTTAATTTTGAAGAAACTTCAAGCAAGTTTATTCTTACTGATCGAATGTCAAAAAGGGTGTATGAAGTAAGGAAGAATGATGAGGAAATGGGAGAGCGAGAGCCAAGAACACAATTGGGAGAGAGTAGTGCAAATAGAGAGTATGCAGGCCAGCCAAAGGATTATGGAAAGTGGACAAAATTTGAGAGGGCACTTTGGGACCAACAAAGAGCTGATCACAAAGAAGTGATGAAAAGAATTGAGTTGTTAGAAGAAAATATGTTGCAGGTCCAACGATGTCACATCTATGACAGGGAATTGTATCAGCAACAATTTCATGAGTACACCGAACAAATTCTTCATGACAACAACCTTCAACGAGGGTATGGATACCAACCGGTGGTTGTACCATTTGATTATAGTCGGGCAACTGCAGAACATCAGATTAACTTGCCTCAATATCCTTGACACCCAGCATCATTACATTGGCCTGCAAATCTGGGATTACGGGGTGGAATTCAATACCTACAAAATCCACACGATGTTTCCGATCATGCACGATGGGTTTGGCAAACATCTTTTAGGCGTCCCCATTGATGATTGTTAAGTTGAGGAGGAACAATGACTACTTAATACTCAGGTGCTATTGTTCCAACTCGCTCTTTCTTTTGTTTATTCAGTTTATGTGTGTTTTTGTTTTTAGTATGTGCATTTTGATTTTTAGTTAGTTTAGTTTAAAATTTAGTCATGTGTTTGGATAGTTTTTCTTTTGCACTTTGTGATGAAAATGATTAAGACCCCTCTGAGAAAGATTTGTCTGCACATGAGAATGATAGAAAATTGGTATGTTGATACTTATGCATGATAAAGAATTCTAGGGGAGAAAAGTACACTGGGCTGGTGATATGTTGGTAGGCTTGACCCAAATTAAGACCACCAATGTTTTGTGCAAATATATTAATGAACGGAAGATGTGTTTGGTTTCCATCCTGACGTACACGGTTTAAAAACCAAGTCCTGACAAAAACGGGTTGAGATTGTATTTCTTTATCAGCGGTCATGCTACATAGGTTTCGCACCTCCACATATTAAAATTGGATGTAGGAAATGTGTTCTCACTATGGGGAAAGTGTATCTATAATAAGGATGAAAATCCTGAAAATCAATTCACACAATCCCCATAATAGACATATTTCAAAAAAAAAAACAAAAAAAACCATTATCATTGTTTATAACGTTTTCATTTTGCATTTCTCTTATGTTATGCGTGAGCATAGACCTAGAGAAATTTGGTTACTTCTGTTATGCGTAAGCATAGACCTAGCGACCAAACAATGACACGTTATACTCATAGGTAATGGTGAAAATAGTAGTTCGCGTGCAATGGTTATGGGAAGCAAAATCATTCAGACGGAGAAAATTCCCGACAATCAAAAGCTGCTCTCATGACCAAAGCCAACTTAAATAAGTGAAAAATTAAGTACTATTGTGCTTAAAATATGGTGCATGATTGGTGGTGAAATAAATCTTCAATAGATCATGATGTTGGGTAGGTATTGAGTTGTGGAAACCGGGTGTGGGACGAGTAAACCATTTTGGTAAAAGCTAAATATTATAATAAGCACGAAGCATTGGTTGGGACTAAAAGGGTATAAGTTTAAGTAGATCAAAATATTGGCAATCATAGTCGGTGCATTAGTACTCTCCTAACTGAAATGAAGTGTTAAAAGGTTTGGCATACCAATTTGATCTCATTACAAATCTTTTTCGAGACGAAAAAGAACAAAGTTGGGGAGGTTTGATCGGTGCAATTTGTATACATGTTATTTCATATTATTTAACTTTTAATTGCACCAATTTGTTACAAAATAGACTACTTAGTATCGCTTTTTTGTTTTGTAGGTTTGAAGACGACATCGAGTTAAAGCGATATCTAAAGAAAATTGCAAGGACGTCCTCTTAAGTTCACATTTGAAGCCGACTAATTAATTAGGCTGGAACTACTCAAGACAACTGTATGTGGGCTTAAGTACTAATTACATGAAAAAATTTATTAAAAGATTAAACGGGTTGTTGATGTAAAGCTTGGGCCAAGGGAAAAATAAAGATTGGGGACATCAAAATTGTTCTTTGGGGTCCACGTGACATTTTGATGGAAAAGAAAACGAGAAGTTAAAAAAAAGAGTGACAGTTACACTGAAGAGGGGGACATTCACATTTTGGGGAAGAGAACAGTGCTCGCCACTTGGAGATTTTATGAGAGATAAAGTATAGTGATTATTATCAATTGGAAATCAAATTTGAATGGAATTCACATATGCTTTTGCTTCAATCAATCCAATCATGAGTGGCTAATTCACTTGTAGTCACAATCGGGTTAGGGGTCTTTATTCATCACTTGTAAGACTTTGTTTTGTTATGTGTTTGAACATTAGACAATTGCTTTCATACTCGAGTAATGTTTGCAATTGTGTTTGTGTTTGTGTTGCTACTTTAATATTAATCTAAAAGACGTTTTATGTTTGATTCACCAAGATGGTCATTCTTTTATAGAGAAACTCTATAGGATTGTCTTATGTCCCTACGTGATTGAATCGATGTATTTCGTTATAGTTTATTATTAACCACCAAGATGTCATTCCATTGTGGAGAAACTCCATTGTGTTGTATCATGACCTATGCGATTGATTAATGATGAACTATTTGGTTTTTGTTAAAAAGTGCACGAATCATGTCTATGTGATTTGTTAGACGTATTAGTAAATTATAAGTTAAGTGATTGATTAGACCCCAAAACCAAAAGTGACTATATTTCTTCATATACGTGACAACTTGTTATTTAGTTTTGTTCATTTAAGTTTTAGAATTAATTAAAAACGAACTCAACAATGACTTTTAAGTTCAACGTCAACACGAATTCGTTACCATCCACTAACTCCTCATGGACTCGACACCCTTCTTACCCATGCTAGTCTTAGGTGAGTAGGTACATTATCTCTCTATTTTTGATCGGGCCCTCGACACCGATCAAATTTTGGCGCCGTTGTCGGGGAGTAAGTGCGCTTAGTAATTTAGTTTGTGTTGATTTTTTTTACTTGTTTTCTTTAAAATTAAAAATTCAAAAAAAAAAATATCATAAAGCTTGCTACTTTTTATTCACGGTTACACGAGGTGTGGTGTTTGTGCACGTATTAGGTTCATTGTATGCATACTAGATATTCTGGAAGATCATATCCTTTAGCATTTAATCCGGAGATAGAAAGATTAGCAAGACAAAACCGAGTTGTTCATCGCACAAGTTTAACTCCAGTCCCGCTTTCACAACACATTTTAGATTCAGAAGGAAGTGATACAGAAAGTACGGATATGGCAGGTGACGAAGGACAAGATCCTCCATTGAGAGGAGTAGACACCCATTTTAGGCCGACTATCTTTCAAGGACCATCTCCAATTGTTACACTGGAGATGAATGGCAGATACTTTGACATCCGACCTCAATATTTGGCTATCCTACCAATATTTAGGAGAGTTGCATCAAATGAGCCTTACACACACTTGATTGACTACGCTTCAATATGTAGTACCCTTGGGAAACAAAGCTTCACACCGGAAGAGGTAAAGCTACGTCTTTTTCAATTTTCACTTAAAGATAGGGCTAAACAATGGTTTTCAACTTTACCATCCAATAGTATTCGAACATGGGATGAAATGCAACAAATATTTCTTGAGGAATTTTTTCCGATGAGTAGAACGAGTGAAGCTCGCAATGCTATCAAGTCTTTTAGTCAACATGTGGGGGAGGCATTCCATGAAGCTTTTAAGAGCTTTAATGAAATGCTTAGAATGTGTCCTCATCATGATATTCCCAAATGGCATTTGGTCAGTTCAGGTCGAAACGTTGTCGGTCTTCCGTGGGCATGGTTGGATCAAACGAGACGAGTCGTTGACGGTCTAGTTCGAGTCAAAACGTGATGGGTCGTCAGCGGGGCGGTTTGGGTCGAAATTTTGCGGTGCATTTTAGATAAATATTAGTTCATATTAATTATTCGTAAAATGCATCGGTATTATTATAAAATATATTAGGGCATGGGGCACAACCCTGGACTACCCTTATTTCCTTTAATCCAACATTGTCACCTCACTCCATTGATTTACTACTCCGAAACACCAATTTTTGGATAGCACAACACTGAACCACTGCCCTTAAAAACTAAAAAACATAAATTGAAAATTAAAATAAACCACCACCATCTTCCAACCGCCAAAACCTATAATCACTTATCAACCCCAACAACCACCAACATAACTTCCCTGCATCACCATGTTCCAACAACCACCACCACCCCGTACACCACATGTAACCATCTAATAACCACTATCACAACGTCCACCACATTCACGTTCACCACCGAGCTCCGCCTTCACAAACCTCGTACAAAGAGAACTATCACAAGAGAAAGAGAGAGAGAGAGAGAGAGAGAGATGAGAACCATCACCACTATCCACCCTACACACCATCGACTAACATCACCATGCATCACCCAATACACATCACCAGAGCGAGGGTGACGCAATGGCGGTGGACTGGAGCAGGTCATAAGAGAAAGAAAAAGTTTTATAGAGAAAGAGAGAGAAAGTTGGAGAGAGAGAGAGAGAGAGAGAGAGAGAGAGAGAGCGAGCGAGCAAGTTGGGGGATTGAAAAAACCTTCGAAATGACCTTAATACCTCTAGATTTTGTCAAAATTACAAATATGCCACATTTTACTATGCATAGAGTTTATTTATGTCTCATGTATATAGAAAAAGAAAGTAACTGATTTGTGAATATCCCGGCGAGGATCCTGTTATTAACTTGGTCTTCACTTATGACCATTACAAGCCTCCCTCTACGCGTTATCTCCGATTATTTTCACTCATTTGAACATACCAGGTCAATATAGCCGTTGTGAATGAACTACAACGTTTAGTCAAAGATGATAATATTCATTAGTATTAACAATATTGAACCTGCTTGGGATACTGAACATAGTTGGGATCCAGACCTAACTTGGGATCCTAAACCTAAGTTTGCTATAGAAATCATGCTTTACATTAGGGGGGAGGGGCACTCCACTAGGATTTTTTTCACTTCACTGATTTTAACCTAACCTGCCTTGCCACATCACTTCACTTCACTTCACTGATTTATTTTACTGAAACAATTTTTTTTGAGGTAACACTCCACTGATTCTTTTATTTATTTTCATTTAAATACATATCTAAATTTTTTTCTTTTAATTTCCCATGGTTTAAATATTTAAAACTGTCCCATAATTTAATTTACAATAAAACACGATAAAAAAATTAATGCCATTAAACCGTCCCACCTAGAACGGTCAGTATTTTTTTTGAACCGTCCCACCTAACGGTTAGTAATTAAATTTCAAACATTTAAACCGTTCAAAAACTTTGTATATAAAAACCGACCCACCGTGGTGTAAAACTCATACAAACCCACACCTTAAACAAAGATGACTCGTTGGAACAAGGAAGAGGAGATCGCGATGGTGGTGTGCTACAAAGACCCCCAAAACGACTTGGCTCTACAACAACTCCAACGCTCGAGGCGCTCGGGCTCGCACCCGGAGGGGTTTTGGGACCGCGTGTTGGTTGACTTCAACCAACAAGTCGGCATCAATGACTGGACCATCGAGAGCCTCCAGTGGAAGTGGACCGATCTCAACAATAAGTAGGATTAGTGGACCACCCTTTATGACCGCACGTTGAGGGAGCATCCGGACATCGATCCGGAGTTGGCTATCGATTTCACGCTTGTGGACTATGCGGCTGGATACGACAACGATTTCGACCATGTCGAGGCATGGCAATTGTTGCGCCAACTTAAAGTTTTTTTTATTTGTTTTAATTTATTTTAATTATATGTTTAATATTAATGAATTTATGTTTTTATGTTCTTATTTAAGTAGTTTTTAATTTATTTTTATGCTTTAATTAAATTTAAACAGGACCATAATAATATCAATAATACATGGTTTAAACAATAAAAAGTGCGATTTAAATAAAAAAGATATTATTATATTAAATCAAAATTAATAAATACACGGTTCTCAATCCATGAGATATCTATCGGATTTGATCCGTGGGACCTCTACCAGCAACGAAGGCGACAGTGTTACTGTGTTTATAGTGGGGCACCCATGACGAAATTGAGTGACGCCCCGCCCCCTTAAGCGTTTGTTTTTTATATTATTCTTGTTCTTATGATTGTAAATCATGCAGAATAACATGTACAACACCTAACAAAAAGAGTACACAGTATCCTTCCAAACTAACATAAATAGCATTTGCATTAATTGTAAAAACAGAAATGAATTGATGCACATGCTCTGTTTTTTAGTTTTGTTTTTGAATGAAATAACCAATGCATATTTTAAAATGGAAAAATAAAGTATGTGCCATTACAGTTTTGTCCACAAATTTTTGGTTTCTTTAAGTCTTTTCCCAACAGCACATGTCGAAAAGTCATACGTCCCTCTCTTTCTCTCGAACATTATCACAACTCTCTACTTTATCTTTGTAACTAGGGCTGTAAACAAACCAAACGAACACGAACAAGGCCTTGTTTGTGTTCGTTTGTTAAGGAATTAAGTGTTTTCGAACTGTTCACAAACACTTACCGAACGAGATTTTTTTGTTCGTGTTCGTTTGTTAAGAAAATAACGTGTTTACGAATTGTTCATGAACACTTACCGAACGAGATTTTTGTTCGTGTTCGCTTGTATTTATTTGCTAAATTTAGGTGTCGGCCAAAAACGAACACAAACAAACACAAATGAATGTAAAGGAATACAAATAGGCATTACTGAACAAAATCGAGCACAAACTAGTGTTGCTACAACAAGGAAAATGACCGGTATTAGGTTAGGAGATGCTTAGGATTATAGGTTAGTGGTATGTTATGTTGAGATTCAGGTTTAGTTTTAGGTTCGGATTTAGTTTTAGGTTCAGGGGATCTTCGAGCTCCTGGATGGACCTGCACAAGGTAGCAGACACCGTTAGCCTTAACGCAGGAGGGGGCCTCCTGCGTTTGGACTCCGGCGTGAGAATAAGTATGTATTCACTTGGAGTTGGGAATAATGAAGTAGAGAGTATAAGGATAGAGAGAAGAAGTGAGAAGTGTCTGTGGAATGACAACCCAAGGGTCTCCTTATATAGGCAGTGGAATTCTGCCCAGGAGCTCCCTCAGGGTAGCTTCCTTACTATACCTGGCTGTGTTTGACCCTCTTTTAGTTCCCTGCAGTGAGACTTTACCCTTTTGGGATGTTTTCAGCTTTTACCATTTCCTAGGCAGGGCTTGGAGCTGTGTGATGTTTTGTCCCCTGCCATAGTAATAAGCCAAAATACCCTTTTTACATTTCCAAGGTTTTTACTGTTTGCTTTCTGCTCTGTGGCTTCCGCATGGCAGGTAAGCTGCCTTATATCAGGTCCACTAAGTCAGGCAACCTCTTAATCAGCTTTATTTTGCTTAACTTTTCGACGAGGGGTTTGAACGTTGTCGTTTTAGGACCCACGTCATCAGCCCCCAGTCATAAGCATTTGTAAAGAAGTTAGAAGTGCTTGTGACTTGTAAATTATCTTTTTCCTCGGTGACAACGCTGTTCAGGCTTAGGTTGGTACCGGGTAATTTGTTAGACCCCGAGCTCCCTCATGGGAGCGTTGGTTTCATACTCCTCCCTTTAGTGAATTTTGTGCGAGTTTCTGGTCTTTCATTTGTCATGATGACCCTATTTTTAAATAATATCAGCAGCCATCATTGCTTCCTTGGCAGTAGACTCCTGTCCCATCAGCTGCCCCCGATGACTGTTGATTTGACAAGCGCCTAGGCTGACATCATCCTATGGGACAGCTGAGCGACGGTTCTCCTTGGTAACCGTTCAATGCTATTAAATTCAAATCTTAAATTTTGTATAAAGGGGATAACCCCTCTTTTTATTTCTCATTTCATTCCTCATTTAGCAAACTGTTCTCTCTCTCCCACGATTCCTCCTTAGTCGGCGTACCCTACCTTTTCATTATAAATCCCGGTAAGCAACCTCCTTCTTTCTCACACTTATTTTTCATTATGTCGAAAAGTGATCTTGCTTCTCAGTTCACTCGTCTGTCTAAGTCCGATGCTGAATGGTTTTGTACCGAGATCGGCATTCCGTTGTCTTTTGAACCCTCTGTTCCGAAGGGGAAAACCCCTGTGACCTCCGTCCCTTCTGGTAAAGTGGCGGTTTATATGCGTCAGTTTGATCAGGGTAACCTTAGGTATCCTTTTTCTAAGTTTTTTCTGAATGTCTTAGAGTATCACTAACTTTCCCTTGATCAACTATGTCCTTCCGGGGTTGCTAGGATCTTACACTTTGAAATACTGTGTCGTTGCCTTGGTTATGAGCCCTCTTTGGCTATGTACCGACGGTTTTTTAGATTGGCCAAAAATGGGAATTGGTTTACTATTGAGAAGACTCAGTGTGAACCAGCCCTCATTTCCAGCGTCATTGGGCTTGTTTCTCCCTGGAAGGACAAGTTCTTTTTCCTAAACTCTGATTTCCTACCCTTTAAGGCTCCTCGGAGATCTTCGGATGCTCCTCTGAACGAGAAGGAACCCGACCCCGATACTCTTGACCAGGAATTGTTGGAGAAGCTTCGTACTTTTCCCACTCGTCTCCGCACCTTCCCTGAGGATTTCCTGGTGATTGTAGGCTTGAGTGTTAACTGGGATGATCCTGAGACCGACCCAGTGATCTATCATGGTGGGGAGGGTATGTGTCTTCATGGCTCCTTTTCATTACCCTTCTTATTATCATTTTCACTCGTTGTTTTATCTAACTGTCTTTCTTTTTTGCAGAAATGAGCACTCTAGATTTTCTGGCTCTGGATGACATTGCTGACGTGAAGTTCAAGGTTCAAAATGTAGCCGAGGGTAAGAATGTGGTGGTGAAGACTGAGCACGTTCGTTTTCAGGGGGAGTACACAAGCATAGTTACGTCATCTCTGACTGCCGTGGAACCGTCAGGGAAGAAATATGTTACTGTTCGTCGCTCCAGCAAGCGACTTCAGACTGCTTCCTCCGGTCAGGGGAGCTCTTCTGTTGTTCCCTTGGTCCTCGAGGATGAAGATGAGGATTCTTCTTTGATAGCTTCTGCCTTGGGGTATTCTCCTGTTTCAGGGAAAGGCAAGCTTACATTGTCTTCCCCCAAGAAGTATGACGTTGTGTTCAAGAAACCGAAGGATGTGGTGACCAAGGGTGTCAGTCAGAAATTGTTGCAAGCTGATGGTGGTGAGAGCTCTAAGGCTGCTGTGGATGATGATGTTGATGCTTCTGTCCAGAAGGAGCGTTACTGATCTGTTGAAGAAGGCTTCTGTTTGTCGTGATCTGATTGACCATTGCATTCCTGATGCCGAAAGGGAGCTTCATAAGGAATGGATGGACAAAGATGTGATGAAGAAGATGTATTATCACTTTGGGCAATTCCTGTCTTTGTTCCCTGATGGCATGGCAAGATGGGGAGAACTATTGTTGCGAAGAGAGCAGGTGGAGGGTGTTTATGAGGAGCACGAGGCTGAGTTGGTTAAGGTGAAAGAGGAGTTGGCAAGGTATGTTGCCCGGGAGAAGGACTTGGTTCATGAGTTGGCTGTGTTTAGGACCCAACTCGGTTTGGAGAAAGAGAAGTTTGATAAGATGTTTAAGGGTTTGAATTATGAGAAGGCTAAGGCTGCCGAGGAGAGGGAAGGTCTGGCTCGGGCTAGGGAGGCAGTTAGACAGGAGCAGGCTGCAGTGGAGAAGGTGGGCATGGAGCTCCGGGTCCAGGTGGACCGTTTAACTAAGGAAAGGGAGTGGCTAATTTCTAAGGGTGTAGCCCGCTTTGTTACCAACCTTCTGCATTCTCAAGAGTTCAATGCTCCTCTGGCGGATATCTATGCAAAGGCAATATCTTTCCATCGTCATGGAGGAATTCAGGCTGGTTTCAAAGCGGCTCAGGAGGGTCAGGAACTTGAGGAGCTGCCTTCCTTTAAGCCTTCTTCTGGGGAAGAGTTTGTGAATGCTGTGAAGGCGATGGAACTTTCCACTTACCCTTATATTGCTGCCATTGCCAAGGCTTCCCAGCAGCCTATCTCCTTCCTGCAAGACTTGGAGCCAGAAGGTTTGAAAAAGGAGGTGGCCAAAGAGGTGTTTAGCTCCTATGTGTCGAAGAGGCCCCTTAAGATCATGTTGGATGGAGCTGATGGTGGGGAAGGTAGTTCTAAGCGTGCAAAACCTGCTGATTCTTCAAAGGTTCCTAGTCTGGAGCAGGTATTTGAGAGTCCTTCCCCCCTTCAAGCTCTGGAGGTTGATTCTATCCCTCCCTCCAGCGAGGATGATCCATTTGCGGGCCTTGACACTGATGGCCTTTATGAAGATGTTGGCAATCAAACCCTAGCTTCCACCGGTGAGGGCGATACCACTAATGAAGTCGAAGATTCTGCCACTCCATGATCCAGCCTTGCTTTAGACTTTGTTAGTTTTCAAGTTGTCTTTTGTAGTAAAACTCTTATTGTACTTAGCCCTTGGGGCGTTTATGTTGGTTTCTAATGGGAATGCTCCCCCTCTAGGGGTGATGCTCTATTTATGTTTAATGTTTGGTTGTCTCGAATGTTTTACTTGTCGTTTATAGCGTTTGCAATGTCTTTAACCTTTCACCTTAAAGGTGGATGCTGCAGTCACCCAACTCAAGATACTTAGCTAAGGAGCCGATGCAATACTTACCTTATAAGCTTGTTTGTTTATGTTGGAACCTACTTAAGTGGTTTTTCAGTAATATGTTCGTTTTCGTGTATCGTGAACATGTAGGAGCTGTCTTGGTGTGAGGAGCTCACCCTCTTTCATGGGTTTAGGTATTCCCTCTAAGGACTTGTCCCATGGAGTCGTGGATTGTATTAGGGACTCACCCTGTATACAGGAAGGTTACTTAGCCTTGTTACCTGTTGAGCAGTTGTGGCCTGGGAGCTCATCCCCGTTTCATGGGTAGGTATAGCGCCGGATCCCATGGAGCCTTGTTAGGAGGGGCTCACCCTTTGATAAGATAAGTGACAAGTGAATCGTTTAAAACATAGTTCATTCATTAATCATGACTTTCGAGGTCTCCTGGACCATTTTGCCATTAGGGTCAGCTAGCTTGTAGGATCCTCCTTTGTGGGCTTCCTTGATGACATAAGGACCCTCCCATCGGGGACCTAGCTTTCCTACGTCTTGCTGCCTGCTGGCTTCATTACATCTTAACACGAGGTCTCCTGGCCTAAAGGCCTCTTTTCGCACCCTTGTGTTGTAGTAGGCTTCAAGTTTCTTTTTATACCTGGCCTCCCTGATAGAGGCTTGGTCCCTTGACTCTTCAAGGAGGTCTAGGTTGAGCAGCACCTCCTTCTGGTTGCTTCGAGTGTCTTGACGAGCACTCCTTCCTAAGCTTACCCCTATTTCAGCTGGTATGACAGCTTCGCTTCCGAAGACGAGGCTATAAGGTGTCCTTTGGTGACTTGTCTTTTCCATGGTCCTAATAGCCCAAAGGACGCTTGGGAGCTCATCGACCCACTTTTTGCCGCATCTTCCTATCCTGGCTTTAATACCTTCAACGATGCTTCTGTTCATGCGATCGACTTGTCCATTGGACTAGGGGTAAGCTACTGAGCTGAAGACTTGTTTGATGCCTAGTTCGGAGCACCAGCTGCTGAAGGGTTTGTTGGCAAACTGCTTCCCATTGTCTGTCACCATCTCCCGTGGCAGCCCATATCTACAAATTATTTGTTCCCACACGAAACTTATCACATGCTTCCCCGATATGGTAGCTAATGGCCTGACTTCTGGCCACTTGGTGAAATAATCAACGGCTACAAGGAGGAATTTTAACTTTCCCGGGGCCTGTGGGAAGGGATCCACGATGTCCATACCCCACTTGTAGAAGGGCCATGCCGAGATGATGGGAACAAGGTCATGTTTCGGGTTGGTCTTCACTGGCGTTTGCAGCTAACAAGCTTCACACCTTCGAATTGTCTCGAAGGCATCCTTGTGCATGGTTGGCCAATAATAGCCCAAGTTCATGAGCTTTGACCAACGGAGCGAGGTCAAGCATGCATGCCACATATACCTTCGTGTACCTCCCTGATAAGATAGTTGCTCTAATTGGGCCCCACACACCTGAGCAAGGGTGCCAAGTATCCCTTCTTGTAGAGCTTGTACTCTTCGATCACATATTGTCTTGCCTTTATGACCGACCGCTTAGCTTCTTGTTCGTTTTCTGGCAGCTTCCCTTCCTTCAGGTAGGACATAATGGGCGTCATCCATGTGGATTTTGTTTCGGTGACAACGTCCTGTACTTCCTTGTCATCAATGGATGGTTCTCTTAGCACCTCGACTAGGACCTTCTTGGTTAGGTGAGAAAACGTCAAGGAAGCTAGCTTGCTCAGGGCATCCGCCTGCTTGTTTTTGGTCCTTGACACCTGCTCTAGTGTGAAGACTTTGAATTCTTTGATGAACTCCTTGACCTTATCTTTGTACCTAATCATCTAGGGCTCTTTGGCTGTGTTCCCTCTATTTACTTGTTTGACTACCAAGTTTGAATCAACGAAGACTTTTAGCTCTTGTACCTTCATACTTTTTGCCAACCTCAATCCGGCCAGGAGGGCCTAATATTCAGCAACGTTATTGGTGCAGGGGAAGTCCAGACGGAGGGCATAAGTGTACTCAGTTCCGTGGGGGTCCTTGATGACGAGACCAGCCTCGGAACCTTCTACACTTGAGGCTCCATCAGTGAAAAGACACCATTTCCCCTTGAGGCCGGGTTGTTCCTCGACCTCATTCATCTCCTCCTCTGTCTGCAGGATGGGTATCTCAGCAAGAAAGTCAGCAAACACCTGCCCTTTATAGGCTCTTCTTGGCAGGTACTCTATCTTGTGCTCCCCTAGGCCAATGGCCCACTTTGCCAATCTCCCCGAATCTTCTGGCCTTTCTAAGACGGATCGTATGGGTTGATCTGTGATTACCTTTACTGGGTGAGCTTGGAAGTACCGCCTTAGCCTCTTGGCAGTGTGCACAAGTGCTAACACAAGCTTCTCTATGGGAGTGTAGTTAACTTCAGCGTCTTTGAGAGCTCTGCTGACAAAGTAGACGGGAACTTGCTCTTTACCTCGGTCAACCAAGAGGACTGAGCTGACTGCCTCCATCCCTGCGGACAAATAAACTGTTATTACTTCCCCTTCTTCAGGGGCTGCCATTTCTGGCAGGGAGGCTATGTGTTTCTTGAGTTCCAGAAAGGCAGCCTCTGCCTCGGTTGTCCAACGGAAATCCTTCTTGTCAACACAATTTTTGAGTGTTTTGAAGAAAGGTAAGGATTTTTCCGCGGACTTAGGCAAAAAAAACGTTTTAGGGCAGCGATTTTACCGTTGAGGCTTTGCACTTCCTTCTTTGTGGTGGGTGACTTCATGTCAAGGACGGCTTGGACCTTGCATGGATTTGCCTTGATACTTTGTTTTCCGATAATATGGCCCAGAAACTTCCCCTCCTCGAACCCAAAAGAGCATTTGACTGGATTAAGCTTCATGTTTATTCTTCGAAGGTTATCGAAAGTTTTTCGGATATCCCGAATCATCGCCTCCCCAGACTTGCTTTTAATGACCAGATCGTCCACATAGGCCTCCATATTCTTTCCAATTTGCTTTGAGAAAGCTTGATCCACTAACCGTTGATAGGTTGCCCCTGCATTTTTCAAACCAAAAGGCATCTTTTTGTAACAAAAGATTCCCCTATCGGTGTGGAAGGCCGTCTTCTCCTCGTCTTCTTGCTTCATCTGAATTTGATGATACCCCTTGTAGGCATCTAAGAAGCACTTGTATTGGAAACCGGTGAGGGAGTCTACCTTCCAATCGATCTCGGGTAGGGGGTAGCAATCTTTAGGGCAGGCTTTGTTGAGATCCTTGAAATCGACACACATTCTCCAAGATCCGTCTTGTTTGGCTACCATGACCGGATTTGATACCCAAGAGTGATACTGCACCTCCCTCAGGATGCCTGCCTCAACTAGCTTTTCCACTTCCTGACAGGCAGCCTGGCTCCTGGCCGGGGCCAGACTTCTTTTCTTTTGGACAACTGGCTTATATGAGGGAGCTATGTTAAGAGAGTGTTCAGCCATGTCTCTAGGGACTCCAGTCATGTCCCCGGGGCACCAAGCAAATACGTCCCGGTTATCCTGCAAAAGGTTGATTAGTTCACATATAATCTTATCAGGAAGCAGATTGTTTACTTTGACGGTCTGCTCCTGATAGGCAGGATTTATACTGACTTCCCGGATGGGGTCGTTGCCCGACGTCTCTGGTCCCCTGGGATCTCTGGTTTCTTCCACGGATGCAATCAGAAGGGCCTCAGCTGTCGGCTTCAGGGTCGCAATTCCGTTAGGGGTGGGGAGCTTCATCAGGCCGTGTGTCGTTGACACTACAGCGCCAAAGGTGGCTATACCCATTCTTCCGATGAGGACGTTGTAGCTTGAGGGGTACTTGATAACAGAGAAAGTCAATTCTTTTGTCCTTGATAGGTCCCCGTCCCTGAAACAGACGCTAAGTGTGAGCTTTCCCAGGGGATGTACACGTTCCCCCGAGAAACCCACCAGGGACGCGTCTGATGGTTTGAGCTTGGACTTGATTTCTGGGCTCAGGGATTCGAAGCATCGTTCATACATTACTTCCGACGAGGCTCCACAGTCCATGTATACCCTATCTATAAGGAAGCCATCCAGTTCAGCTTCCATTATTACCGGTGTGATGATCAGTTTGTCGGGAGCAGGAGGAAGACAGATGTACTGTTTATTCCAAGGCTCAGTACGAGCTTTCTTGGCCTGCTGGGTCCCTTCGTACCTGACCATGTTGACCTCCTTGTCTTTTTTCCCATCATCCTTTCTTCCTTTGATGTCTTTGATCAAGTGAGCCAGCTCCCCGGACTTAACAGCCTCTTCTATTCTCTTTTTCAATTGGTAGCAATCATTTGTGTGGTGTCCGGTATCGTTGTGGAAGGCACAATGCTTGCTGGCATCCCTCTTGTTAGCTGGTTTGGACAGAGGTCTGGGAGGTCGAAAGGTGTACTTGACTTCCTCCGTGGAGAGTATCTCCTGAGGGGTTTTGGTGAGGACAGTGAAAACTTGCTTTTCTCTTTCCTGGTAACTTCCTGACCTGGGGGATCGTCTCCTCTCTTCATTCCTTCGAGTGTCGAAGGGTCTTCCTGATCGTTTCTCATTGTAAGGTTGGAAGAGAGGTCTTCGGGAGCTCGTTGAGCTGTCTCTCCAGCTCCCTCGATCCCGCTTCCTAGTATCCTGCCGAGTTAATGCTTCTTCTCCCCGAAGGAAGGTTTCTGCTCTCTCGAATGCCTCCTCCATGGTTTGGGGAACATCTTCATGAAATCTTCTTAGTAACTTTTTGGGACGAATGGCCCCCATGAATCCTGATACTCGGATCTTCTCAGTGGCACCACTGTACTGCAGGCCTTCCCTCTTATATCTTTCAATGAAACTGCGGAGGTCTTCGTGCTCCCCTTGTTGGATTTGGTGCAATATGGCAGCATCTTTGGTGCACTTCCTTAGGGGGTTAAAGTTTGAGGTGAAGCTTCTCCTTAGATCATCGAATGAGGAAATGCTCCGAGCTGGGAGGCCACAGAACCATAGACGGGCTGGCCCCACCAAGGTTTGCATGAACATGTGGCAGCATTCAGCATTATTCCATTTCTCTACAGTAGTTGCCCCGGAGAAGACGTTCAAGTGGTCATCAGGGTCCTCCGTACCGTCGTATGTTTTCACGTTGGCTGGCATTTTAATCTTATTGGGGAAATCAAAATGGGTTATGTGCTCAGCAAAGCATTCTAACGACTTGGGTCGGTACGGCTCCGAGGGTGTAGCCTCGCCCCTAACTTCAGCCGTAGGAGTTTGAACCATGGGTTGGGAGGCTCCCGGACCCTGTCCTCCCGAAAGAGGTGTTACTGGTACTTGGTTCAAAGGTGGTGGATACTGCCATGGGTATCCTCCCGGCCATGTAGGGAAATAGGGCGGTATGTAGGGCGAGTATTGAGGCTGTGAGTAATTGGGATACGCCGCTCCTGGAGGGATAACAGATCCTCCAGCAAGACTCCCGGCTCCCGCAAGGGAGGCAGCCATAGCACTGCTGGCCAGAGGTAAGGACCTCAAAGCTTCTACATAGGAGAGTGCTGTTGAGATCCCCGGGGAGAGTACGGAGCTGCTAGGACCTCCTCCTGGATAAATATCTCCCTGACTGTTCAGGTAGGGGTGAGGGTTTGTGTTGGCACGTCGGGTTGCTGGTGAGGTAGTAGTTCCCAGCAACGGAGGACCAGGTGAGAGGGTGACAATGGGTTCTTCGTCGTAAGACAACCTGACTCTGACCCCTCTGGACCTTTCCTCTCGTACGTAACCATTCAGGAGGTCTCGGAGTTGCAAGAAGTTTCTTCGTACTCCCTCCGGGGTGATGTCCATTCGTTCAACTGGCAGCAACATGTCGTCTCTAGGAGACGAATTAACGGCCCTTGAGGACAGCGGCGTTTGGTAGTTGAGCATGTCTCCTAGAGACGGTTCGACTTGTTGTCCGTCCGTTCCAGGTGTTTCATGGCCTGTAGCGTCACCCGAGGTGTGACTGTTGGCCGGAGTTTCTGGAAGACCCCCTTCTAGGCGGTTATCTCCACCAGTCATCACAAAAAGAGGTTACTTAGGAACAAATGGGACTGCAGAGACTCTCAACAGTTTTGTTCAAAGTAGCGACAGCCCCACAGTGGGCGCCACTTGTTGCTACAACAAGGAAAATGACCGGTATTAGGTTAGGAGATGCTTAGGATTATAGGTTAGTGGTATGTTATGTTGAGATTCAGGTTTTAAGTTCAGGTTTAGTTTTAGGTTCGGATTTAGTTTTAGGTTCAGGGGATCTTCGAGCTCCAGGATGGACCTGCACAAGGTAGCAGACACCGTTAGCCTTAACGCAGGAGGGGCCCTCCTGCGTTTGGACTCCGGCGTGAGAATAAGTATGTATTCATTTGGAGTTGGGAATAATGAAGTAGAGAGTATAAGGATAGAGAGAAAAAGTGAGAAGTGTCTGTGGAATGACAACCCAGGGGTCTCCTTATATAGGCAGTGGAATTTTGCCCAGGAGCTCCCTCAGGGTAGCTTCCTTACTATACCTGGCTGTGTTTGACTCTCTTTTAGTTCCCTGCAGTGAGACTTTACCCTTTTGGGATGTTTTCAGCTTTTACCATTTCCTAGGCAGGGCTTGGAGCTGTGTGATGTTTTGTCCCCTGCCATAGTAATAAGCCAAAATACCCTTTTTACATTTCCAAGGTTTTTACTGTTTGCTTTCTGCTCTGTGGCTTCCGCATGGCAGGTAAGCTGCCTTATATCAGCTCCACTAAGTCAGGCAAACTCTTAATCAGCTTTATTTTGCTTAACTTTTCGACGAGGGGTTTGAACGTTGTCGTTTTAGGACCCACGTCATCAACTAGCAAATTAAATTATGAAAATTCGCATTTTTCATCGCTAACATTGTCCGCCCATAATATAATAATCAAATTACCCAAATATACGTGACATAATCTTGATCACATAATGTCTTATAAAAACACAGAGGTATTATATTAAACTTGAAATCCTCGTTTAATCCACCAAAAATAACAGTTAATCAAAATAGTTAAAGTAATATTAAAATGTGATACACTAAGATATGTTAAATAATCTACCACTGGGAAATTTGAAATACTTAAATTAAATATAAAAATTAAAAACCCTAATGAACTATCGAACAAAAACATACACGAACACGTTACCGAATGTTCACGAACATAAACGAACGAACGCGACCTCTGTTCATGTTAGTTTGTTTAGCTAAACGAATGGAATTTTTTGTTTGAGTTCGTTCATTTATTAAAAGAACGAACACAAACGAACTTTCCACCGAACAGTTCATAAACTGTTCGCCGAACGTTTGGTTTGTTTACAACCCTATTTGTAACACACCTCTTTCTCTATTTAGAGGGTGTTTGGGATTGAGTTACAAATTACTTATTGAAAAAGCTAGCTAATTGTCTACTATAAAAGCACTTTTAGTTTTGGATTTTTAATATATGTTGAAAAGCTATTTTCAAAAAGTCACAAATTCTACTTTTGGCTTTTGAATTATAAAATACAAATTACAAATCTACCCAATCATACAACCAATATTCACAACAACAAACATTTTTACATTTGCATTCATTACATAACCCAAAACATCTGTGCATTTATTTCACATATCTACCCTTATCCTCGTGCTCATATCTACCAAACAACCCCGTTACATTAAAAAGAGGTGACACATACCCTCTAAATCTAAATGGTTTATAGGTGACGTAAATAAAGAATACACGAATTACGTGCACGATTAACACAAACCGTTAATTTATTCACCAAAACATAAGATTTTAAAAATAAAAACAATAAAATAAAATTGATCTCCGAAATACTAAAAGTTCTATATTGGTTAGGATTAAATACACGGTGAAAAAAATAGTAAGTCATGAGAAGAGTATCAAGCGGACCCCGATTAAACTCATTCAAGCAGTATTGGAACTGTGTCATCGAACACTACGATCTTAGTTTTTAGGTTTTCGTTTTTTTTATTCTTGCTTGTAGTTTAAATATTTATGTTATATATCATTGTGTATTTTCTTATTTTCGTCATTGTGTATTTTTTTGCAATTTATTGTGTCTTTTTTCCTCAGCATTGTGTTATATTTATCGGCATTATGTTATATTTTTTGACCCATTGTGTTATATTTCTTGATCCATTGTATTTTTTGTATCATCCTCACCGTTCTCATTTAATTTACAATGTGTAGGATAACTTGACCAAGTCCTATATTTTGTACTTCTCTAATGTATAATGACAATGGTATGTATATAGAATGAGAGTCCCTTTCTCTGACTTGTCACCGATAGCCTGTTCAGGGTTTCAACTCAATGATAGCAACTAAACACGATGATTGTGCTCGTTGCAAGACTTGACCCAACTAACCCTGTCGGGTTAAAGCCTAGTATGCATTACTCTAACAACCCTAATTATGTATAAATCATCATTACAATATCTTTTACACCCCCTAGTTTGAACGGGATGAAGTTAAACATTCAAACTAGAACGAAATCAAGAAATAGGGATGACGGCAAACCCTTGGTAGATGTCCCCATATTGAAAGATGGATGGAACATGAAGAATGTGAAGCTGGCTAATTGCCATTTTTTTCGAACATAGTAAATATCCATCTCAATATGTTTGATGCGTATGTATTGTACAGAGTTAGCGGATATAGACTGCACTAATGTTGTCACAAATATAATGGTGTTACAAAGTAGAGGGTAGTGAAGCTTAAGACGCATGCATATCCAACATGTTTGAGAAATAGTATTAGAAAAGAAGCACTATTTAACATCAGCACTAGAACGAGAAACAATTAGGGGTATTTAACGGTTTGGTTTACGGTTTCTTTGATTTAGTCAGTTTGGTTTATTCGGTTTTCAAAATTTTATACCCCAAACCAAACCGAATTGGAGATATGTAAACCAAACCAAATTCAATCGAATTTCTTTTGGTTTGGCTACATTTAAAAATCAAACAAACTTATTTCAACCAAATTTAACCGAATTGAACCAAAGTACTTTTTTCCTAGCTTATTATCGTTTGTGTTCCAAATAACAAGTCAATTAGTTTAAACCATATATTCAAACCTCAAAACTTACTCTAAAAAGTTTAAAAGCAAAATAAAATAATTAATACTTGTGCTAGTAAATTTTATATGGTTTATTAATGATGAGTGAGATTTATTTTGTAATGATGAGTATGAGCTTTATTTTGTGTTAGTGTTTTTTTTAACGGCCAACAAATCAAACCTGAGCACTCTCGGGGCACCATTTCCACATCTCTAGGGTTGTTTACGAGTTGAGCTGAATCGTGCGAAGCTTTGCTCGTTTACAAACCGAACCAAGTTGAACGGCTCATTTATAATCAAGCGAGCATTTTTGAGCACAAATTTTTTCGAGTGAGCGCCAAGCGAGAATCAAGCAGAGTGCAATTTAGACAACCATATAATTGGGATGTTTTCTTCAATGTTTTCATTGTTGGGTGAAAACTAAGGTCGAAATGTCCGATTATAACACTGATATTGAGATCTGAGTGTTTGAGGACGAGGTGTAGGTTACGGCTGGTGAGGCAATGAGCATACAACAGAGAACAATTGTTGCATTGTGACGTATGGTGATATAAAGGGACGATTAGCAATGGAGGACTAATAACATAAAGAAGTCAAGACTCACACCTCATGGCTTATGGTTTTCCTATTAAACTTGGTGTTAAACTTTTTATTGAGTTAAGTGAGCTAGTTATATTTCGCCGTCATATATTTAACCAAATCTAATAGAATGTTATGTTTAAAACTATAAATATATTGGTAATTTGTGTGTATATTTATAATTAAATATATTGTCGAACCGAGCCAAGCATACCCTTTGATTGTGCTTGGCTCATGCACAACCAAGCGGAAAATTGAGCGAGCATTTTTCAAGCAATTTACAAGCATTTTCCGAGTGAGCGACGAGCTAGTCACGAGCGATGGGTGATTTGAACAGTGTAAAAAAATCGACTACTCGAGAGTAATCCGAGTTGTCAAACTCCAATTTCGGGGAAACCCGTTAACCCACCTGCCCTTAGGCATGACAGTGAAATTACTGATAAAACCGTCTGGCTCAAGAATCAAACTCGGGATCCCCCAGGGCTTCTATCATTTCTGACCAATTTCTTTACCATTACACCACGGTGGTATTGTGCTTTAGATTTAGTATTTGGGCTTATTATTATTTTTATTTAATAATTAATTAGTTAAATTATTTATTCGGTTACCAAATAAAAATATGGAACTGGATGCCAAATTCACAATTCGGTTTCAGCTAAAAACCAAACCTAGTACCAAATTCATATTTTGGATCAGTTTTTTGGTAACGGTTACTGTTTAGTTTATGGTTTTTATTCAGTTTTCAGTTTAACGCCCCCAAAGACAATAGCCTCGCGTTTGGAAGACCAAGATAACAAGTTATCACCCTAAGAACACCTAATACCCAAAGGTGAATTGACGAGTATCTGAACAAACTCACCAATCAAGTCTAAATAGGCTATGAGACAAGAACTGGATGACACATATAGTGGTTGCCATGATGCAAGTGCCTTTAATGTAATAGAGAACACACTTGAGAGCGTTAAATTGTGGTTCTCATGGATCTTGCATGTAAAGATAAAGCTATTAAATTGCAAATGAAACGTTTAGTCAAGTGACAACTATTTAAACCACATAAATATGGGATGAAGCGGACCATACTCGATGGTCACTCGAAGCAGGATGAACTTTCTGTTGTGGTTCCATGGAAGGCGCCATGTTACACATAATCCTTGAGGTTGGTATAGGTCTTCGAGCATCAATCCTAGACTATGAAACTAGATGTTCGGTGATGTTGGGCTCTCCGTCCTCCCTAATGTCGAAACCTTGGAGACCATCTTTCAACTCTCAAGTTTGTAAAAAAACAATTTGTTTCATCAAATAAGAATAATAAATCTCAAACACCAACTAGTTCTTACTTATAAATGACAACGTTTGATAAATGATGATTGTTGTAGCCATATCGTGTTTGCCAAAGCTTGATGAATTAAACATTATAGCCTGCTAAAATATGATTATGTATAGTGTTTAACCTTTTGGGCTTATAAAACATAACTTTTATTTGACCTATTAGACGGGAGGGGTCTTACTACAAACAAATTACATTACCTAAACGAAATGAGATGATACTTGTGAAAACAAAAGAAGGGGGGGGGGGGGGGAGGGGGGGTTATCTTATATAGTAAGAACTCTTATGTTTTGCCTTTTAGTGTCTTTGTATTTTTAGTAAAACTTTTTTTTTAACTCCCTTCAACTTGTAACATCTCCACTTTAGTTGCATTCGCGTCTACACCTCTTGCAATTTAGTTTGGTTATTCCTCCTACACTTTAGTGTAATTTTTGTTCACACCCCTGCGGTTAAGGTTGTTGACTTTTTTTGTTTACTTTTTTCTTTAACCAATTTACACTACAATCATTGAACTTTAATAAAGTTATTATTTTCAGTTTCAAATGAATTCTTTGTTACACAAATTTTTTTGGGCTTTATTTTTTATATCAACGCTTTACACAAGTTATTTTTATCTATGCTTCGACGTTAATTTTCGTAAAGTTGTTTTAAACCGATCGCTTGTTTTAAACGTATTATTTAAAATGTAAGGTTTTTAAACCGCCCGTGTTGTAATGCATGATCGTCGTGTTCATCTCTAAATACACCATTAACGTGTTTTTTTATCTACGTTTAAATCAAGCTACTGTAATGCCTGACCATTATTTTTTATCTTTATATACATTTTGGTATGAATTTTGTTTGAATAACTTAATTTCGTATACGATGCAAATATACCGTTGACACGTGGTATTTTTATCGTCACGTTTGTGATTTGCTTATTTTTATCTACATTTTGAGCTCACCGCGGAACGCAGGTGCTTATCCACTAGTAGCTAATAAATCATTACATTAAGTGTTAAAATAATGACTACTGAAACTAGAAGTGCGATGAATTGGTATCAAGATCGGCATTTTCGGTAGTTAATATTGAAATGTTCATTCCTTAATCAGCTTGTGGGACTAAATCGATTCAAGGTGGGTCAAACATGGTCAAATCCAAATTTTTTTTTTCAAACCGGTTTGGGTCGAAACTGGTTCTTATGTTTGACCAGCTTGAAGTTTTGACTAATTCGGCTAAGTATAGGATTACAAACCGAGTTCCGACCCAAATCGGTTTTTTAAACCGGCCGCGTTGTAATGAATGATCTTATCTACGTTTAAACCAAGCTGTTGTAACGTGTGACCCTCGTTTTTTATCTTTATATGCATTTTGGTATAAAAATTGCTTGAATAACTTAGTTTTCATATACGACATAACTTTTCTATTACATTCGAATATACCATCCCCAAATGGTTTTCTTATCGTCACCTTCGTGATTTGCTTATTTTTATCTACGTTTCGAACCTGTCACAAAATGAAGACGGTAACCCATTAGTTGCTAATAAATATAATTACATTAAGTTTTAAAATATTGACCACTGAAATGTAAGATGCATAAATAGGCTTGTGGGTCTAAACCGGTTCAAGGTAGGTCAAACATGGTCAAATAAAAAAAATTCAAACCGGTTCGACTCAGAACTGGTTTTTAAGAGGGACATGATCGGGTTTGACCAACTTCAAGTTTTGACTAATTCAGCTTAAGTATAGGATTACAAACCGCGTTCCGACCCAAATCGGGTTAGGTATGGAGTTCATATAAACTAATTTTGTACAAGGCCTCATCTATTTCCACCCCCCCCCCCCATTTGTCTATTTTCAACCCCCTCAAAGCACCGAGCTATGGCCATAGCTCGGTGCTTTGAAGTACGATGTTGACACAATCATTGCAGGTCTTGGGATTGGGGTTGGGGTTGGTTTTTTTGGAGATTGTTGGTTGGATTTTTGTGGGGTCAAAGTGCCGAGCTATGGCCATAGCTCGGTGCTTTGATGTTTTTTTTAACTCCAAAGCGCTAAGCTATGGCCATAGCTTGGTGCTTTGAGTTTTTTTTAAATAATTTGTTTTAATTGAATTTAAATTTTTTTAATTCATTTTTAAGTGTTTTTACTGATTTCCAATAAAAAAAAATTGTTTGACGCATTTTGGTTGGTTTAATTGCTCATTTGTAGTTTTCAGAATAAACTTCCGAGTATAAACAACTTTCATAATTTAATGTACGTAATACATAAATATACAATCAATACCATGATTTATCAAAATACAAATTTTACATTTCTAATCAATATTCTGGACTTCCGGAATAACAGTCAATACCACAAATCCTACATTATTATTGTTATTATTTTCAACTTCAACGGCGACGTCGTTTAACATTTTATAAAACTTCAATTTTTTATTTATTAAAAACTTCAATTTTTATAAAATAACGCAAACATGTTTAATTAAATGCTACAACATTGATACAATATGTTGCGAAACAAACATTAAAAAAGATTGTAAACATTCGAAACAAACATACCTGCATAGATATATAATGAGTTTATACATACAAAACAAAATACATTAAACAAATGTCTACTACAGACTAACATATACTACTCCTGACCATCTAGCGGTGGTGACTCTGGTAGTGGTAGATCGGCCAATCCCGCCTGCTGCCGTAAGTCCTGCAATGTCTGAATCATCCACCCTTGATATCACTTGGAACGCCGAAGGCGTCGATCGAATTCCCGAGCGACCGACAGCACAACGTGAGGCAAGTCGTCATAGTCATAGATGTGATGCGGGTACTATGTTGCGGCTGCGGGTACTACTGCCCAGTGAGCGCGCGATGACAACCACGTTAGCCCCGCCATACAGCGCGCCACGAGCTTGACGATGATGCGCGGTGTCATAGTACTTCACCAAGCTCGTGGCTAGGTCGCACGTCCTCTGCAAAGAGTTAAGAGTTTTGAGAGAATAATGGTTTAAGTGTTGGGAGTGTCGTAAGTTTGATATGTGATGTATTATATAATACCATCTTGGAAGTTAACACCTTTGATTAGTAACTAAATAGTTAGGATATAAAGTGGTAGTTTGGTTGGGTTTAATAAAGTACTTGTTTGTACCATGTTGTCTCAATTGGCAAGAAATGTAAACAAAATTCAAATGATGAAGTTGGTAGTATGCCGTTGATTCATATTTACAAGTAAAGGAAGTATGTTTCTACACTTAAGTAAAAGAGGAATGTGTTTAATATATTTAAAAGAAGGAAAAATGGAAATAAATAATCCCAACCATTGACTATTGACCAATAACAGTCCCAACTACGAAAATCATCAATATTGGTCCCAACTTTCAAAAAATTGGAATATAATGGACCGTCACTGACGGAAGCTTAACACCGTTAACCCCTGCTTACGTGGCTGATGAGCTGGCTTTCCTACGTGGCATAAGTTTGTTTATAAGGTTGATGACGTGGAAAATTTGTATTTAAAAAACAAGGACATCGATAATCACAGTTCATAACACTTAAACATCACTCACACACTCTCACTCTCAAATCAGACTCTCACAACCTAACAAACCCTAATCCTCTGCAACGAAGAAGAAGCTGATCGTCGATCAAAATCAAATGGGGGAAGATACCATCAACGTCCACCTCTGGACTAATGGCACACTTGAACTTGGTACTCCGATTGGAAGGTATGTTGGGGGGAAATCAAAAATATTAGGGTTAGATGTTGATAAACTTTCATTTTTTGAGCTAGTAGATTATGCACAAGAATATGGTTCATATGAATCCAAAGATTTTCACATGTATTGTCGTATACCACGTTATGGTGGTTTGAAACATTTGGTTAGTGATAAAGATGTGTCTGAAATGGCCTCATTGCTTGATCAAGATGAAAGCTTTATGGTATATGTTCAAATGGGTCCGATTAAGAAACCAGATAACCCTGTAGGAGAGTCTAGCAAACAGCATATTGATGAGAATGAGGCCCAACCCAATATGAAGCCCAATACCCAGCCCAATAGCCCCCACTTGGTTGGTTGCTCTTCATCCCAAGGTTGTTTGAGTCCTCCTGGTAGTTCACCTGTTAGGTACACAAAGCTTACAGCTAGGAAACAAGTTAGGTCACCAGTTAGTGGACCTTTAGCTACAATAGTTGAACCACCAATTAGATCACCATCAAGAGGGTATACTATGTCTACATCAGCTAGAAGAGTTGCATCACTAGTTAGACCACCAACACCACCACCACCACCACCAACTGTTCCACCACCACCACCACCAACTGTTCCACTACCACCACCAACTGTAGAAAAGGTTAATGAAGAAGGTTCTGATGAGGAGATAAATATTGTTGGGTGAGATGATATTGTTGGGTCAGATGAGAAGGTAAATATTGTTGGGTCAGATGAGGGTTCTAATTTAGAGGGTTCAGAAGATGATGATTCAAATGATGAAACTTATAAAGTTAATTTTTGGGTGATGCTGATGGTTTTGACCAAGATGATGATGAGTGGAGATCTTCAGTAGCTAAGTTAAAGAGGGCTAATGAAAAAGATACTGAAAAAAAGAAGCTTATACTTGAGCAGTGTCTAAAACAACCTGATGACGTAGTAGGTAAAGATTCTGTGGAAGCATATAACAGTTATGATGATTCAGATGGTGATGTGCAAACCCCTGGGGAAAGTGAAGATGATGATATTAGAGGGAAGAAGTACAGAGAACGTGTTCCAGTTGTAAATGAGAAGACTGACTGGAGTAAGTTTACATGGGTTGTTGGGATAAGGTTTCCTACTAGAGATGCTTTTAAGGACGTTGTTAAAAGGTATGCAGTAGCAAATGGTAGAAATCTTGTGATTTCAACAAGTAACAATAACAGAGGAGGGCGTCTAGGTCTTAATTGTGTAAAGGATTGTCCTTTTAAGCTTTGGTGTTCATATCATAAGGGGAAAAGTTGCTATATGGTTAAAACTGTGATGAACAAACATAATTTCCAGAGAAACATGAACAAGAATAGACAACTAACTGCCACTTTTTTAAGTAAAGAGTTCTTACCAATCTTTAAAAATAATCCACAATGGGGTGCTAAGGATATCCAGCTTGCAGTTAAACAGAAGTATAAGGTCCTCATTACTAAGTGGCTGGCCTACAAGGCCAAAGCATATGCACATAGGAAGCTTCATGGGTCAATGAGGGAGCATTACAGCAAAATTGGGTCCTACTTGGAAGCTTTAAAAGTTGCAAAGCCAACATCAACATTTGAGTTGGTAACTGCCCCACCTGGGTACCATAACATGGATCCAGAATCTAACTTGGAAACTTTTTTTAGGCTTTTTGCTTGTTTTGATGGGGTTAAGAAGGGATTTCTGGCATGTTGTAGGAAGGTATTATGCTTGGATGGTTGTTTCCTTAAAAACTTTCTAGGTGGCATGTTGTTAGCTGCCATTGGAAGAGATGCTAACAATCAAATGTACCCTGTGGCCTGGGTAGTAGTGGAAGGTGAGAACAATGATTCATGGGATTGGTTTATGTGTGAATTAAGAAAAGCTCTTGAGGTCAATGATGGTGGCAAACACTGGACCCTCATATCTGATCAACAAAAGGTAACCTTGTGACCTGTTCATAAGTTTATTATTTCTTATATATAATCTAACTTGTAAAATGTAACAGGGATTACTGAATGCTGTTGCAAGGTAGTGGGAACATGCTGAGCATAGAAACTGTGCAAGGCACATTTATGCCAACTGGAATAAGAATCATAAGGGTGATGACTTAAAGGAAGTGTTTTGGAAGGCATGCAGATCATACAATGAAGCTGACTTCAAGGATGCTATCAGGGAAATGAAAGAAATTGATGACAAGGCAACAACTGATTTCTTGAAACAAGACAAAAACTGTTTTGTAAGGTGCTTTCTTAATGAATCATACATGTTGTGATGTGAAAGTCAATAACATGGCTGAATCCTTCAATGGAACCATAGTGCAATCTAGGTCTAAGCATATCATAAACATGTTAGAAGATATTAGGGTAGCAATAATGACTAGGCTAACATCAAAGAATGCTTGGATGTTAGCCCTAGATGTGGTTGTCTGCCCTAATATACAAGAAAAACTTGATCAAGAAAAAGATTGGGCTTATAGAAGTGAAGTCTACCCTTCATCACATAATGTGTTCCAGGTCAGGGATTTAGATGATGTGTCAGTGGATTTGGGTAGGGCAACATGTACTTGTAGGAAGTGGGATTTATCATGCATTCCATGTAAGCATGTGTGTGCAGTGGCTGGGTTTCTTGGTAGGAATGCTGAAGAATTTGTGAATGTGTGCTTCCATAAAGAAACATACCTAAAGACGTATCAATACACAATTCCACCTCTGCCTAGTGAAAGGTTCTGGCCAACTGTTGATCTTCCTTTGGACCCACCTCCTATCAAAATACAACTTGGAAGACCTAAGAAAAATAGAAAGAAAGATCCATATGAGACCTCTAAAAAAGCAGGTAATGTTTGTTAATGTTTTCTGATGGTTTATGTATGTATGTTTTTTATGTATGTTTGTTCCCAGGTAAGTTGATGGTTTATGTATGTTTGTTCCCAGGTAAGTTGACAAAACATGGAGTTCTGATGACTTGTAGCAACTGCAAACAAAATGGACACAATATCAGAAAATGTTCACAGCCAAAGGGGGGGGGGGGTGAAGGTACATCAGCGGCTGCTTCAAGGTCTAAGGGAAGGCCATCTGGAAGGAAAACAAACAATGCCAGCCAATCAACACAACACTCTACTGGAGCAACAGTTGGATCAAAGAGGCCAAGGGTTAAAAAATTCAAGTCAAAGAAACATCAACAGTCAACACAACAGTCAACTGCAACTGTTTCTAAAAGACCAAGACAGTTGAAGAAACTCAAGTCAGTTGCTTAGTGGGACTTCTGCATGATCAAGTTGTCTGCTTTTGAACATCCTTTGGGATGTTCGTTTAACTTTATGTATTTAATGAAACCTTGTATGCTTTTGAACAACTAATATGCTTTTGTACATCACTTGATGATGATTATGGTATAATATGGAATCTTGTTATCTGTTTTGCTGCAAATGGTATAATATGATGATTATGTATGCTGTTATGATTGCACTATTTTCCTGAAACTTGGTAATGTTGTTGATGAATGCTGTTATTTCATTAAACTGCAGTTTGCAGTCTTGGTTATGGGTCAATATGGCTGCAAAATGGTTGCATTGGCAGTGGCTACAAAATGGTTGCAACCATTGTAGCCTTGTTTCAATATGGGTCAATATGGGTGACTTGTTTGAATACACTTAGATTTGTTTCAATATGGGTCAATATGGGTCACTTGTTTCAATACAATTAGATTTGTTTCAATATGGGTCACTTGTTTCAATACACTTATATTTGTTTCAATATGGTTCAATATGGGTCACTTGTTTCAATACACTTAGATTTGTTTCAACATGGGTCAATATGGGTCACTTTGCAACCATTGAACAATAGTCCAAACAATTTTAATACAAATTTTCATATAAAAGAAAGTTTTATTACACATTTCTTCCATTACATTGCATACATTGACAATGACACCATTTTCAAACACTGATAGCCCACCATATTCCAATGACTACAATAACCAAACATAACATAATATTTGAAAATGATTTTTTCTCTGAAAGCTGTTTTCTCAGATTCTTATTCTCTTCTTGCAAGATTATGTTCTGCAACTTCAGATTCTCAATCTTCAAATCAACAGATTCTTGTACAATTCTTCCATGTTCACTTAGGAATGCATAAAGGTCTCCTTTCCACATGAAGAATTTGCAGTCTTGGTTCTACTCAGAAAATAATTAACTAATTTAGAGTTGAAATTACAACCAAAACATACTAATTTAACACATAACTTACTGACCATAAAGGGCAGCCATAGAATTCGTCCCCAACTCGAAGACTTCTTTGTCCAGCAACCCTGAAAATTGCTTGGACTCATGATGGCAGTACACATTTCCCTCGAAATCGACTTTAAACTTTTTAGGGTTTTTCTTGCCACCATGTGTTGAAGATGATGATGAGCTGCCTTCCATGTGTGAATGTGTGAAGAATATGAAATTAGGGTTTTTTTTGTGTTATAAACGATGGCTGGAAATAATAATATAGTTTTTATTAATTTTTTTGCCACATAATCAAGTTTTTTAACACCTCAGCATGCCACGTAAGTAGGGGTTAACGGTGTTAAGCTTCCGTCAGTGACGGTCCATTATATTCCAATTTTTTGAAAGTTGGGACCAATATTAGTGATTTTCGTAGTTGGGATTGTTATTGGCCAATAGTCAATAGTTGGGATTATTTATTTCCATTTTTCCTTAAAAGAAAAGATAACAAGTATACCATGTGAAATAAATGAGTATAAATAAATTATATACATAAGGATGAGTATCGCATACCAAGACAAGGAAAGGAACAGAGTAGGTTGGTGTGTGGTGCATCGTATTATCGATTCGGTGTACTAACGACAAACAACAAAAACCTTGATTTCGTTGTTCATAATCAGATGTTTATTCTGAAAACTACCAACGAGCAATTAAACCAACCAAAACGCGTCAAACAAGTTTTTTTTTAATTGAAAATCAGTAAAAACACTTCTTTGGGGTGAAAAAAAAAACACCAAAGCACCGAGCTATGGCCATAGCTCAGCGCTTTGGATTTAGATACTTTACTTTATTAGACAACCTAGTATGCTGTCAGCTTTATGGTTGATTGATGTGATCAAAGCACCGAGCTATGGTAATAGCTAAGTGCTTTAAGGGGGTAAAAATAAGTTTAGGGGGTTTAAATGTCAAGAACGTTGTACAACCATTAAATCAGTTTATGACCAACAACTAACACCCTTGCTGTGTAGGTTGTCTAAGAAACACGTGCAAATTTAGATTTCAAGGGTGATTGATTATAGCTTTGGTCCCTTTGGTCCTGCACTAGTTGAAAAATAATAAATAACAAAATAAATAACATGTACGTAATTTTCACTGTCAAAACAACACAGTGACCCCACAAGAGTTGAACAAGTTGATCACTTATCGATTCAAGGTGGGTCAAACATGGTCAATTCTATTTTTTTTAAACCGGTTCGGGTCGAAACTGGTTCTTAAGAGGGACATGATCATGTTCGACCAGTTTGAAGCTTTGACTAATTCGGCTAAGTATAGGATTACAAACCGAGTTCCGACTCAAATTGGTTTTTTAAACCGGCCGCGTTGTAATGCATGATCGCCCTGTTCATCTCTAAATACACCATTAATGTGTTATCTTATCTACGTTTAAACCAAGCCATTGTAATGCGTGACCCTCGTTTTTTTAATCTTTATATGCCTTTTGGGGTATGTTTGGCAATGAGCTTTTTGAGCTTTTAGAAGCTTCAAGCTTTTAAGAAAAAGCTCATACTCAATAAAAAGCATTGTTTGGTTGAAGGAGCTGGAAGCTTTTAGGTTAGAGAAAAAGCTCTATAGTGAAAAGCTACTAGTACTAGCTTTTAAGAAAAAACTCTACTAGCTACAAGCTTTGAATTAGTAAATGACACAACTACCCATTCTATTTTAAAAATAAAATAAAAACCTTCTTTAAAAGCTTTTAATTATATCTATTTTGGTCATTTTATACATTTTATTAAAAGCTCCAGCTACTCTGCCAAACACCAAAATATATTTAAAAAGCTACCAGCTTCTAGCTACCAGCTTACAGCTACCAGCCTGAAGCTAGGCTGATATCATTAACCGTGCTAACCTTGTTATGCATGAACGTAATGCTCATAATTTCCCTCCCCTTGGTATAAAAATTGCTTGAATAACTTGGTTTTCATATACGACATAACTTTTCTATTACTTTCGAATATACCATCCCCATATGGTATTTTTATTGTCACATTCGTGATTTGCTTATTTTTATCTACGTTTTGAACCCGTCACAAAACGGAGACAATAACCCACTAGTTGCTAATAAATAATTACATTAAGTTTTAAAATATTGACTACTGAAACGTGAGATGCAAAAATAGGCTTGTGAGTCTAAACCGATTCAAGGTAGGTCAAACATGGTCAAATAAAAAAAATAAATTTCAAACCAGTTCGTGTCGAAATTGGTTTTTAAGAGGGACATGATCGGGTTTGACCAACTTCTAGTTTTGACTAATTCGGCTTAAGTATAGGATTACAAACCGTGTTCCGACCCAAATCGAGTTAGGTATGGAGTTCTTATAAACTAATTTTGTACACCATTAAAACAGTTTATGACCACCAACTAACACCCTTGGTGTGTAGGTTGGTCTAAGAAACACGTGCAAAATTAGATTTCAAACAAAGGTGATTGATTATAGCTTTGGTCCCTTTGGTCCTGCACTAGTTGAATAATAATAAATAACATGTAATTTTCACTGTAAAAAAAAAAAAAACAGTGACCCCACAAGAGTTGAACAACTTGATCATCACTTATCTATCTTTCAATGCCAATTAGCATATGCTTCAGATGATTCCCAGTTTTCTTGATCGAATATCCACAAATTAATTTGGATTCCTATATTCTTTAACTAATATTCCCAATTTAAAAAATAAATAAAACATCCCTGTTTTGTACTTGCTTACAAGTCACCACCACCAATCACATTGCCACCAGTTCCATTCTTTTTATAAACCCCTCTATTCAATTCCCTCTGCATCAAGATTCAATCTTTTTTGCTTCTGCTTCAAGATTTGTGTGTTTTAGAACAATACCCATCTGCTATAAACCTTAAAGATTTAAGCTTTTTTAGTTTAATAAGAAGAAAGAATGACAATTGAGGAGATCAAAGAAGATGAAGAAGAGGGTCCTCCTCCTCAAGTTGAATCTGAGATCATTACTAAGCCTAGAAGAATTGCTCTCTTTGTTGAGCCTTCTCCCTTTGCGTTAGTCTTTCTTTCTTTTTATATTAATCTGCTTTTTTTTTATTAGCATATTATTTGCAATTTTCAAGTTATTTGTGAGTTTGGTTTGTTGATGTTATGAGATTGTTGGATTGTGTTGGGTAGAAAGTCAACTGCTTGAATTAGTGTTGATTAGTTGATAGGTATGTTGTGATTTTGATGTTTTAAGATTATGGTTGCTATAGTGAAAGGTTGTTAGAGTTGGTTATTACCAAATGTATGCTGTTTTCAAGTTGTTACTTACTACCAAGGACAACTTATGTATGTATAAATGGCATCTATGTTTGCTTTATGTTCACAATCTTCCATTTTATAGCTAAAAAAAAAAATAATAATAATAATAACTTTCATTCAAAAGTGATTTTCTCTAAATAAAGAATATATTAGTTACAAAATGTGTTTTAATCTTCATAAAGATTATATTAGTAGAAAAGGTTATACTACACTTGAATTTTTAGCTACACAGTTGTTAGTTGCAATACATCATTTATAAACAAACAAATATTATTCTTAGTTGTTATCACCGGTTAATCAAATCGATGAATTAGCTTCTCTCTAATCTTTATCACAGGTATGTGTCCGGATACAAGAACCGGTTCCAAAACTTCATTAAATATTTGCGTGAGATGGGGGATGAGGTATTTTTTTTTTTTTTTCATATGTCATATATCGATTCTATTTAGCTGTTTTTGTAAAAAGTTCCTTATGGAGTCTTTGTTTATCGTTGTAGGTGATGGTTGTAACGACTCATGAAGGGGTGCCAGAAGAATTTCATGGAGCAAAATTGGTTGGCTCGCGAAGGTTAATTGCTTTCAGATTATTTCCCATTGATTAAAAAAAAAAATAATTTATCGCATGTTTTAAATCTATATACCAATGCTTTCTTGAATCTTCTTTGTGCAGCTTCCCTTTCCCATGGTACCAGCAAGTGCCACTTTCCCTTGCCCTAAGCCCTAGGATCATCAATGAAGTTAAACAGTTCAAACCGGACATCATCCATGCATCATCTCCTGGTATTATGGTATGTATAGAAGTATGTTGTGTTTGCGCGCGGAGATTTTACATATACTGACAATTTTTTAATATTAGGTTTTTGGGGCGCTTATGATTGCAAAAATGTTGTCCGTCCCCATAGTGATGTCCTATCATACACATGTGCCTGTGTAAGTGAAACATTAGAGCCAAGTCATGACTTATGTTATATAAATATATCTGCAAACTGCACTGAATAGAGCGAACTTCACATTTCTCTGATATTAGCAACCAACTTCAAATTAGGCGTAAAATACAAACCAAATTGCAATTTGTTACCAATTTTGGAAACCATGTTACACATTGTTACCCAATGTTGCAAAAGTCGCTAGGCGGTCCCTAGTCGGCTGATTGGGGAGTTGGGTGTACTCGAAGTCCTCGGGGAGTACTCGGACCTAGTAAATATAAAGAAAATTAATTATGGGATATAATATATATGTCAAAATAAGCATAATTCATGTCAAATACGCATGTTTTCGAACTTTTCCGAGTACAAGGCCGAGTTGGGCTGGGTAGGATGAAGATGACTGATTTTGACTACTGAGTACAGGGCCGAGTTAACCAAGTACAAGGCCGAGTTGGCCGAGTAGCCCGAGTTTGACCGCCGCCGACTAGTTTGGCCGAGTAGGAGAAAGTCGCCTCGGAGGGGTTCCGAGGACCGAGTACTCGCCGAATACAAGGCCTTGGAATCCGACTTTTACAACACTGTTGTTACCGACTGTAGGCTGTAGCTATCATTGGCGTAGAAGTGGACATTTTTTTGCTGATTCTTAAAAAATAATCTGATGCGGCAACTTATTTGGCATTTTAACATATGCCAAGTGCATTTGCTAATTATTTTTAAAACTGATTTTTTAGGCCATTTTATCAAACTAATAAATTGTTTTTTTTATTCCAACCAATAAGACGTTGGTTGCTCAGTAATCAACTGCAAATCTAAATCTGTTTTCGCTTAAAAGTTGATTTCTAAAATGGAGAAAAAGTGCAAAGTTTGATTCTGTTCCATGCAGTTTGCCCATAAATATACACATGTACATAATGTATACAAACACACTTTTTTACTGATACAATTTTTGTTTAATACAGATACATACCAAGATACACGTATAGCTGGTTGGTCCAACCAATGTGGTTAGTTATAAGTATGCAATCATTCTTCCTTTTTTGCTCTTAATTTTTTATAATTCAAGATCTCTATGTTTCAGAAGTTGAATACAATAAACGATGGTTGTTTTTATTTTGTCAGAGTTTCTTCACCAAGCTGCTGATCTTACGTTGGTACCATCAGCTGCTATTGCGAAGGATCTTCAACAATACAAAGTCGCAGCATGTAATTATATATTTCGATGAAATTAACGTTTAATGCTTTTCAACTGTCTCTAAGATACTAAATGAATATTTTGCCTCAACAGTCTCTTTGATTAGTCTGTTAATCAAATAACAAGTTTTTTTTTTTTCTTTTTTTTTTTCAGCTAACACAATCCGTCTATGGAATAAGGGTGTGGATTCGGATAGCTTTCATCCGAAGTTTCATTCTCATGAAATGCGAATTAGACTATCGTATGCTTCTTCTCCGACTAACTAAAATTGTGGTTTTCACTAAAAACTAGAGATGGTAATTTTGACCCATTTACGTGGGTTAGGTTCTAATTGTGAAGGGTCAAATAAAAAAATAGCTACAAGTGGAACGGGTCAAATAGGTTGAACATGTCAAGCTGGTTGAAAGTCGTCCAAAGTCTATTTGAATCCACCCATAACACATGAATTATAATTTTACTATTTATAAAATGATAAAAAAATGTGTTTGTGGATCAAACCGAATCCAGCCATTTCAACCCATACTAAAACTTGTTTCAACCCGAACTTGTTTTGATCTATCATCTATTAGACAATACACACACCCATCTTATCGCCGTTTTTAAAACCATCATTTTATCTTGAAGAATATGCAATCGACTGCAGACCTTGAAACTATCATAAAACTGTGAAATGTGAATGTCATAAAAGCGTCACGCATGGCGTAATATGTACAAAATTTCTCATACATGTAAAGTATCTATGTTTGAAACTCCTGCAAGAAAGATGGTTTATCTGAAAAAAAAAAAAAACAAATAGGAACGTTGTTTATTGATTTAAGGATAGATGCTATAAGAATGCACATATAATGTTCATCTTTGTTTTTCATTCAGCAACGGTGAACCTGATCGCCCATTAATCGTGCATGTTGGTCGTATTGGAGTCGAGAAAAATCTAGATTTCCTTAAAAGGTACCTTGATCTTTTCTTTATGTATTGAGAGATAAAGTAACAAAGACATAAAAAAAGAAAGTAAATAATTGTTTAATTGCTACTAAGTCACTCAGTAGTACTCATATTCACAAATGAACCTTAAACGGGTCGACCTGTAACATAACACGATATAAAGTGGCTTAACACAAACAATATATGGGGTGGGGTTATGGCAGAAGAATTCAACCTTCTATTCATATCAATATTATAAGTATTCATTATTCTGTTATTCGAGCAGTGTCATGGAGAGGATCCCACATGCAAGGATTGCTTTCGTTGGAGATGGTCCTTACAGGTAACCAGTTGAATTCTTTACAAAAATAATTTCACTTAAACATCATTCAAATGGCTCAAATAAATTTGAAAGAAGGAATGGTTCAAACAGGTTGATAGCCTCATAGAAATTGTTTTTAAATGTATGCAATGTCCTTAATCGTTTTAAATGTTTGCGGTCAATCCAACCCATTTTGGCCCATACTAAAAGTTAGCCGTTTTGACATGGGAAAAATGTCTGTTTTTGCAGGGAGGATCTTGAAAAATTATTTGAAGGAATGCCAGCTGTATTCACGGGAATGTTACAAGGTGAAGAACTATCTCAAGCGTACGCTAGTGGAGACATATTCTTAATGCCTTCAGAATCTGAAACACTCGGGCAGGTAGTTCTTGAAGCCATGTCATCAGGGCTGCCGGTGGTGGCAGCCCGGGCTGGTGGTGTCCCCGATATTATCCCAGCTGAACAAGAGGAAAAGACGGGGTACCTCTTCACTCCTGGAGATCTTGATGACTGCTTAAACAAAGTAGTCCCACTGCTACAGGACAGCGAGTTACGTGAAAAGATTGGGCAGGCTGCTCGAATGGAAATGGAGAAGTATGATTGGCGGGCAGCCACACGAGTGATTAGAAACCAACAGTATAACGCTGCGATATGGTTTTGGAGAAAGAAAAGAGGACAGCTAATGAAACCGTTGTATTGGTTGGCAAAGTGTTTTCTTCCTACAGAACAGCACCCAAGGATAACTGCTGCCTAGGTTGTACATTTGAATTGTAATGATGTTGATGTGTCTGTGTGTTTTTTTTTTTTGTTTTTTTTTTGTTTTTGTTTGTAGAAGTAATTGTGAAATATTGATTTGCCTGTAGGATAGATATTGTTGCATTGTTTTTAGTATTTGAAATGCTGTCATGTATTTGTAATATTATTTGGATATGATATTCATATTATGTACGTATGTATGCATGCATATGATATTTTTCTAATAAAATTTGGATATCATGTACTCGAGATCATTGTTGGGCTACTGGATTGATCATGGATGGGCTTAATTTGGGGATCCCCTGTATACTCTTCATTTATTCATTTTTTCTTTTACAATTCTCTCTCTCTAGTTGGGTCTATCTTCGTCTAAGGTTTTACACATTAATCTGTTGATTATCGAGTGTCATTCCTGTTTAGATATTGTGTATAAATTGATAGGTTGTGTAGATCATCTTGTTGATAATTTATTTGTGAGGTGTTTGAGAGTTTGTGGTTGTATTTCTGGTTCTTTTGTTTTTTATTCATAGGTGTTTGGTATCGAGTGTCATTCCTGTTTAGATATTGTGTTCTTCTTTTCTACATGATATCAGAGCTTAGCTCTTGATTCCATTGATATCCTTCCACCGTATTGAGGATTTGATCTTCATAAATAGATATCATCGTGTACAACTCTGTTTCTGGTGTTATTCTCTTAAGGAATAGTTACAGATTAGTTGATATTAATTTCGTTTGGCTTCTAGTTCATTGATTGTTTGGTTAAAATATTGATGAAACTTTGATTGGATCATCGGAGGATGATACTAGAAAGTTTTAGGGTGTAATAAACTGCTTCTTGAATCTTTAACCCTAAGTGAATGTTATAGATTCTTGAATTGATGGAATGAGACCCTAACTTGGGCGGAGTCTCTGTGAGATTGTTTCTTTCTGTTGTTTCTTGTTTACATCATGTATATTGTCGTATATAAGATTAGGTTAGGAGTACCAGTGTTGGAAATTAACATGGAGAGCCACACTTTGTCTTTGTGTGTTGCATTAGTCAATTGTTGTCTATTCTAGCTTAAAAACTTAGGCATTTTTTAAATGTTTTTAGGTCTTTGTTGTTTCAACGTGGATTCACACTTAGGTTTTGGTCTGCATGTATTCTAACTGTTGTTAATCTAATAAACATGACCCTTTCTTCTGTGCTTGGTGGTAGGTCTCTTTATGAAATGATTTATAAATTCAAACCTTTCTTAGATCATATTAGGATGATAGGTCTTTTATGCTTTAGTATTGTTATAAATGAATCTGATGAACTTGAAATGTGTTTTGATTGGTTATTTGGTTGTTTAATGTTCTAATCTGTGTGTGCTTGGTGAGTGACATAGTTATAAATAGTGGTTCCTATATTAAGACTTGTTGTGGTACCTTTTGAGTGACAAACTAGGAATCTGGACACTAATATAGTTTCACCACTTGTGTGCCTGGTTGATTGTTTTTACTTTTTGATCAATATCTTTGATAGTTTTCTTGTTAGTTGTTATGCCTGATGATGATGGTGGTGGTGTTACACTTGTTAGCAAGTTAGATGCTATTGATCTATTATATCTACATGCTAGTTATCTATAGCACAACAAATGGTGTGGTGGAAAAAAAAAACTTAGGCATTTTTTAAATGTTTTTTGGTCTTTGTTGTTTCAACGTGGATTCGCACTTAGGTTTCGGTCTGAATGTATTCTAACTGCTGTTAATCTAATAAACATGACCCTTTCTTCTGTGCTTGGTGGTAGGTCTCTTTATGAAATGATTTATAAATTCAAACCTTTAGATCATATTAGGATGATAGGTCCTTTATGCTTTAGTACTCTTATAAATGAATCTGATGAACTTGAAAGTCATGCAGATAAACGTGTTTTGATTGATTATTCAATTGAAAAAAATGTTATAATCCTTGAAGTTTTGATTCTAGAAGCATTTTTTTCTCACGAGATGTAAGGTTTAATGAAAATGTATTTCCCTAAAAAAACCACATGTTTTAAAAAAAAAATGATTTTGATAAAAAAAACATTAATAATACAATTTTTTTTTTACTTTTCGATGATAAGTGAGATCCCAATAATGGGAGCAGGGTTAATGATAATAACCATGGTGCTTATTGGTTCCAGCAATCTCATGATGAATATGTTAATACTGAAGGGATGGCTGAAAGATAACATCCAAGTAATACAGATCCTCATATAGATAGGGTAAGAGGTGTCGGCATCAGGGTTGATTAAAACAACATATCTGAGGGAAATGATTCATCTATTGTTCATAGAAGATCATCTAGAACTAATAGTCTTCCTAGAAAATTAAATGATTATTTCATAGAGGGAAAGTTAAATATGCCATAAAGGTTGTTAGTTACTCAAATCTTTCTAAGGAGAACTTATGTTTTATGACATCTCTAAACAAAAGTGTTAAGAACTCAAAAATTTTTAATAGACTTCACTTGACCTAAATTGGGTTAATGACCTGAATGAGGAAATATAAGTCTTGAATAGGAATGAGAGATGGGACTTAGTTGACTTGCCTACTAATAGAAAGACCACAGGTTGTAAGTGGATCATCTACAAAATTAAGTACAAGTCCACAGAAGAAATAGAAAGGTATAAGGGTAGGTTGGTAGCTAAGGGGTATAGTCAACGCGAGGGAATTGATTTTCAAGAAACATTTGTACTAGTTGAATGTCATCGACCTAGCTGTACAGATATAGTGGTCTTTATATCAATTGGATGTTAATAAAACATTTTTGTATGGTGATTTAAATGAAGATTTGTATATGTGTTTACCTGAAGGTTACTTTTCTAAAACTGAAACAAAAGTTTGCAAGTTAAAAAAATCTTTTTATGGTCTAAAACATTCTCTAAGAATGTGGAATTCAAAGCTTGTTAGTGTGTTGATTGAATTATGGTTTAGTCGAAGTAAATATGTCCACTGTGTATTAGTTAAAAGTTGTAATAATGTTTTTCTGGTTTTACTTGTGTATGTAAAACTGCTTTTAAACATAATTTTTTTATTAAAGTTTTTAGAATTCTTAAATATTCCGTTCGAATAGAAGTTGTTGAAACTGAAAAAGATTGTGTTTGTCACAAAGGAAATATTGTTTAGAATTTTTAGGTATGTCTTGGTGTAAAACACTAGTGAGTCCAATTAAGCAACATTATGCAATTAGGAAATTGTGTTAAAAAGAAAAGGAAAACCTTATTGATGTTACTGGATATCAAAAAATAGTAGGTAAATTAATTTCCTTGTCTCATACTAGACAAGACATATCATATTCTATTTATGTATTAAGTCAATACATGCATAAGACTACAAAGGCCAGTCTATTGATAACTATGAGAGTTCTTAGATATCTAAAGGATCACCTGTAAAAGGACTGATATTTAGAAAAAAAGGTGATTGTTTTGATATAAAAGGTTGTGTGGATTCTGATTGAGCAAAATGTTTGGTTAGTAGAAAATCTGTTACTGGTCACTGTATTTTTTTTGAGGAATTCCTTAATTTCAGGGAAAAGCAAAAAACAAAGTACAATGTCAAGGTCATCTGTTGAAGCATAATAAAGGTAAATGTGCCCTGCTACTTGTGACATAATGTGGTTGATCTACTTAGTGAGTTATAGGTAAAAGTTATACTTATTAACTTATTTTGTGATAACACTTCCGATGTATCAATTGTAGCAAATCCTGTATTTTATAACAGGACTAAACAATTTGAGATTGATTTGTTCTTTTTAAGGGTAAAATTGCAACAGGTTACATTAAAACAAATATTATAAAATCTGAAAATCAGCTTGCTAATGCTTTTACAAAAGCTTTGGTGTAACACTCCGAAAACCAGTTTCGTATAATTATGTTTTTATGCGTGGTTTACATGTAAAGAAGCGAATCAAATAAGAAACAAGCGTTTTATTAATAAATAAAACGAGATCTAGATGGTAAAACAAGGACGATTATGTTTCCAGTGGAAAAATAACCTTGTTGAATTATGTCTAACGGGAGTCACTACACCAAACATTAAGACACGAGTTAATAATAATACATAAACAACTAACCCCGTTAGAAAAGTTTGATGATTTATTAAAGGAAAAACATTGCAAACCTAACTAAGTTAGTGAGATTAAATACTTGTGGGTTAATGAAGGGACCAAAACTGACAAAATGCAATTGTAATTGGTTTTATAAAAAAATATATATATGGAGATTGCCTCTATAATATAGGAGATCGATCTCCACACCAAGAAACACACACACAACCCTAGCATCACCTATTCAAGATTAAAACCAAGCCAAATCAAAGGGATTTTCAGTGTATTGGCCGAAATACGGATCATCTAAGTCTAATAAACACCAAGGTACCTTTTTAATTTTTTTATTTGGCTAAATTTGATGTTATGTTCATGCTTGACCATGGTGAAAATCAAGGGTTTTGATAAAACGTGAAATTGTTGGTTAATAGAGGTTGCTCTAGCTTTAGAGAGCCCCAAACATGTCTAATTTAGTTAAGAAAAGCATTGCGCATGTGTGATTATTATGTTTCATGTGATTATATGATATGTGAAAAATTGGTTTCGACTTCTAGATGGAAACCACATATATCTAGAAATCTTGATGACTCTTAAAAGGGATTATAATGGAAAAAATGTAAGCAAAAGGTCTAAATAATATGATATAATGTCAAACATGATAAATGGCTATGCTTTGGCTAATCTTGAACTTTAGAAACTAAATAAATGGTAAGTGCACACTAAGTATTTGATGAAATGCCAATGTGGTGAAAACTAGTAATTAAACTAAGGGACTTAGAAACATATGAAAGTTAACACTTGTATGGGATGTTAACTAAGTAATAACCAAAGATAATTAATTACATGTTCTATGTAAGGAAATGGCTCATGATGAGCTAGGATTAAGAATGAATAAATGATGCCATGGATAGTGAAAGAATTCCATATTTTATGTTCTAACAAAGCAAGGTTGACATGTCCCTAAGTTAGATGCAAGAACTATGGAGCAAACGGGTCAAACAGATACAAGCTCAATGCGTAAGGAAGCAAGAACGGAAACATTAAGAGGCGTATGTATTGTGATTACAATACATGTGTAACTGATCACATATGTGTAATCATTGATACCTATTGTAACGATACCGACTACCGAAAACATTTACATGGACCATTGTAACATGTTAGTCAAATCCCACATCAACCATGGACAGAAAAGATCCTTGATTCATAAGACATGCCCCGCCTCTTATATCATCAACGCGTTTTGGGCTTAGTTGGGCTGTGGAGTATATGAAAACTCCACTGTTAAGCGTACTCAGGTGGGAGTACTAGGATGGGTGGCCTCCTCGGAAGTCTTTACCGAGGAAACCAAAAACAAATCCGCGAGTTCCTGGATGGGCAACCCATTAGGGGCAAAGCGGAAAATATTGATGTGAGAGAGGCCGGATGTTACAAATGGTATCAGAGCCACTCCTGTGCCGTTCAGGATGGTAGGCAAACCTTATCGAGGACAGTGAGTCCCTAAGAAAGGGGGGGGGGGGGTGATTGTAACGAAACCGACTACCGAAAAGATTAACATTGATCATTGTAACACTTTAGGCAAATCTGAGATCGGATGTGGACAGAAGAGATCCTTGATTCATAAGACATGCCCCACCTCTTAAATTACCAACACTTTTTGGGCTTAGTTGGCGGTGAAGCACATGAAACTCCAAAGTTAAATGTGCTCAAGTGGAAGTAGTACTAGGATGAGTGGCCTCCTGGGAAGTCTTCACTGGGCAACCAAAATCAAATCTGTGAGTTTCTGGATCTGGATAACCCATCACGGGCAAAGAAAACAATATTAGTGGTGAGAGAGGCCAGATGTTATATATACCCTGCATTTCTTACTCATAATATGTACAACGCATGCGTTAATAGTATAGCATATGCATTGATGTTACATTACATGCATTGTTGATTATACTTTAGTGTATGTATCAATGATTACACTTCATGTGTTGAGAGTTGTTCACGAGCTAAACCGATCAGGTACATGGTATTTGGATGGTGAAAATTGGTGTTTGCTTTTCAAAATTCTATGTCGTTGCAAAGACTAAGGAGTAAGGTCCAATTAGAACTTGGTGTTTACTTTTCAAAATTTGTAGGTCGGCGTGCAAAGAATAAGGTCCAGTTTAGGATATTGTTGGCTCAAACAAGTAAGTTACCTGAAGCTTTTTTAAGATAAGGTGTGTTTTTTCATTTTGATTGGATACATGTCAAATTAATTTACATGTGACCAAATTACTACTTGGACGGACACGTCTGTCGTGATCATACATTTAATATTTAATATAAACCAAAATATCTTAACTTATACTATCTATAATGTATCGATCATGTTAAAACAATATATTAATCTTCATATATACAACCATCATCAATCATTATCCTTTAATTATTAAATAAATATATATCATCATAGCAAACATATGAATTTTAGTTATTTTTTGACACTTAAAAATTTGTATAAAAGTGTTACGTTTATATACATGTAGGTGTAGAAGTATGCCAATCTAAAGAATCTATATGTGATTATAGTTATACACAATTGCGAAGATTCATCTTTAAGGACCACCCAAAGTGTTATATTTTTCTATATACATATTTTGATAAGTATAACTGTCTTTTCTATATTTCTAAGTGACTAAGTGTCAACAAATAACTATTGTGAATGCTCTAAGGCTCTGTACATACTCTTGGCCCTACAGAAAAAAAAAAATTGAAATTAAAAGCATATTATTAAAACGTTTTATTTTCATTGAAATGCCGGTTTCATACTAGTGTTTTTTTCCATGGAAACGTGCCAAGACCTACACCTTTCGTGATATGTACATAGTACCAAAAACAGCCACCCTGTAGGTGTTTTTGGATAAGGTGTATCATTACATATTTCTCCACTAGCTACAAACAGTTTGTTCTGTTGACCACTGATAGTGCCAACTATTGATGTTGGATTGAATCTATTGATTTACTTGGATACTGTGTTTGGCATTATACATCACTTTAGAATTGTTTCCTGGAAATGGTGGAATGTGATGTGGGTTATCACAATGTTCGTGCTGTTTTAAAAGTTGAAATGGGGATAAATATGCAAAACAACATGTCTATATATATTTATTTAGATATAAGAGACATCATGTGACAAGTACAAAGATATATGAACAAGGAAAAAACTACTATCAAGAAATCATATATATTTTTATCAAAAGTTTACTATATATGTTTTTTAAACAAATATTGAAATCCTTGTATATTATAAATGGGCAATTTACATTAAGAACTTTATAGCAGATAAACAGGTAATAAGGTACGTCGCCATCCATTTCTGAATAGTGAAACTTAACCTACTAAAAACAAACTATTGGCCCTAGGGATCGAAATATTGAGGTGAACGACCCGTTAGACTCACTCAAGAAACTGAATAGCTTGCCAAAAATATCAAAGGCTAGAGGGACAAAAGTATATTATCAGTGCACGCTTTAACATGTTTCTCCATCTTTTTTAACTCTACTTTCAACATCACTTGTCTGCCACAAACCCACTATCTCAAATCCTGACGAGGGGAGATACACCCATAAGGTCCACACAAGCGTCCCCCCACCGCCAAACACAAGAACGTCTGTTGGGCATAAAGTTCACCTTTGTGATACCCCGCAATTTCAGGTTCTCACTTTAACTAAACCCTAGTTACTTGTACTTACATTCTTTGCATTTTATTTAACTAGGGTTAGCTAGATAAGTCACACGTCGCACAGTTATAGGTTAATAACTGCATGAAGTGGTAATTCGGGGAATTACCAAACTATATACATAAGTAGTGAACCTCGGACGTTGGTGAACGGTGAAATTAGATAACTGTGAATTGATCGATTGAGATTGATTACAATTACGTGTTTCTGTGAAACTATGTGCAAACTGTATGTGATTACGTGAACTTAAACCGAAAGCGTTAATAAAAATCGTAATGGGTGGACCGTTAGGAAGGTTGGGGTCTTAACACATGGGATTACACTTGTTATGGTCCGAAATAGCGAAAACATCGAAGAAAACACACGATACAATGGACCAAGCCACCCGGGGCAGAGTGAGCGGCCGCTCACTCTGGCCGCGCGGCCGCTCACGGGCTACTGACGCAACATAACCGCATCAAACACCTATTTAAACACTCTTAAGCCCCAAGTATCCCCTAAACTCATCCCTAATCTCCCCTTACTGCCTATTTACGAAAATAATAACCTCAGACACCTGCTAAGGCTCAAGAACACCATTCGGGAAGCTTGAAGAGCAATCGGTTGGTGGTTTTGAAGTGCTTTCGGTATAATGATCAATCTTTTATGTTTTAATCTTCTCTAATATGTTTTTAAAACATCAAAACCATGTTTGTCCAGGTCTGAAACACTTTTATAAAAGTTAAAACTTGATGTTTATGAAGATTAAAAGGGTTAATCATGTTGTTATGTAATGGATGTTACGTGGTTTGCATGATTATGCATGTTCTTGATGTTTTAGATTTCTAGGGTTTATGAATGATAATATATGCATGAATCTTGCTAGGTTTTGATCAAGTTATGTCTTGTTGATGTTATATAATGATTGTTGGACGTTGTTGATCAATTATATGCTTGGAAGGTTGATTATAACTAGGGTTATTGCATGTTTAAAATCTGGACAGAATACTTGAGTCAACTTGTAGGGTCTGTTACATGACTTAAAAGTATAAGCTTGATGATTTCTTTGCATGGTTGTATTATACATGGTCTTAGCTTTTCATAATTGGCAAAATCATCTGATTTGGATGTCGTTTGAGTAGTTTTTGGAATTTTATTTGAATAAGGGTCAAATTAGATTTTCGGACTTGTAAACTGAGTCAACTTTAAACGATCATAACTTGAGGTCTATAAAGAGTTAGGTTATGAAATTTGGACAGTAGGTCAACATTGGAATAACTTGGCGTTTCCAAGTGGATTCACCCCGTTTGGGTGAATACACAATTTTTGGGAATTTTTCTACTAAACTGACCTGTTGTGAAAACTTTCTGGACATAGCTGTGTTATACGAATTTTCATAATTTTTGTGTTTGGTTTCGAGACAATAAAAAATATGGGTTGTCAGGTAAACCCCAAAGAATATTCAGTAAAAATTTATTGGGAGTTTAATTCGTTTGTTAAGTATTTTAAATAAATTGTTTTCCACAGCACACAATCTGTCTTGAAAACGCAGATTGCGTAGAGTATGTTTACGTGACTATTTGGAGTCTTATGTGGTATGTATTTGACATGAACTTGTATGGACAGTTATGTGAGATGTATACGAAGTATAAAACTGATGATAATCAATATGTTCACCAACGGGTTCGTAGGGCTCACTTGTGCATGTAGAATCATTAGTTGTCACATACGCGGTTTCGAAACTTTTAAACGTCTTGGACAAACGGGTTATATGGTGTATTGGTTATGCACATATACTCACTTAGTGACACTTGTAATAGGGAGTCGGTAGCACATTATTGTTTTGGAGTTTGGATAATTTGTTTGCAACCAAAGGTGAGTTTCACTACTTTTTCTCGAAAGCATGCGTCTCGGGTTCGGGTTTTGAGATGCTTTGACTCGTTGTGTGGGTCGGGTTTTACGATTCCTTGTGTGGATCGCGCTTTTATCAGTTTACAAAACTGTCCTTGTGAACTAAACACACTCAATCACTTAAAGTCCTTTGTACAGCAATAGGGGTGTAAACGAGCCGAGCCGAGCCCGAGCCTGACTGGGCTCGGCTCAGGCTCGTTAAGGTTGTGTGAAGCTCGAGCTCGAGCTCGGCTCGGTTCGAGCCTACAATCTTGAGCTCGAGCTCGGCTCGCTAGCAGAATCCAAAGCTCGAGCTCGGCTCGAGGTGATTTGAGAATCTCAAACAAGCTCAAAAGCTCGGCTCGAGCTCGCAAAAGCTCGGCTATAACTTAGGCTCGCGAGCCCAATCGTTAAGGCTATAACTTAGGCTCGGCTGTAACTTAGGCTCGGCTGTAACTTAGGCTCGGGCTCGGGTTCGGGCTCTAGCTCGTTAAGGCTCGATTAGGCTCGCGAGCCCAATCGAGCTTTGTATCCAGGGCTCGAGCTCGGGCTCGATAACTAAACGAGCCATATTTCAGGCTCGGGCTCGGGCTCGTTAAGGCTCGGCTCGTTCGAGCTTTTTACCGAGCCGATCTCGAGCCGATCCCGAGCCGCTACGTGTCATTTACACCCCTATACAGCAACCTCATGCTTGAGGTACTTGTGTCACGGGCATGAACTTCTGACCAAACCTTTCCTACTAGTGTTGATAGACACTAGTACTAAGGCAGTTTAATGTATGTTAACACATTTCTGAAGGTTCCCAATAATCACATGTTTAGTTACAATGAGTGGGCTAGCTACCCCTGACAAGCTTAAACTGATGACACTTTAACATTTGGGTTTTTGACAAATTTATACCTGTTATCCAAACTGTGAACTCACCGACTTTATGTTGACACACGCTAGCATGCTTTTGCAGGTCGCTAGGTATGGAGCACGCGTAGGACATGCATCATATAGTGTCATTGGTATATAAACACTTAAACTATGTTTGAATATTTACTTATTTAAGTTTGGTTTTGGGCGCGGTGTTTTGCGCATACTATTACTTAACTGATTTCTATTTCGCTTCTGCTATTACTTAAATGGTTTGGTTAACTTTTAAACTCGGTTTTTCAATAACGAACTAAATGGTTTGGGCATTTAGAGTCGTTCATGAGACTTATGGCTATGGGATCCTGGTTTGTCATGCGCCTCGCGGTATAAACCCCGCAGTGGAAATTTGAGGGTGTGACAACCTTCCATCTGTCGGGTCCGTTAGAAAGTTTACCAACGCCTCCTTTTTTGCTGATATCCCGACTCGCCTGAGAATATCCCATAAGACATCCTGAACCAGATCATGTGACAACTCTATCCAGTGGTCCGCATGTTCCCGAAATTTATCCAAGCAATCCTTACGACAAATCGGATAAAATTTGTCATTTGGGAACATGGAAACCATCAAGCACTATTTAAGCCTCTACTGTTGACATGTGTTGTCCTAACCCTTCGATAGGAATAATTAACAGTCAACAAATCCTGGGCATTGGATCCTTGCAAGCATTCTACCACTGCTTTCTGCCAGGGGGAGACCTTAATCTTATTCCAAACTGTGCACGATTTTACTAAAAATAGCATTCACCAATGTTTTCTTATCCTTGGGGGTGTCTTCATTAGTGAAACCGCCAAGATAAAAACCAATGAGGGAGCTACGCAGGCACCCAAAGCCAACAACCCCACTATTCCGCAAGATGTGGTCCCGTAACTTCCAAGATTAGGGAGGAAGCCAAGAAGGCATAAACTGTAACATCCCGGGCCGAAAGAAGGCCTAGCCCACTGAGATTCACCGGCAGAGACACCATTCGCCACTGAAAGTTACTAAAAAACGCCACTCCCACACAACAATATCTTCAATTGCTTCCTGGAGCCCTTTATCAAACCAAGACACTGCCTCCATAATAAATGGAAGACTGACATGTCTGTAAACCAAACAACAGCTTAGCAAACTCCAGGAAGGAACAAAGCAATGGGAGCTCGCTCTAAGGATCCAGCAGGCGAGGAAGGCAGCCCATAACTCTTCATGGCCAGGTCACTAATAAAGCTGGCATCTCGGCTGACAAGGAGTTTCACACCTTTCTCCAACCTCCCAATCCCATTTGGAAAAAGCCTTCCTCTAACCTTCACCCCGTTGCACGATGACCAAAAGACCTCTGATTATGTCAAGAGCTTTAGTGACTTCTATTGCGTCTCTGATAATCGTCTAATCATCCAGATACCAGGCATGAAAGGGAAGTTTGCAGTTCTCTTGTACATGGAGAACCATAGGGTGCAAAATGAGGGAAAAAAGGAGGGGGCACAAAGGGTCCCCGGTTGAACACCAGTAGTAGCCCATATGCAGTTATTACCAGCGTACAGTTGTGACACCCGACAAACTCAGATTAATATCTTTTACAAACAAATAAGTCTACCTTAGTGAAACATTCATAAAACGCACTTAACTGGGTTAATTGAGTCGGTTTTATGTTTCGGGGAATCATCGGAAGTTGCTTTACACTCACGTAATGTCCATGGTTTAATGATTTGGGGAATCATTGAGGAAACACACACATACACACAAGTCTTGAGTCCCGTCGTTGGTGAAATTACATAACTGGGGTAACTTATCAAGTATTATATGTTCTATAATCAATTAACAACTTGTGAATACATGTTTATGTGAATTGATATGTTAATGTATGTTAAAATGACAATTGGGGTCATAGATACGAATGAGAAGTAAAAACCTCTCATTCGCATGCTAAAAGGTGTGAATGAGAGATATGAATTCTCATTCGCACGTTGAAAGGCAAGAATGGACTCATTCGCACTTTCGCAAAGTATAAATATATCTCTTTGTCTCATTTTCAGCATTTCACAACCCTAACTCGCCTCCAAGTGCTCTCTTTCATACCCCAACTTATAGAAACGAGTTTTTGCCCTTGTTACTTGGATTCTCAAGCTAAAACAAGTTTAATAACAATATCAGGTGAAGATTCAATGTGTGTAAATGATCTATACCCTTTTCATTACATTTTTATGTATTTTTGACAAACCCTAAATGTCCAGATTTGATCTCAAGGTGTTTTCTTAAATAAAAACCTTTCTAAAACCTTTCTAAACTAGATCTAGACCTAAATAATGAGTTTTCTTATAATAACACAAGTTTAGATGATGTTGGTGACTATATAATTAGGTTTTTTGTGCTATGTGTTGATAGAATGATGTTTAAATGATTGGGGACTATTTATGAACATAATTAGGTGATAAATGAATGAATGATTAATTGATGTTTTGTGGACTTTGACCCATTTTGGGGGCTTATGTTATAGATCTAGGGTTTATAACATGAGTATGATGATAATAACATGATTAGGAATTCATTAGGATTATCAAATCTATTGTATGTGGAAATGAAGTTTTTGGATTAATTTCAATACTTTCCTTTTTGGGTAAAGTTTTCCTACAATTGATGTGTCATCTCTATAATTTGCCATTTTGGGTAATATGTGATTTGGTATGAAAAATGGAAACATTGATGATTTAATCAAGTGTAGTAACATGCTATTAGGTTAGATAGGTATTACTGCTATGTTTGGTTGTGATTCGTTGGATTTTTTATTGGGTTTCAAGGGTTTTTGTTTGTCAAAATAGCTTAATAGCTGAACAGGTACGAATGAGTCCTCATTCGCATGTTCGAAGGTGCGAATGAGAGGAAAGTTCACTCATTCGCACGATCGATGGTGCAAATGAGAGAAATCTTTGCCCATTCGTACCAAATCAATCCATTCGTACCAGAAATCCATTCTGTTGTTGCGAATGGCTCAACCTCAGACCTCATTTGCATGAAAATTAGTACAAATGAGACTGGAAATGGTCTCATTTGCACCAACATGGAAATTTGTGAATCTTTTGTATAAACCAAGTGTTTTATGTGCATTACTTATGTGAGAGCTATATATACTTGATTAAACGGATGTAATGGGTCACTAATGAGATGTCTAGTCCTGTGTAGTCGCATCAAACGTTAACACTTTTACAAACATTCAAAGTCATGGTCTTGGACAACTTGGGGTTATTAGACAAACGTACCTTCGGTCAAACATTTATAGGCTATCTGTGGTAGGTTTCCAATAGTCAGACTACCACCACATGCCTGGTTTATTTTATCAAGAAGACGCAACCTAAGGTGAGTTTCACAACCCCACTTTTACCATTTTCGTTTTTGGGGGAGAAACATGCTGGATAAACTTCACTTTCTTTAGAACACGTTATTATATTATATCACATGGGTACTAAGCGACATTTCATCATTAAGTCCTCTCTAACTTTTGAACTATGAATATGTGGATGTATAGCGGGGAAAGTGTGAATATATCTATTGGGTTCGGCAAGCCCCACTCGGGTCGACTGGAGGTCAGACGGGTTCATATATGTCCTATCTAACTTACGACACCGGGTTATGACCGGTGGCGGGTATTAAAGGCAACTTACTAATGTTCAGCAATGGTTCATAACGCTTTAGTATCATGTAACGATGTCTAGCTAGCATCAAGTATAGATGTAAGGATTGTTGGGTCTGGTTTTCAAATGTTTACTTACTTTTGTAAACATAAAACTCCGTGAACTCACCAACACTTTATGTGTTAACTAACATAGCATGTTTTCTCATATCGCTAAGGTAGCAGTGATACTAGGCACACTGGAGTTGCACGGAGTCTCACTTGGACCTGCATTTTGTCGAACATTACTTTTGAACTATTTACTTTTGGTTATGGGTTGTAAATTTTTAAAGTTGCTTCCGCTGTGTTTTGTTTGGTGAAACTTTTAAACTGTTTGAGTTGTTATTACGTTGTTTGCATATCATATAGTTGTCATTTATTGTGACCGTTGACTTGGATCTTTGTATGTCACGCGCCTCGCGGTAAAACCCCGCAGGTGGAATTTGAGGGTGTGACAACAACCTAGTTGCTTGGGCATAAATGAATTGAAACTACGGAGAAATGAACAAGCAACGGTGATGAACCTCACACCAAAGGGCTATTTGGTCAACTAGATTGAAAACGTTAGAGAAGTCGATTGTAAGCGTAGCTAATGATATGTCTGGGTGAAATGAATAATAAACTTGTTTATGCTGTGTAACACAACCTCTACCCCGTTAGGAGTCCCCACTCAAAATTGGTAATCCCCTAGGCATTTAACCATCTCTTTCCTGACCTTTTTCATAGCCACTTTATAACGAACGTTCTCTAGATACCCCCACATCAATAGGTCGAATCCCATTGTCCGGTTTCAGTAACAGAGTTAGAGGAGCCGAAGCCAAAAACAACGCTATCGCCTTGGGACAAAACCTGCCTCCCATCCATAGACCACCTAAGTAAAAGTAAACCCAAGGAAATTGCTGACCTATCCCCACTAAGAGCATCTAAAAGGTGTTGCACCGACAAGGTGTCTCCCCCACAAGAGGTCCCTTCAGGAAATTGAATGTACCAGTACGCAGGTACGGGAATGGCACTACTGGATGTTTATCAGTAAGAGATTTCATGGTAAAATCCCCGAGAGATGCTACCCTAGAGGAAAACAACACCTTAACTTCAACTGTGAAGTGACCATCAACACCTTTTTAGAGGCATCGCTTAACGTTAGGACACCCTACATAGGTACACCCATCCGCATCCACCCCCAAGTTTTGAACGAGAGAAGGAACCAAATCGGGAAACCCACACCTATCCTTCTACATCGCCAGAGCTTGTTGGATGCTACTACACTGCAAGAACTTTCTATTCCCCGACCTACGCTCTTGTCTAGTAGACGGTCGGACCACCCGAAGGGGTACATCGGGGTAATAGCAAGAGTTTGACCCAATTCTCAACAGACCCTGGCGAAGCCTCTACCTTGCGCAAGGCACACATCAAGGCTTGTGCTAACACTAGTAGCAACTAGGGGGGATGCTCTTAGTTGTTTGAATGGGGGATGGGAGAATACACGCTCAAAGAGGGCTACATCCGCAACCACCCTTGTCGAGTCCTAGTTTCAAACTTCAGTATCGAGTCCTATGGCCTTTGGATCCCCACAACGAAGTTTCTTGCATCTCTCGACCCCACAGAAAAACTAGAGACAGCATCAACATGATGACACCCCTGCTGAGAGCATGCATAGTCATACATCTTCCACACAACTATTTATTAAACAACCTTAGTGTTTCACCAACATTTATGAAAAAAATATGGGTCCTTGGAGATAGCATCCTGTAAAAATTTCTTCCGGTCCTCCGACTAGAAATGGTCTTGTTAAAAGTCTGAAATCAACCTAGAGTAGCTCGTGATATGTGTGTGTTTGTGTATGTATGTATCTCTTTTGTGAGCTACATACATTTAGGTCAGTTGTCATATAAACCCATTTTTCATTAAGCATGTAGAAATACATAATATGTATCTCTTTTATGAGCTACATAGATTTAGGTCAGTTCTCATATAAATCCATTATTCATATCTATACATATAATAAACCAAAGTCATTTTAATGACATGGCACTCAAAGAGGCATTCTCCCCCTTGAGTGTTCCATGTGTCATCCCATGTGGCAATTGGTATTTAAGTTATAAAAAAAAAATCCATCAACCATCGACTCATATCTTCTCCTTCAACCCTACCTAACTCATTCCATCTTTTCACAATAGCTTTCTCCAATCTATAACCCTAAAACTCATTCTCTCCTCACCCCCTCTCTCCCTCTCTTTCTCCTGCTACCACAACCACCACTGAAATCTTCATCTCAACCATTAAATCTAACCACCACCGTGCATCATCTCCACCAGGTTTGTCTTACAAAATCACCGAATCTTAGGTTGTATTTCTTAAGCGATTCAATTCTAGGGTTTTATTTTCGTTTTTAACAACCTAATTACTGTCAATCAAATCATATGAATCGGATTCGGGAACATAAATGCTAATCGAATAGAAACAAAATACGTAAATCAAGTTGTAGTGAAAAGTTATCATGAAATAAATCGGGCCAATATCTATTTAAATATTGGAACACTTTCTCTTATATGTTTTGGATAATTGAAAGAAAGAGATGACGTAAAATTCACTGATTTGAGTTTTTGAAATTTCATAAAAGTGTTGTTGTCGACATTTGGTTCGAATGTCACATTATGTAAAGCACATGATTTCCATTATAGCTAAGTGTATTACTTTGTAGTTCTGCTTTTTTATTTGAATATATATAATCAAATTATTGGCTACTACAAATTAATACCGTTAAGACTTTACTTTTTATAAGGTTAGGATCAAATACACAAGACAATTTTTCTAGGAAGGGTGAGAAGTATTGTGATCCATTGATCATATATTTGAAGGGTTGAGATTAGTTTGTTTGAAAAAAATAAATAATAAATTAGAGAAAGGGCATAAAAGGAAAACCACATTTGTTATGCAATGCACATGTCAATTCCCCCATCATTTTAAAACGTCTATAACTTTTTCATACGACATTTTTTTTTCAAAAAAATTTCACCATATTAACGAGCGTTTTTTATCTTTAATATGAGTACCACATTGCTACATTAAAATTGAAAAAAAAAATCGTGCTAAATGGGTTTTTTTTCTCCGTTGTGTCTTCTGCACGTTTATTGTGTTATCGTATGCATGTGTGCTTTATAAATATGTTATTTATGTTTTTTAAGTCTACACATGATTTAACTTTGTCCATTGTGTTTTTAGTATGCTTTTAATTGTGTTTTACGCAAATGAGTTTTGTATTTAGGCGTACATTGTGTTTTATTATGTTGTTCATTGTGTTTAAGTCTATTATTCATTGTGTTTTAGTATTCTGTTCATTGTGTCTTACGCAATTGGGTTTTCAACTTTTTTTTTCTAAAAGTATTCATTGTGTTTTAATCTTCTGTTCATTGTGTCTTTATTATGTCGTCCATTGTGTTTTACACAATTGGGTTTTTAACTTTTTTTTTTCAAAAGTATTCATTGTTTTTTAGTCTTTTGTTCATTGTGTCTTTCGTATGTCATCCATTGTGTCTTACGTAACTGGGTTTTCAACTTTTTTTTTCAAAATTATTCATTGTGTTTTAGTCTTGTATTCATTGTGTCTTAGTATGTCGTCCATTGTGTTTTACTAAACTCTTGATTATGTTTTATACCCTATATTTAATTGGTGTTCATTGTGTTTTACATTCCATTGTGTCTTATGCAAGTGGGTTTTGAATTTTTTTTTTCAAAAGTATAGCAATATGGTACTCATATTAAAGATAAAATGACGCTCAATTTTATGGTATAATTTTTTTTAAAAACGGATGACGTATAAAAAAGTTACGGGCATTTAAAAATGAAGGTGGAAATGGCATGTGACTTGCATGTGCATATGTTTTTGACAATATTACCCCTCCCACTTGTTAATCCTTTGGACACATGTCATTTTCTAGTGGCTTCTCACCCTTCTCATTTTTTATAACCTTTGTAGAATAACCCAACCCACTTTTTATATTCAAGAAATGTATCTATAGTTCGAATTATAACGATCACTTTTGCGAAAACGAAATCGAGTATAATGATGCGAAGGTTACATCCGTTTTCAATGTTTTATGATATACATGTACATGACATAATCGTTTACGATCTAGGATTTAATAAACCATATTACTACTTGGTACTGTTTCTATGTTGTTTGGTGTTTTTTGTGTTGTTTAATGTTCTGAGTTTTTTAATGTCCAAGAAATACTTTTGCAATTTCAAGATGGGAATGTGTTGAAGACAAATCTTCGTGCTAAAGTTTCAGGAAATGACGTGAGGTATGTTGTTTGTAACTTGAAATCATGCATGGACGAACTTGGAATACGCAATGGCTGGAGGTATCGTCTCAAATATTACAAAAATGAAGGCCTCTTGGGTATTTATATTGTGTAGAACCTATTAGATAATGACGTTAACTAAAAAATATTACCTTTAAATGAATGATGTTAATCGTTCTTTAGTGGCCTAAAATTTTGTATCACATTTACGCCTATTAATGTCCAGAAAAAAACATGTCTTTTTGCACATTTTCAATGATAACTACTTCTGATGGTTTTAGTTGTTCTGACAATATTTGAAAATCGTTGTTGCATAATCTTCATTTGTAAAGTTGTAAACCACCTCTCACCATCATATGAATTAGATTGAACTTCATATAATTATTGATGTTCATTGTTGTTATAAATTTGATGTGGGTTGAACTATTGAACTGAAGAGGGATAGATGATGGTGAATGGGAAAAGGGATCTGTTGAGGATAATGTCAATTAAAATATTGTGTATATGTATACAAAAGTCCTTTTGCATAACACATTTATCATTCAGAATGAAATGAACAGATATTTGATACATAGGCTTTTTGGACCATATTGCCAGGACACATAACTTATTATATTAAAACATGATGTGTGGTTTTAACCAACAATGTAAAGTTCTATCGATGTGTGAACATTTATAATTTATAAATATGTATAACAACTTATGTATCTAACTTTCCTTTCTCCATCTACTTATATTCATTCTCATTTGATTAAGTTGATCAATAAAACGCGACTAACAAACATCAACTTATAAAACAATCAAAAACCAAACACACCATTTGACTACTACAACACTGCACTTCAGTGCACAAATACAAAATACGTTTCGAAACTTTAACTTTAAAGCTTCGTCGCAGTAATATATCCAACCTAACATTTATCATCAAAACTAATTAACTACTTTAATTGTATTAGAACAACAGTAACAAAATTCAACAAAGGCATGGATAATGTAACTTTGACATAGTCTTTTGAATTAAATTTTTACATTTAACTTAATCCATTTTATTCTAAATTTCTACATTATTAAAACTTTCAACCCGGGACGCTCCCGGGTATAAGCTAGTAGCGTATAGAAATAAATGAGAAGATGACACATGTGCATGCGTGAGTTTTATGAGCAAAAGGTATTTGCGTCAATTTTCTGACACATCATACTTACATTTGCACTGTGTATAATAAAGGTAATTACATAAGGTAAAACATAGGCAAGTCATGCTAAATATTTAGACACACATCTAGACCATGTAAATATTTAGACACACATCTAGTTATAAACGGCCCGCATGTTTTTTCCTTCAATTCGTACAGTTCGTACGAAAAAGCTGTTTATACGTGAACCTACCCACATATATATATATATATATATATATATATATATATATATATATAGTATAAGTATATATAGAAAACCCAAGTTATATGGTAAACCTTAGAAACCCAATATGTGGCTACAATGAAGCCACATCACCACAATCCAAAACCAATATAATAATAACATAAGGGTAGGATAGTCATTTCCCCCAAACATCACATCTCTCTTTTCTTGTCAGGATAGTCTTTTTTAATAGAGCTTTATATCTTATCTCTCTCTCTCCCTCTATGAATATTCATTTGAACCTGACCACTTCAAATCACCTTCATCACCACACCCAATCTTAACAATAAACCCTCAACAAGTATAACCACCACCGTCACCACCCCCACATCTGGTTACCAGCACCAACAACCACCATCCTTCCACCTACTGACCACCGTTGACCATTAACCAACCATCACTGACGACCACTACCTTTACCCTTCCCCTTGGTTGGTGCAGACATGAAGTGAAGCCCCATGAGTCCTCCTCGTGCCTTCTGTCAGTCACTCCAGCCCCTCCCACCATCGTCTGTTGCCAACATCTGCCGTCACAGCCGTCCTCCTCCTCTTCTCTGTTTGTCTCTCTTTCTCTCCTCTGTTCACTCTCTCTCATCTTCGTCGCTTCTCTCTCTCTAAAACAGCTAGGTATGTGGGAGTGTTCACAATCAGGGAAAAGGGTGGGGGTTTGGGTTCATTTCTGCCGGACTCCGCCGGATCCGGTGGCCGGAATCCCTCCTCCATGCTCCTCTCTCTCTCTCTCTCTCTTCGGTGGTGTGAGTGTGTTTTGTTCCATGAATTTTTCTTTAAGTTGCAGAGTTTTGGGGATGGAGGTGATGTTAGTGGTGACTTAATAATTTATTAAGTTTCACATTTAGCCCTTAAGTTTAGGTAAAGTAATAAAAATATATCTTTATTTTGTTTTATATTTAAAACGATCCTATACTACTAAAGATAGTTTGGTTTTAATTTTAATAACTGTGTAGTTAACCATTTAATATTAATTTTTTTGAGAGTTTAATATTAATTAATATTACTAATTAAATTGTCAAATGAAAGACGGGAGCAAGTGTCCCCCTCAAAGAGCTGATACATGTCCCCCAAGTGATGACTAATCACTTGGTCTCGGGATGGGTTCGTTAACGGTATTAGTTCGGTCTCGTGACGTGTATGATAATAATATTTTATATATTTTAATGATTCGGTTTTTAGTTCCGCATACAACCGTCTCATTCATAATTGGTTTTGGTTCATTTTATTATACGATAATAATATTAATTCGCAAAAAATATAACATCATAATTCATAGGTTAACATGTGTTATTTGGGTTTTGTTCGAGGGGTGCAAACGAGCTGAGTCACTCGCGAGCAATATAGGTTAACATGTGTTATTTGGTACTGATGTTATCTCTTAAACCATGTTGGTCATTTATGTGGTCCAATTAGAAAAGGATCTGACCTTGATTTTAAGTCAGATCTGACCATGGCAAGTGATAGGAAGGGCGACATTGGTCAAGTGTTTGAATCATGAAGAAAGTTTACACGATAGGTTTTGATCGTAACAATTGTGTTTGTTAACACAAGTTCACATTTGGGCCCCGACTAACATGTGTTACTCCTGTTTAGTATGTTAGATGATGAGTTGGTCACACCGGTTAATATCTCATCTATTGTTTTGCAGTTGATAACGAAGACCCCCACTGGTTAACATATGTTAACAAACGAAGTCGAAGGAAGCCGAGAAAAATATGTAGAAAAACTTTTTAACAACGTTTTCTTTTTTGTACTCAATGTATAGAGTTACTAGATTTATTTTGTTAAAGTGGTTAATAGTTTGTAATGATACTTTGTAATAACGTGTGTTAATAGTTTGTGTGTTTTATTTCTCAGTAAACTTATGATTTGAATGTCTTGGGGTAGGTTTATCTCTTGTTCAATAGTTTGTAATAACACGTGTTACCAAATAACATGTGTTAACCTAATGTGTGTTAATAGTTTTATGCTATGTTTACTTATTTCTTTTTTGTAAACTTATGAAGTGAAAACAGGAGTGATAAGAAAGACAAAAAGGTTGACAAATGATTCAGGTTTAACATATGTTACCACACCACTGATACTAACAAATGTTAGATCTTCTCATGGGTATATGGGGGCAACAGGTTTAACTTTATCAGATTAGATAACACATGTTAGCCCTTTATGACCAACTAACACATGTTACCCTCGTAAGCAACATTAACACATTATTTGTACTTGCCCCATTATAATAATCTTTTCTTAAACAAAAAGTATGAGAGAGGGTGTGACATGACCCATTATAATAATATTTTCTTAAACAAAAAGTAGGAGAGAGGAGAGAGATGGTGTGACATGACCCATTATAATAATATTTTCTTTATCAGATTAGATAACACATGTTAGCCCTTTATGACCAACTAACACATGTTAACCTTCCATGCAGTTCAATAGTTTGTAATGATACTTTTGTAATAACATGTGTTAATAGTTTGTGTGCTTTATTTTCTTAGTAAACTTTAAGAAGTGAAAACTATAGGGGTATATGGGGGCAACAGATTTAACATATGTTACCACACCACACATACTAACAAATGTTAGATCTTCTCATGGGTATATGGGGGCAACAGGTTTAACTTTTATCAGATTAGATTAACACATGTTAACCTTCCATGCAGTTCATTAGTTTGTAATGATACTTTGTAATAACGTGTGTTAATAGTTTGTGTGCTTTATTTTCTTAGTAAACTTAAGAAGTGAAAACTATAGGGGTATATGGGGGCAACAGGTTTAACATATGTTACCACACCACACATACTAACAAATGTTAGATCTTCTCATAGGTATACGGGGGCAACAGGTTTAACTTTTATCAGATTAGATTAACACATGTTAGCCCTTTATGACCAACTAACACATGTTTCCCTCGTATGCAACATTAACACATTATTTGTACTTGCCCTATTATAATAATATTTCTTAAACCTGTTGTAGGAGAGAGAGTGTGGCATGACTCATTATAATAATATTTTCTTAAACAAAAAGTAGGAGAGATGAGAGAGATTATAATATGTGTTAACATAGGTTAACACATGTTAACAGGTTTAATATCTCTACTAAGGTTTTTTTTTCCATAAGGCTGGTAAGATATGTTAACACATGTACTTGCCCCATTATAATAATATTTCTTAAACAAAAAGTAGGAGAGAGAGTGTGACATGACTTATTATAATAATATTTTCTTAAACAAAAACTAGGAAAGAGGAGAGAGATGATGTGACATGACTTATTATAATAATATTTTCTTAAAGAAAAAGTAGGAGAGAGGAGAGAGAATGGTGATGTTGACTTTGAAAAAGTAGGAGAGAGGGTGTGACATGACCCATTATAATAATATTTTTTTAAGAAAAAGTATGAGAGAGTGTGTGACATGACCCTAGTACTTGAGAGAGAGAGCATTTCATTGTGTCCCCAAAATGCCCTTGAAGGTCCTTTTGTGTATTAAAATATTAATATATCTAGTTGGAAGTACAATGGTTTAATCTCAACCATTGATAGTATGAGATGGATGGCTATGATAGAGTTTTCATAGTTTACCAAATAACTTGGGTTTCCTCTATATCCATTCCATATATATATATATGGTAGGGTTCCTGTAGGAAAATGATTTTGTTTAGGAAGTGTTTTCAACCATTGGATTTAAAGATCGATGGTGGAGATTAAAAATTTGGATGTGTTTAAAATTTAATTAATATATTATAAAAATTAATGGTAGGATTGTGAATATGTGTTTTAAATTAGGGTATAAATGTCATTTTGTGTTAAACTTCTAGAAACCATTTTAATGCTCTCCTTAAATAATGGTTCCTATCCCCCCCCCCTCTCTCTCTCTCTTTAATGCTCTCCTTAAATAACGGTTCCCCTCTCTCTTTCTTTATTTTATAATTGTTATTTGCCATAATCATTCATAAGTAAAATCTCACAAAATAAAACAAAACAAACCCACCTACTGATGATATAAAACACAATAAAATGTTCATATAAAACACTATTTAGAAGCTAAAAGTGTTATGGCTTAAAACATTTGATTTTGTAGTTTTGTGGTGATGTAAAACATAGTTGTAGGTTTAAATAAAACACAGTATATTGTTTCATCTAAAAACAAACTTTAAAAACATTATGTTTGTTGGTTGTTATACAACACTCCTGATGTTGTTATATAACACTCCTGATGTTAGCTTATGATGAAAATGATATATAAAACACTATTGATGCTATTATAAAACACTTCTGATTTTAACCGTTGATGATATCACGATCATAAGAATTGATTATATGAATGTCTCAAAATGTTTATATGTTGAAATTGAATGACAAAGAATTAGATAATATTTTGAAGATTATTTGCTAAATTAGTGGGGTTTTTTAATTTTAAAAATTGGTAAAAAGTCTTAAATGCCCTTAATCTCAAAAGGTGATCCTATAACTATAATTCTTTCCTACACTTCTTACACAAATCAATTTTCCTACAAGATCCTCTATATATATATAGGGTGAGTTTCTTGTACGAATGTCATATTTCGTGAGAAGTGTGAGAATGATTAAAAATTGATATGTAGGCATCATTTTTTGGACTTAGTCGTGATGTTTTGGATTGTTTTGCCTAGAAAAACACCAAACATAACAATTAAAAACCCAAAAAAATATGTTCTAGGCTTAAAACTTAAAACATCATGGCAAGAACATTAAGCAGTGTGTTTTAAGTATTAAGTAGTGTGTTCTAGCTGTGTTTTAAATTCCATGACTAATACATTGCATTGTGTCTTAAATTGTTGTGTTTGCTATTTTTCAAGCCAAAACAACCCAAACCATCATTCATAAATCCAAAATATGATGCTTACAAGTCGATTTTTAATCCTTCTCAAGAAATGTGATCTTTGAACATGAACCTAAACATACACACACATATACTATATAATAAAAGAAAATATTGGTGGACAGTTGTCATCATTCTAGCCTATCTATTTTTTGTTTCCCGTCTCTTTATCTCTTTCCTACTTAATTATGCAATTTATGGAATGTGATTATTTAAACATTGATAGTTATTATGTTTACTAGTAACAAACCCGCGCGTTGTCGCCGCAGTAACAATTTACAATGTGGTACTCAATTATATTATTTTACCCACCCTAGACTGAGGCTGAAATTAAAGAATATAATTTTGTTGATTATTGTACACCCACCCTAGAATTATACGTGTTATTAAAATTATTTTTATTTACAACCACATCAAACCTGACAATTATGAATAGAAAGATTGATTAGGCCACTAATTTTAAATTAAAACAAACATCGTAAAAGGCTAAAGTTTAAAATGTAGAAATAGGTATAGTTGTACTTTGTCTCTAACAAGGCGAGGGAGTGAGCTTGATATATAATGTAAAATGAAAGAGGTTGAACAGTTAGAAGTCAACCAAAATGTAATTTAGTGTAAATTTAACTAAAAGAAAAAAGTCATACAATATGAGTTTTTTTAACAAGTGTTTGCAACCTTTTAAATTGTTTAAACTCATATTATCTATATATATAATAAAAGAAAACAATTTTAATGACATGGCACTCAAAGAGGCATTCTTCTTTTTTAGTGTGCCATGTGTCATCCCATGTGGCATTGAGATATTTTAGGAAAAAAATATTTTAAAAATCAAATTGGATTTTTCTCACTTATGTTTCCTCCCATAAATTTTAAACGTTAATATCTTTTATATACGAGATTTTTTAAAGAAAAAAATTACACCAAATTAACGAGCGTTTTATTATCTTTCCAACGAGTACCATAGTGCTATATAAAAAACGGAGAAAAAAAACGACTATTTTTTGTGAGGTTTTGTTCATACAGGAAAAAAAAACACAAAGTGTTCAGGTTATTCATTAATCATATATAGGCAAGTCACTAATTATGTTCAAATTAGTAAATATGAATTCTATTTTCAACATGTGTTAACATTGGAGTTATACATTGTTTTAGTTTAGATATTAATTAGAGTTATACATTGTTTAAGGTTAGACGTTAACATTATAGATACAACCAAAGCCATTTTAATGACATGACACTCAAAGAGTCAATTCTCCTCCTTGAACGTGTCATGTGTCATCCCATGTCGCATTGAGATATTTTAGGAAAAAAAATTTAAAAATAAAATTGAATTTTTCTCTCTTATGTTTCCTCCCATAAATTTTTAAACATTAATATGTTTTATATACGAGATTTTTTAAAGAAAAAAAATTACACCAAATTAACAAGCGTTTTGTTATCTTTCCAACGAGTACCATAGTGCTATATAAAAAATGGAGAAAAAAAACGACTATTTTTGTGGGGTTTTGTTCATACAGGAAAAAAACACAAAGTGTTAAGTTAAATCATTAATCATACATAGGCAAGTCACTAATTATGTTCAAATTAGTAAATATGAATTCTATTTTCAACATGCGTTAACATTGGAGTTATACATTGTTTTAGTTTAGATATTAATATTAGAGTTATACATTGTTTAAGGTTAGGCGTTAACATTGGAGATACATTTTTAATTGTTTTAGGTTAGGTGCTACCCGAAGCTTTATTGCATATAACTGTAAAGCGAATCATTTTATTCATATGTAAAATTAATATGTCATATTAGATTTCTCAACCCCGGGACGTTCCCGGGGTATAATCTAGTACTATATAAATAAGCAACTTGATTTGAATAGTGTTTTTATTAATTTTTTATTCTTTTTGTTATCTTAAATACTTATAATTTTAAATACTTTAAACATATTTATTAGTGGTGGGTGATTGTGTTTGTTGGTTTACATGGTGATTACTCGGGTTTGATTTTGGCAACCATCCATCTTTTTTCCTTTTTTTTTTGGCTTGATGGTTTTTGTCTTTTTCTGGATTTTCTTTTGTTTTTTTTATACATCACTTATTTATATATAAATACATATGGTTCAATAAGAAATAACAAAATGGGGTAGCGGTGGAGTGGTTTGTGGTGCATATGTGTTATTAGACGTCTTGGGTTCGAAACCCGTTTGAGTCTTTTTTTATTGTTGTTAGTTTATGTTAACACTCCAAGCTATAAATTGTACTAAAACCCTGTTATTTGTGATTCTTTATTTGTGGGATTAAATTTTGAAGTGGTTTTAAACCTCTTGGCGTGATTCCTAACTGGATTTGTTGGCGACTTTGGTAGAAAAAACTTAAGCTAGTGGGTGTGGAGACAAAGAAAAGGTTTAGTCTCAATGCCACGTAGGATCCCACCTCAACATTTGGATGTCTCAAGCATTTTGAGACATGCGTGGGTTGTGGAGACACTAACACATCATGTCTCAAGTAAAAAAAAATCATATTGGTCCGTCCGTTTGGTCTCAAGGAGGACAAGGGGACCGGGGATTGGGGGACGGGGGGTAGGGGGCGGTGTAGATGGTCTGAGACAAGGAAAAAGTGAAGGGACAGGGGGGTGTTTTTGTCTCCAAACCGAGTAGTCTTATGGATACCGAGTTTAGCGGAACTGATGATGGATTTTGATGGTTGTAAGTTGCAATGTTGTTAGATAATATGTAAATACGGTCTTTTAAAACACAATACGAAAAACACACAACGCACGTGTATAATACACCTAGTTATACATAATAAACCTTTTAGTAATTAATGTGAAATTATAAATGAGGGTTATGATAAAAACCTACAAGTTAGTTTTACAAATAGGAGTAGCATTGGAAGAATTTTCATGACATTTTGAATGTGAAGCAAAAAACTTTTCATATGCCATCTTAAAATACATGTTAAAAGATTTTTCTAAACACCTTTAATACTTTATATTGTAGTATAGATATAGATTAACAAGTGAATTTAATATGAAATTAATTATGATAGTTGTAAATAAAATTATTTTTTTACTTAAAACTTATATTTAAGTATCTAAACATCACCAAATTTAATATTATGTTTGTTAAAATATTCTATAACTATACAATTACAAACGTGTGAACTGTTCTAATTTATCATAGGTTGATTTTACCGGTTATGCCACGTGGTGAATGGACTTCTTTTTTACCTGGCCTACATTTTCTAAGTGTATTGAAATTTATTCGCAGAAATAAAAATGTAAAATTTTTGGTCGTCTTGGTTTAGAGCACTCTGTCCTTCCTACGCCTCTATGGTTCAAGCCGAATCTAGCTCTTTTTTTTCATTATATACCTCTTTTGCTATGTAAATCAAACTATGTTTAAATTATAGTATTTTCTTACGTTTAATATACTATTATCATATATATTTTTATTTTCAACTTGGTTGGTTTTTCTTTTCTTTTTTTAACTAACTTAAGTTTCAGCACCTTGAACTTTAATAGATTTATCATATGGAGGTTGACTTGGTTATTCTTTCTATGTTGTACATTTTGATCTAATTAATGCGTGTTAACACGCCACAACGTGTATGGTTCAACGTTTTTACGCGTACTTTTCGTTTGGTTTAATGGATTAGCCACCGCAACCTTTATTTTAATGGTTTTACATTAGCTCTTTCAATTGTTGTACCGAGTGTCAGTATTGTACTGATAATCAAACTCCCGTAGCAACGCGCGGGGTAAATTACTAGTTATAAAAAAATAAAGAGGATAACAGTTGTTTTTATATGAGTGATTTATGAAATTATTTAACTAGTTATTGTTGTTGGATGGTTTAAATGATAAAAGCATGTCACATAACTAAAAAAACAAGTGGTATTAAAAACTTTAAATTTTAGTACTTAATTTTCTATATGGGTTTTCAAGTTAACTTAAACGTGTATAATGGAAAGATAACGTTTCTAAAGTCAAATTCACATTTATCAATTAAATAAAAAAATGGTAAGATAACGTTTCTAAAGTCGAATTAACGCATTTGTAAATGTCATGTCTAAATTCATTAAAAAAACATATTTTGACGACGAGTTGTGTTACGATGCGAGTTTATATTTTATTCAACCCGTATAATACTTGGTATTATTTTTTTTGTAACCAAGTATATAATATTACATTTGTTCAACCTGTGTAATACACATGATTAATTATTCTCTCTACATTTAATTAGTCATTAATATTTTATTCACATATATGAAAATTTGTTATACACATATCAAATAGTATCCTGCATATATCGAAATTATTATACGTTTATCCTAGACATATCAAAATTGTCATACGTTTATCCTACATAAGGAAATTTATCTTACACCTTTCAAAATTATCCTTGACTGTAAATTAGGTTTTATTTGAAAGAATATATTTTGAAAGCGAATTACGAGTTTGATTTATTTAACTAGCTGGGAGGTTACAATAAATTAATCATTCAGTTAACATTAAATACAATTATTGAGTGGATGATTCCTATTGGTTTAACCTTTTTCTATTACTTCGTACAAGACATTACCTTCTCATTTGAATTTTCCACTATATCTACACACACGTGTGTGTAATACATTATTAAGCAAACATGATGACCATAAAGATACTTTTACGCCCTGTTCCCAAGTTTACTTGAGAAGGGAAAAGAAAGGAAAAGAATCGAAGGACAGGAAAGGAAAATAAAAGAAATGATGCATATCCTTTCCTTCTGTTTCCTTCCAAATCGGAAGGAAAACTAAACTAAAGGATTTAGCCTAGTTTTCCTTCCATTTCATTTCTTTTCCTTCCTTAAATGAAACTTGGGAACACAACATGTTTTGTTTTCCTTTCTTTTCCTTCCTTAAATGAAACTCGGGAACACAATCAAATTTTTCTTTCCTTTCATTTCCTTTCTTTTCTCTCATTAAGTTAACTCGGGAACACAACATTACACATATTTTACAATAACATATGAAAGGTCCCTCTTCAAATCCTTGTTCTTTTCCTGTTTTTTCCCTTATTGCCCATGATCCTTCGGTTTGTTCAAGAGTTCTTGGACTTATCCATCAGGGTTTCACATTCTCTTCCAATCGACCATTCACTTCTCTACAAACGTAGAAAATTACATTTAATCACATTTAATTGTGTAATCGGTTTCTTGAAATCGTTGTCTCTTCAAATCGATCGTTCAGTGGTGTATAGTTGTGAACCAAGACGACACCGAATGGGTTTAGCGAACAGAAAATGTTGGATTTATATCCCTCATTGTGTTCTGATAAGTGGTTTTTTATTAGGTTAATGTCTAGGGTTTATGTCTCTTTTTTTGTTTGGTTTTATTTGTACTTAAAGTGAACGTTTGCTATTAAATGGTAAGTGTTAAAATTCTATCTTTTTTTTTCGCCGATGGTATCACTTGATCCAAGCTGGTAGCATCAACGATAATTACATACAGACATAAAAAATCTCGCACACATAAAATCCCGCAACAACACGTGGTTACTTACAAGTATCTATGTGGGTTGACCATCTTTTATGCAATCTTGTTTCATATTGTAAATATTTTTATTTTCTGTTACGTTGAATTAGTTGACTACTTTATAGCTTAGAAATAGTATATAATCCGGCGTAATAGAAAGCTCTAAACACAAGTCAAGAGAACTTGTTAACTGAATTGTTTTGTGATTCTTATACCGAGTGTTGTGTTTTTTATTTGATGAAACAAAATTGTTATATTTACTATAATTTCTAGTATTTCTGCTATAAATCAATGCAACAAATATTGAAGATGATTAAAATGGCAATAGGAAAAGAGTGCGGGTTACACAAGATGATGAAGCCGATCCATTGAAGCTTTTCAGGACGATAAACAAAGAGTATTATAATATGGATAGTTTCCATGGGAAGCAAGATGTATGAATTGTCTAATTAGTATGTAAATTAACATTATTTTACCTGCAAAACAAATGGTAATTCACATATGACATTACTAAAGCTTAGATGAATTCATAGTGTGAATTCATATATTTTACATTTGCCTTATTTTTTAAGAATAACAAAATCAACAAAGAAGGTATAATAAGTAGAGTGTAAAGTTGTTCGTTTTTTTTATGTAATTTATACAATATCTATTAAATTTGTTTTTTTTTATTAATAATTTATTTAAAACGAAAAACGAAAGTTACATCCCAATATAAGGTAGACGGGCAACAAGCTGCGCCGCCACCCCTTTCTGAATTGCGAACCCTAGTCTATTAAAGACAAATCCTTGCCCCCCTGGAGATGAACTATTGCTGTGGACGACCCGTTGGACCCTGGTCAAGAAACGAATAGCTTCTGGCGCTAGGGAGCCAAAGGTATCAAAGGCCAAGGGGATAAAGACATGTTGGTTCTCTGCACAAGCTTTAGCATGCTTCTCTACTTGCTTCGATTCCGCCTTTCTCGATGCTTGCCCAGCGACAAACCCTGTTTCCCTTAACCCAACTAAAGGAGATACCCATGTGAGGTCCACGCAAGCATGTTTCCCCCTCTCCCAACCAAAGACAAGCAGATCCGCTGGTCGCAGGGTGGATCTCCTTTCCGCGGGGTCTGTGAGAAAATTTACAGGGGCCTCCTTTTGGCAGAAATTCCAGCTCTTCTCAGGATGTCCCACAAAACGTCCCTCACCCAGTCATGCCGGTATTTGAAACCATGGAGCTCTTTGCAATGAATTGTGTGCTCCCCATATTTATCCATGCAAGCTTTACGGCAGATGGGACATGTTTCATCTTCCGGGTACATAGAGATCATCAACCGGTACTTGAGTATAGCCATGTACTCCACTGCGGACATGCATTGACCCAAACCCTCAATCGGGATAACGATCAAAAAATCCGGTGCATGAGGACCCTTCAGGCATTCAATCACTGCCATCTGGCGGGAGGACAACTCAAAAACTTCTCCCAGGCTTTGAGCAGTTTTGCTAAACAGAGCATTCGCCAAAGTTTTTTGTGGCTTTGAGGGGGCGGTGTCCTTATTAGAAAAACCGCCAATATCAAAGTCCGGGAGATGGACATTTAAGCGTTCGAGCGCCTATTGATAGTCCGGGTCTAGCCCGATGACCCCACTGTTTCAAAGGATATGATCCTGAAGTTTCCAAGACTGTGCTCTAGACGCCACAAAGGCATAGACCCCAACATCTCGAGCTGAAAGGAGGCCCAAACCACCTAAACGCATCGGCAAGGATGCCAATCTCCCCTGGAGGTCCCCGAAGAAGGGGCCACCACTCACAACTATATCTTCAATAGCCTCCCGGAGACCATCATCGAAAAGGGACACCGCATCCACCATCAAGTGGGGTTGACAAGTTCGCAACCCAAAAAGTAACTTAGCGACCCCCATGCATGACCTGAGCAGGAGGAGTTCACTTAGGGGATCCCTAAGGCGGGGCATGAGTTTCATAAGGTCAACCGCAACTGTGGCCCGTCGCCCTGCCCCACCAAGGAGCTTAACCCCCCTCTCTGGTCTACCAATCCCTCTCGGAAAAAGCCGGTCCTGAACTTTCAGCCCGTCACACGTCGGCCAAAAGACCTATGTTTTCTTAATATTGAGGTGAAGCCCCAGAGATGGCCCAGACACGTTGATAATGTATAAAGCCTTAGCAACCTCAGCTGCGTTGCCTAAAATCGTCCCATCGTCTAAATACCAAGCATGAAACAGGAGGTTACAGTGTTCCTGAACCCTCGTGATAACGGGGTGTAAGGCAAGAGCAAAGAGAAGGGGCCCCAAAGGATCTCCTTGCTGCACTCCGGTAGTAGCCTCAATACAATACAATCACTACCCACATACAGCCTTGCAGGCTGGGCGTAAAGGAACTGGACCCACAGATAAATAGACGGGCACCGCTGGTGAACCTCTCGGAGAAAGGCTGTGCGGTCGACCATGTTGAAGGCATTGGAGAAGTCTACTATAAGCAGAGCCAAGGAACCATCCGCATGAAAAGAGTTGAGGAACCTACTGGCACTATGAAGCACCGCCTCTCCCCATTTGGTACCCCTACTCCAAATTGAAAGTCTCCCAGGTACTGGGCAATGTCTTTCCCAACCTTCTTCATTTCCACCTTAGATACCAACCTTTCGCCAAATTCCCCCCACAGCAATGGGCCAGATTCCATTATCGGGCTTCAATAATGGAGTAAGGGGAGCCGAGGCAACAAACTCGGCAAGTGTCTTAGGGCAGGCGCCCCCAAGCCATAAGTTAACGACTTTAGTAATAGTCGTGAGCAAACCCGAGGAAGTCACCGAGCCTTCGCCCCCAATAGCATCCAACAGGTGTTGGGCCCGTATCTCGTCCCTGCCGCAAGACGTCCCTTTAGGGAATGATCGGATACATCTGAGCACACAATCCCCATCTGCAGATAGAGCGGGTTGGGCGATAGGGTTAGAAGGCAATGATGGAGGCGGCACCACTGGTTGCTTATAAATGAGGGCTTTCGTGGTCGATTCACATAGAGGGGCAACCCCACTGGAGCACAAAACCTTAACCGCCGTTGTGAAATGCCCATCCCTGACTTTTCGAAGACATTGCTTAATATTAGGGTCCCTTTCATTGTCCTCTTCCCTTCTGACTTCTCCCCTAGGTACCACAAGCTCCCTCACGCTATCCAAGAGGGAAGAGACCAAGACTGCAAACCCAGACCCATCTTTCTATACTGCTAGTGCTTGCATGATGCTACTACACTGCAGAGATTTCCTGTTCCCTGATCTTCGCTCTTTCCTGGAGGACGGTTTGACCACCCTCAGGGTTAACCGCGGAAGCAATAACAATTGGACCCAATTGTCAACCGAGCCTGGCGACGTCACCACTTTGCGTAAGGCACCTGTTAACACTTGAACGAACATCAAACGACAACTGGGGGAATGCTTTTAACAGTTTGAATAGGGAGGGAAAAAACACGCTCAAGGAGGGCAACATCCCCAACCATCCCGATTGGGTGACATGGGTTTGCGTCGACTACCCCTTGACATGGTTTCCGTATCCCAACAATGAAATCTTCGACATCTCCCGAGACCATGGCGAACGATACAACCTCATCATCATGCTTGCACCCCCTACTGAGAGCATGCATCACCATGCACCTCCCACATAACCATTTATCTCCTGCCCTGAGAACTTCCCCAATATCTAAAAAAAGGTCCAAATCCTTTGAGATAGGCTCCTTCATAGATAGCCTTCGGTTTTCTGTCTTGAGGTGAGTGCTTTGCATGTGTTCAAGAAGGCGGAAAAATCCGCCAACCCCGGTTTACCATCTTTACAATCGTGAAAATGTTTAAAGGGGCAGGCCCTTAAACCACTAACAGAGCCTTGCGCGGAACCTCCCGACTTGACATTCCGGGCTTTCCTAGCAGGAGCCATGTGCGAATGTTAACCTCCAAACTCAAGATGGGTTGGGAGGGAAAGAAACCAGCAAACAAAAACCCTTTACTAGACAATGAGGGTAGCAACCACAGGTTACCCACCCTCTAAAAGAAACCTGCAAACAAATGAAAAAAATGTAAGCGCTTTATCTCATTTCGATTTGGAAGACCAGTGACATTCTGCACGACTAATAAAAAAATTAAAGTAAAATCTATTAGTATAAAACAATAAACTACAAATGCATGAAAAAAACAAAAAAAAAACATGTAAGCACTTTATCTCATTTCTATTTGTTGCGTGAGTGCGCAAACGGGCCTCACAAACAACCTAAACGAACCTAAGTTTAATATACATTAGTCCCAAATCATAGATCTAAAGTATCAGAACCAAAACTGAATACTGGATTCTAAATCCCAATTACTATTCCAAGGCGTAAAAACAACCTCGTTTACGAACTTCTAATAAATAAAACTAAATAAATTATTACCAGGCTCAAATGAACGTAGGTTATCGACTATTGCACATTATGACTACAAGCGTTTTCATCACATATATAGGCCCAGTTGGTGTAGCCATTGTGATACCAACTTAAAATTGAACCTGAATGTAAAAAAAAAAAACATGTCTATTTGTTGAATCATCCTGCAAAACAAAACATAATATAAATTTAGGATATTATATAGATTTAGGTGAGCTATAGAAACTATTAGCAGTAGGTTTGTTCTTTCAGTTCAGATTTATTTTTGTGTGTTTTTTTATTAGACCAACCCTCTGAAGAACATTTGCTACATCACATCACAACTTGTTAACTTGTATTTTGTGTTGCAATCAAATAAGATCAATGTGATTCTTGGTAAAAAAAAAATAGAATCAGAGTGCTTAAGGTTGAAGTAACATTGTTCAAATGAAGAATGTCACCTTGAAACTTCTAGATGAGGTTAATGATTTTTTTTTTTGTAACATGACCTGCAAAACAGTTTCTGTTAACAAATACACCCTTTAAATATGCTATTTTTTAAGAATCAATAGCAATACATGAAGCTAAAGTTACCTAGTGAGAAGCGATTGGAGTAAGTGAAGAAGGTGAACCTTTGTTGAAGAGATTTATCAAATAGTTGGATAGGTTTCATTTCTAGACCAACAGGGCATTAATCAATACCCAATTACCATGTATTTTGTTTTTTACCAATTATAAGGGGGTCTAAGCATATATACAAAAAAACTGAAGAGGCACTACATAGTATTAAATATTGCTACAAAAACCACCACAAAAACACCTAGCACCTCCTAAGAATGTAAAGAACATACGCTGCAAAACAATTGAGTAAACGTACCATTGAGTTGTTTAGATTATTGTAACGATTATGCCATCTTCTCATCAACCTAAGAACACATGCAACCAAACCCACATCAATTTCAATGAGATTAGCACCTAAAGACTATTAACAATAACTAATGCAAGAAGAATGCTCTAATCAGTTATTCACATTTAGAATCATAGCCTTTGGAAAAAATCGTTAAATTCACTGAAACATATTAACAAACACCTGGCGGGTATTACCGAATCATGTCAATTTACTCACCTAACACATCCAATCTTTCTCGAATGTGAGCTCACCAACATAAGATAAAGCTTAAACAAAAGCATGGTAAAATACCTAGAGAAATCGGTGTATTCCAAACACCCTCAAGCTTCAACAAAACGAAAGCGAGTTCCTACAAAAAGAAATCATGCTGATGAAAGGGTTGTGTTAAATTAAAAGAATGGATGAACCTTCAAATCTATGAACAGAAAGGTTCTATATAAAAAATTCGATGCTTTGCTAGTAACACAAAAACAATTATCTAACAATTAAAATGTACATATAACCCTTTGTACAGCTATTACACTGCAAAAATGATGATTACATCAGAAAATGGCGCAAATCTAGTAATAACCCCAAATTAGTTCAAACAATTGAACCCCATATATGATTGTAGTCGGCCGTTTGAGGTATTCGAAGAACCGTGATCCCCTGTTTCACATCATAGATCAAGACAAAGCAGAAAAAAGAGATACAAATTCAAAGAAATTTAGGAGCAAGTATTAAATTGTGTTTCTTGAGCTTGCTTCATGCCTTCTTAACAAGAGCTCGACATAAGACGAAAAAGAAGCAACAGAAATCAGGGGTTAGTGTAAGAAGATATAAGTGGTGGTGGTTGTCGTGTAGCCATTGTGGTGGCGACAGGGGATGTGGTGGTGGTGGTAGGTGATGACGGTGATGTTCGAGGTCAGATGGAGAGAGAGAGAGAGAGAGAGAGAGAGTTGAAGAGAGGCTTTGTGAAATAGAGAGAGAATGAAGAGGTTAATTAGGGTTGTCTGTACACAAAAGAAGTGGCACCGAAAAGAAATATGGAGGCAACACGTGGCCCAAAAACCAAATCACCCCGACGTGTTCAGCAAAAATAAGTAAGGGAAAAAAAAAATTCGGCCACAGGCAGGTTTCGAACCAGGGTGTCCTCTCTATATCAGTAACTTGTTAATATAATCCAAAGCAAAGATACTTATTAATATACGAAAATCTGAAAAAATACAAAACACTGTTCAAATCCCTACGTCTATTATTATAGTGGAATGCCATTAAATTAAATTCAATATATAGTCACAATAAGTTTCAAAGTACTCCATTTTCTGAATTCATCCATATATATACACACACCTGTAAAAATATAATCTTTAAAATGCATACACATAGGCAGAAAGGTGTATATATTATTATGGACATGCTAAAATAATAATTGAACAATGCATGTATTAAACTCTATACACTGAACCTCATGGTACAAGAGAGTAGGGCTGTTCAAATCGTTCGGCGCTCGTCGATCGCTCAGAATTTGCTTGGAAATTGCTCGCTCGATTTTCCGCTCGGTTGTAAATGAGCCGATCGGCTCGGTTCGGTTTGTAAACGAGCCAACCACGAACAAAGGTCCGCTTGGCTCGGTTCTGCTCGATATAATTTTTATTAATTTATTATATATAATTAGATGTATAAACATTAATTACAATTATATTTATAGTTTTATACATGTCACTCTATTTGGTTTAGGTCAATATAAGCATATATACAATTATATTTATAGTTATTGGCCCAGTCAACTCAATGATAACTTAACATTAAGTTTAATTGTAAAACGAAAACCCTAAGTCGTGAAAAAACATGTTTGACTTCATATTCCCATTAGTTGTCCAACATCAATCATCTCCCACTATCAACCTCCACAACCCGACAATCGTTCTCTGTAGTATGCTCAGCTAGAGGCTCATTCTCGAACGGTTGAACCTCATTAATCACTAGGAAGCGAGAATACTAAAGGAAACGTCCCAAATTTATGATTGTCCGAAAACACTAACCGCTAATGAGCTGATCGGCTCGGTTCGGTTCGGTTTGTAAATGAGCCCAGCACAAACAAAGGTATGCTTGGTTCAGCTCGACTCGTGAACAGCCCTACAAGAGAGTCAACACTTCTCAATATTTCCAACCTAGATTTTGAAGCTATTACTTAAGTTAGTATACATGAACAAATATGCCACAGCCCACACGTGTATCGGTTTTCTTTCTTTCTTCTTTTTTATTTACCACAACCCAAGTAGCAGGTGTATTAGGTTTGATACCTCTGTTTTTCTTTAAACGAAGGCCTGAACATTTGGGATCATCAATGTAAATGGATCAACCTTTAGTTAGAAAAACATAATGTAATGACCCGATCCACCCACACAAGTAAAAAATCCACAATTGAAAAAAAAAACCCTAACTTAACACGAAACAAAATTTATCTTAGAGGAGATTCAAACTCATGACTTCCTATTTAGAAGTTAGAGCATCCACAATGGTACTCTCTTGGACCGTCCGGGATTCCGCACTCAACTTTCGGATAAAGATCAACGTTGAGGGAAACGAGGGGCTGGCGTTTGGTTTGTTCAAGTCGATCGTCCGCTTTGCAATATGTGGGCCCCCTTTGTATTGTTTATTTGGTATTGGGTTGCATATTGTGTGTAAGTTTTATTTTTATATTTAAACTAAACATTTCTATTTTAAAACTATAAATAAAAAATTAAATATATCTATATTACTATATTAAAAAAACTCGAGGTACAAAGTAGTAATTTTACCATCTTTTTAAGATGACATCCAAAGAGTCTCAAGCCAATCTTATCGTTTTTTTACCAATTTCTTTCATTTTTGCCCCTAATGTACAACATTTGATAGATATTATACAAATGACTAATGCTGCACAACCTTTGATCCAAAAGTTTTTGAAACCGTTCCAGCATTGAATCATATATTGAATGGTGTTAAATGAAATCCTTAATGATGTGGGAGTTGATGAGTTAGTTAACTTGAATACCAATGACACTTGAATATCATAATAATTGAAGACTTTATATAATTGAATATGCGAATTGAATGTGCCCCTACGTTTTCGGAATCCACCCTCAATATACTCGGCATTTGTCATTCAGGAGGCAACATTTGCAAATTCACACAGTTACATCAGTCTTTCTCATTTGCAAATTATGTGTTCCTCTTTTGGTATCTATTTTATAAGTTTTATTGCTTTCGTATTTGATATTCATTTTCTTACTCAATATTTTATTACTCACCCTTGATTGTTTAATGCATAACATGAATTAGGTTTGTTGTTTGATTTTCGTAAGGGCTCGAAGTAAAACACTAGAGACATTGAGTCTTGCTGCAGGTTAGTGACTAGATGTTGTTTAAATTTTTGTATTTCAATTTTTTTTTGGTGTTAGGTGTTACAATTGTATGGGTGCATTGGTTGGTGTTAAGATGTGGTTTAAATTCCAATTTGCATTCTTTTTGGCAGGAACAAGTATTCTTAATCTCTCATGAGGTTAAACAAGATGGGTTGTCAAATGCTTCCGACATGTAGTCAAGTAAAGTTGTTTCTTACTCTCCATAGAAGTCAGATGGGCTCATATTAATGACTTTATTAGAATATGGCGGATGTTGTGTAATGTGTTTTTACTCAAAGTGTTCAAGTGGGTCAAAATGTCAAATATATTTGGCTAGAGTCTAACAAAGGAACAAGTTAAATGGTTGGAAGTTGCTCTAAGTCCTCTGTAAATGCATGCAACCTCCTGCATTCTTTTGATTCAAAGATAGGGTAAGTTTGTAATATTATGGCTTTTGCAATGACAAAATAAAGATAAATGACTCGGTAGAAGATTATGCTATCAAAGTATACATTGTATATTATTTTCAACTCTAAAATTGTTTGTGCAAGAAGGTGCAATGATAAATTATACGCACTAATATGACTTGATCCTAATGACATGTTACATCTCGCACGTTTTGTTAAAACCCATACATTGTTAGTTTAGATTTATTGACTGCTTGTGTATCTCATTTCATCACACGATTATCCTACTAGAACCGCCTTTATGACTATCAATATTCGTTGTCTTAGCAAATTGGTATTAAAAATAGATTACGTGAAACTTGCCACGCAACGGCGCTAAAAACTATAAGTACCCGCGGCAACACGCGGGCATTCCTACTAGTAATTAGTAAATTAAAAATAACAAAAGTATTAAAATTCAAACATTACAAAGAGTACATAATTAAATAAACTAGACACTTAAAGTTAAACAAACTACCTAATTAAACTAATCATCAACCCCTGAACTTTCAGAGTCGGAATCTCGAAGCGCAACTCTTATTCTTAGTTATTTTCATTATTTTCAGGAAGCAATGTGAGTAAACATAGTATTATGCTACTATGTAAAGGTGTTGGTTTGCTCAAAATGAGCGGCTAAATGTTTGGCGAAGACATTTAATTTGAAGGAGCACTCTTTCATGGCAAAACATTGCTCGGAGAGGGCATTAACACAAGAAGGGAGTGGTGTGCAATGGCGATTAACATGCCATGTCACTGATAGAAAGCTGATTCGAGATGGCTAATCTCTCAAGTGACCCGTTGAATGGGTTAGGATCCAAAGAATTTGATAAAGAACTAGAGATAACTTTACTTCAATTTTCTTCTTCTCTTTTCACTATTATTCGGAAGGCTTATATATATAACCTTAATTACAAAGGCAACTTGCGAAATAACTTACCCACTACTTCACTAAATAGAACATGAAAAAGAAAATTATGTAAATACTACATATCAGCCACCTTCCTTTAACGCCCCAAATGTTAGTATACACTCGATTATATTCAAATTACTTGTATTAATGGGCCTTATAATATTGTTGCAGTCATTAATTATATGTATTCATTGGCCTATAAATATGCAACAACTCCGGTACAAAGGATATTCACCTTACTCTTAAGTGTTAAAGATACAATACTAGTTTATTTGGTATTAATACTCGAGTTTAAAGGAGGTTAGACACTCTGAATCAAAGGTTAATAGAAAAAGACAAAACAACTAGTTAGATCTTCGACTAAAATATAAAACTGTCTGGCTGTAACCAGCACATGATCGTTGCAAAATACCAAAAAGAAAAGAACATAATACTACTGAATATCAACAAAGCTATCAAGTTGATTGAAGATATAATTAATCATAGCATCCATGTTTTTAGTAACAAATAAATATTAAAATTATGGGTTTGTTTAACTATTTGATGGCAAAATCATATTTATTATGTCATTTTCCTCCGAACAACAAGTGTGTATATCTTTAAATAAGGTGTAGTAGTTTGGTATAGATAAAAAGGCTTATTATATCAAAACCAACCATTGAAACTGCCTACCAAGGTTCATGAACCTAGCTAAACAACCAAAACAGTTACCAACTAACCTAGTATCTATGTCTATAATAAAATAAATAAACATATATACACACCCATATGTATTTAGTCTAAGGAATTTGCTTAAACATAACACGTTAGGTATCTGAAATGGACATAGGCTAACATTTTTGAAAATTACCAAAATAACCTTAATTTAGTAATGAAAACAAAAATTTAATTAATAGGGTCTCTCTTCCGTCTCTTTATTCGAAAAACAAGTATTATAAATAAAACATTGTATGCTACCAATCTTGCCTTATAACGTGTGAACACTAACAAAATGTTCAATATAAACTTGAACAAATATTAATTTTATGAAATGTACTGCGGCAAAATTGAAGTGTTATCAACATGGTCATAGAGTGCAATTCGAGGACAACCTTTTCAACACAAGCATTAGAAGTAGAAGACAATTATTTCAAGTGCCATGAGATTGCACAACTGACAACACCACTCACATGATGGATCTAATCAACCAATCCCACATATGATGTTGTAAAGTCATTAAGAATGCATATCAAATTCAAACCAGGCAATATATGTACTAAACTATGCATAGACACACTTTTCTCTGTCAAGTGTCATGACTTGCCATGCTCTCACCTTCTAATAAGTTAAGAACATTTCACAACACAACTCGGATGAGTTGGTCATCCTTATATTAGAAGCCAAACACAAATATGGAATGATTCTATGATTATTAAAAAAAAAAAACACTGATATGTTTAAATCACCATCAAGACCTCTTCTCCTTCGGCTTTTTTTTTTCCTCACAAACTTCATCTAAATCAAACAAATCAAAATCGTCAGGGTTGGTTGATAATTTTCTTTTCTAGCAAACTTCTGGTGAAATCATATTGCCTCCTTAATTTCCGTCGTAGTTGGGTCCACACCATCATTTGGATCGAGGCAAAATGACGCCCTTCTGCATAGGCTCTTCATCTTCGGACGTTGTCGGGCACAGATCTCCAACGCTAAGGATGATTCCAGCCTGGCACGGGCGAAGGGATTAAAAACGCCTTGGAGATAGTCTTAGTAAAAGTACATTTGCTAATGATGGACGAGTTATGAATAGTTTTTTCACATATTGTCCGATCTATAACATGAGCTGATGAAATTAAAACGTGATAGAAGTGTAAACTGATAGACGAGAGTGGGTTCACATTTCTCTTTTACCATGAGGGGTAACTATGACTTTTTTGCTATGACTTTGATAGCTGATTTTCTTATTAATAAACCACTAACAATACCTTTTATTTTTATTATGATATATCACATATTAAATTCACACCGAAACAACTTGCAGTCTATAAATACCAAATCCAATCCAACTATCTTTCCAAACACACTCAACACTTACATTTGTTTGACTCTCTCTCTCTCTCTTTATCTCTCTTTCCAAACACAGTCAACTTGAAGTGCCACAAACCATGCCTTCTTCTTCTTCTTCTTCTTTACCAACATCAAACACAACTGATGATTCAGTTACCATAATATCCAAATGCACTGTCTTCCCAGACAAAACCTCCACAATCAAATCCTTAAAACTCTCTGTGTCTGATCTTCCTATGCTCTCCTGTCAATACATCCAAAAGGGTGTTCTTCTATCCCAACCATCTCTCCCTGTCAACAATCTTATTCCATTGTTGAAACTTTCTCTCTCTAAAACACTCTCTCACTTCCCTGCCCTTGCTGGCCGCCTCTCCACCGACCCGGAAGGCCATGTCCACATATTATGCAATGATTATGGAGTAGAATTTGTTCACGCGACCGCCATCCAGTTCCATGTTGATCAAATAATAGTACCCAATTGTGACGTGCACCCGTGTTTCAAAACGTTTTTTGCGTTTGATCGCACGGTGAGTTACGCCGGCCACCACCAACCCATCGCCGCCGTGCAGGTGACGGAGGTGGGTGGTGGGGTGTTTATTGGGTGTACTGTTAATCATGCTGTGGTTGATGGGACGTCTTTTTGGAACTTTTTTAATACTTTTGCTGAGATTACAAAAGGTGTTAACAAGGTGAGTAATTCGCCGGATTTTAGCCGGGATAATGTGTTTATTTCGCCGGTGGTCTTACCGCTGCCTGTCGGTGGGCCTGCGGCCACGTTTTCAGGTGATGAGCCGTTAAGGGAACGAGTTGTTCATTTTAGCAGAGACGCGATTTTGAAATTGAAATTTAGAGCGAATAATCCGCTCTGGAATTCGGATATATGTTGTAATGGTAATGGTAAAGTTAATGGGGCGTTAAAGCCAAAAAGTGAAATTTCGTCTTTCCAGTCGCTATGTGCGCATTTATGGCGGGCGGTGACGCGAGCGCGTAACTTTGAGTCAACTAAAACGACGACGTTTCGAATGGCAGTGAACTGTAGGCACAGGTTAGAGCCAAAGGTGGACCCACTTTATTTCGGGAATTTGATCCAGAGTATCCCGACCGTTGCTTCGGTTGGGGAGTTGTTATCACATGATTTGTCGTGGGCAGCGAATCAGCTTCACCAGAATGTGGTGGCGCATGATAACGCTACCGTGCGCCGTGGAGTTAAGGATTGGGAAAGTCGGCCAAAGTTGTTTCCCTTGGGGAATTTTGATGGTGCGATGATTACTATGGGAAGTTCTCCTAGGTTTCCTATGTATAATAATGATTTCGGGTGGGGCCGGCCGATAGCGGTTCGGAGTGGCAAGGCGAACAAGTTTGATGGGAAGATTTCGGCTTTTCCTGGGCGTGATGGTGATGGGAGTGTTGATCTTGAGGTGGTTTTAGCTCCTGTGACTATGGCCTATCTTGAACTTGACCAGGAATTTATGCAATACGTATCGTGAAAAATATGGTTTTTGTCGAGTTTTGGTGAAATCGTTATGTTATCGATGGTTTCGCTAGCAAATTGTTGTATAAATATATTAAATAATAACAATTATAATCGAGTGATTTGGTTTTCGATCATCTTAATTGGCTTTTTAATTGTTAGAACACGTACTTGCTTTTAAAATGTAACAAAGAATTCACCACTGATGACTAATTAACTATACGTGACAATGGAAATGAATCTTCTTATGTTCTAAGTAATTATTTTTTCTTAGAACTTAAGTCCGTAATTAATGTATGTGAATGATCATTTGTTAAAATTTGAAAAATAAAATATTCATCGGTTGAAGAAGGATATATCATGTCTAGAGAGAGATTTCAAAATTAAGCAAAAACAAAAACATAATAAAACCAAGCACACATAAACCTTATGAGTAAGACTATACGATGTGGGAGCGTGAAGCTATTCCACTTCACCAAGATCACCCCTTATATTGTGTGGAAGGGGCGTGGCCCCTTAGGGCATGAAGATCTCTACGTTGTGGGACAAAATGTGAGGGTAACGTTGATGGTTGTGGTTGGTTGTTGGAGTATATATGATTGTAATAGTTTGTTTGATTAAAAAACGTCCACGCCACCAGCACCCTGTGGTTTTTGGGGGTTGGAGGGGAACTCCACCTATACTAATAGCTACCACATATCGTTCCTTGCGCCCCAAACCCCATGACCACACTAAGCAGCTTAAGATCAGCTTCAGACAACACAGATCCAGGAAAAAAGCTCCCCCATGAAAGATTTAGCTTCCAAATAGGGACACACAAATTGTATTTGCTCAAATCATCATGTGACGCAAAATAGAAGCGATAAAAATGCTAGATACGTTCTACGAAATAATTAATGAAAACCTTAATGGGGACAAACAACGCAAAACACAAGCGATAAAAAAAATGCTAGATACGTTATGAATAGGTTTCTCGCTTGTATCTTCTTGAAAGCCCAACAACGCATGCCCTATAAAAATAGTTGGGCGAACTGCGACCACATAGATTGCTCCCTCATTCTTGTTGGAATCTCTTGCCAGATAGTAATCCTATGGTTGTTCTTCACTTACACCAAACTTCCTTTACACAGAGAGATACATCATGTCAATGTCTCCATCATTCAAAACAAAACAACCCTAGATCCTTGAACTTGGTTGTTTGCTTGATAAACCTGTCATACAATTGTAATTTGTGTGTCCTCCTCATCGTTGCCATCATTGAAGTTATAGTAAAGGTTCACTACTTTAAGTCTATCATTTGGTAATGTTTACTCTGTGCTACTAATACAATATCAACTTTGAAACTCATTCACCAAGGGATTATCTCCTAGATCAATTTTGACAACTCAACCAAGACTACTAGTGGAAGAGCACCTTCACATGAAAAGTTTGTATCTGCAACCGACACTAGTGGTGAATTCAGAATTTTTTCTAGTTCGTTTACTAATTTTAGTTGCTCAAATTTTGTAATATTGAAAATAAAAATTTCAGGGTCGATTTGATGCTTCAGATCGGGTAAACTTCATCACCTAATAAACTACGATATAATAGTTCAAAATACATCATCATCAATTAGAAATTAAAATCATAAATTGTGGAACAGAACCTCAATTTATTCACAAAACTCAGTTTGCAATTAGATTTAACTAATTCACCTTATAAATTGACTACACAAACTCAAATAGGTCTGAAATCAACTAGTCCATAACTGCAAACCTTTTACTTCTGAAAAAACAAACACTATATCACTTCTTTCTTCTCCATTATATACTTCTTTTTTCTCTTTAATCATTTTTAAATATCCTCATATATTCTTGATTTTTTTTATGTTCGATAGTTGGAAATGGGAGGGTATTAGTCAACAAGGGTCATCAGTTTGTTTTGTTTAGTGGATCATGAGACTTGATGTGGAAGATACAAAGTCTTTTGACGGAATCATTAGAGATCAATACGTTAAAAACTTGCAAGTGGGTGTCTACGTACATCCTCGACGCATGTAGTGATAAGAACACTTTATTTTATTCTGAAATATTTGTTAGTTTTTATATCAAAGGTGCATATTTTAGTACCTTGATAGTCAACTCAAGTATTATATACGTCTGTTGTGCATTTTAGTGCAACTTTATAATGCATTATTAAAATTAAGGGAAAGTTTGTGGAAAAAAATTAAAAAAAATGGGCTTACAATAATAACTATTGAAAATTTTCTCGCTAGGCATTTTTCTTGCTCCACAAAAGGTTTTTATCATCAGTTCGTTTTAGTAAATTATGCTATGAGTTCATTTTGTTACAGTACCGGTAGGCATTTTTCTCGCTAGGCATTTTTCTAGAAACCGAAAGAGACATGCCCGACATGATATCGACATGTGTTGAGCATTGATCGATAAAAACAAAAAAGAATATAGGTACTGACATCCATGTTGCTTGGCCAGTTTTGATTCGATTCATTACATACCGTCCCAGTAGCAACAATTGCTATAGCTTATGTATTGTCACGTGGAGCCAAATGTGTAAACTAATATGGTACTGATACCAGTGTTTGGAAAATCAAATATATTTCAAATCGTTCATAAAATAAACATATCGTGATGGTATGTTCGGAATTATAAAATGTTATATTGTATTAGTTAAATATGCGCATGTGAACAAAATATTTAAAAACAAATACAAGTCCGGTATCAATGTTCTCCAGAAAATATTAGTTCGTTTCTTCATGGCAAAGAAAAAATAGCAACTAATTTGAGTCTTATCGTAAACAAAAATATGCATGCAACAACTGTATATTCAAAATTTGTAAGACGTTATATTATACTAGCTACTAGAATAATGAAAAGGGTAAACATGTCATTTTATAAAAGAAAACAAACTAAACTGTAACGTAGTTTTGATGACATGTATGTTTGTACGTACTTCCATCGCTTGTACGTTAAAATTCACAACATATAATTGAGGCCAACGGACGTTCTTGTGTTCGGATGGGCGCAAGGCAAGCATGTGTGCGTTGACCTTACTGGGGTATCCCCATTTGTGGGACTTCGGGATTCGGGGTTTGTGGATGGGCATGCAGTTTTGAAAGCCGAGAGCAAAAAAGTGGATAAACATGAAGCGGCTTGTCTAGAGAACCAGCATGTGTTTGTGCCCTTCGCTTTTGATACATTTGGAGCGCTGGCCCCGCAAGCAATCAAGCTCCTCGAACGCGTGGAGAAAGTTGTGCAAAGTAATTCTCCAGCTGCTAAGGGCCAATATTTTATTTTCAATAGTGTAGGTTTTGCAATACAAAAAAGGGTAGCGACGCAACTTGTGGCCCGTTTACCTACGCATCACTTATAATTGACTGTCTTTGGTTTTATATATTAGTAAAGTTTATATCTTGACGTAGCTAAAAATAGGTACGTCTCAATAGTATATTTGTAATTTCATTAAACATAGTATCTTAAGACTATAAGCAAAGTAATTATAATATTAAAAATATATATTCCATCAACATAGCATTTTAATTGTTTGTACGAAGAGGCGAACATCTAACCACATGTTTGTTTAAGGAGACTTCGTGTGTACCGAAAACCCTCTTATAAAATAGAAGCATAATTCGAGTACACACGTGAACACACAGGAGCAAACATGTGTGATCCGGACATATCGCACAAAAACCTAGAAGCACACATAGGAATTGGTTTGGGAAGCGATAAGTTTGAGTGTGGTTTGAAGATTTTGTTGGAGTCTACGGGAGTTTACCTTCGGTGGCGAAGCTTGACCTGAAGGTTCGGGGGGTCAGAACTAGTTTTGGAGAGTCGAAAACCTGTTTCGTGGGGTCGAACTATATTTCCAAAATTTTCTATACGAATAATATATAATCGGAACTTCTACGCGAACATTCGGGGGGTCGGCCGCCCCTCCCCGCCCCAACTAAGCTTCGCCTTTGTTTACCTTGTTCCACATCATTGGTAGGGGAAGAAAAATTGGTTGGGTTTATAAGTGGGAACTAATTGGGAGTGATTGAATTCTTCTTGTCACATTATACTTGAGAATCTATCTGTACGCACAGGGGGAATGTGCCTAGAAGACTGTTTCGAGTCTCAAATTTATTACTGCCGCATCAGTTGCATACTCAACCTCTTCAGTCTATAAGAACCTATAATGTTTTGTGCAGAGGAATACTCATCTCAAAACACACATACCTTCGCAACAGAGGCAAACACTTTCGATAATCTTTCAAGCAAGTATGCAAGTCCGGCAGTGCACCATCACTGTTGAGAACCGGTGTACCCTGGGAACTGACGGCGAATCTGTTTAAAGGAATGTGTCAAACACAAGCCCGGTTCACTTTACTAATCTTCTGTTTATTTTGTTTTCAGTCACCTATTCAAATTAATTGTAAGATTTCTAACAGATTTTAGCTCAAGAAATCCACGTCACGACCAATTCTCTGTAAGAGCACTCACAATGCTAGTCAAACAAACACTCCAAACCGCCATGTCACTATGCCACATCATTTCAAATAGACTCACATGTTGTTTCGAGTGATGAGAATGACAAAATTGTTATGAAAAACATAAGTCGAGAAACGAAAAGTAACTTTAAAACGGAACTCATGGGTTATTGTTAGAACCATATGCGGAATTCTTTTACGAGCATGGTAAAAGAATATGAATATATAACATCTAAAGGCCTATTATATTAAAAGGTTCTGGATGGCCAGACCCTTTACCCGACCCATTAGAACCTTTAGGACCCGAAACCACATAGCCTTTTAAGGTTCGATTCATGTTCCTAATTTAAATACTAAAAGGGTTTACAGTTCTGGTAGGTCCAGATCGGGTTGGTTCCGACCCTTTGCACATCCCTAGTTTAATTAGATAAAAAAAAGATATTGAAATTACAAAAGCACCATTAAAAACCTAACATAGTTTAAATGGTGTAAAGATAAGGGGTGCAAGGTATTAAAGATTTTGATCACAAGGACTCATCGGGCAAGAATAAAAAAGGTACGGACTAAGGTTGATTTTTTGTAAAAAGCACAGGGCTGCAAGGTTTACTAAGAAAAAGAATATGCGCATGCTTCTCACATGCCAAGAACATACACATGCAAGTCAAATGTTATTTCCTCCTCATTTTCAAAACGTTTATAATTTTTTATACGCCATCATTAAAAAAAATATAACATAAAATCAAGCGTGCTTTTATCTTTAATATGAGTCGCTGTTGTTATACTTTTGAAAAGAAAATTTTTGAAAACCTAGTTACATAAAACACAATTGATATAACATAAAACACAGTGAGTATCAAACTAAAAACACAAATGGACAATAGGATATAAAACACAATGAAAAGGAGACTAAATACAATAGACAACAGACTAAAAACACAATGAATATCATACTAAAAACACAATGGACAACATAGTAAAATAAAATGAACAGCACACTAAAACATAATGTAAAGCAGAAACACAATACCTAGGTGCATAAAACACAATGAACAATGTAATACACACTAGAAAGCATACTAAAAGCACAAAGGGTAATGTTAAATCATGTGCAAACTTACAAACACAGTAAACATATTTACAAAAAAATGTGTATAGTGATAACACAATGGACGAGTAGAAGACACAATGAAGTAAAAAACCAAGTTAACTTGTATTCTTTAAATTTTTATATAGCAATATCATATACTCATATCAAAGATAAAAATGCTCATTAAAATGGTGAAATTTTATTAAGAAAATACATTGTTTGGTCAAGTTATAGATGTTTTAAAATGTGAGGGAATTGACATGTGCGTTAGATGTGGAGGAAGAAAGTCAACAAATGTTGTTTTTCCTTTTATGTATTTCCTCTAATTTATATCTATTTTTTTTTCTCTCAAACTATTCTCAACCATATAAATCCAAGATCTATATAGTATATCATTCCTATTAGTTTTAAATAAATAATACCTTGTATTTGACGTGACGATGCAGCTTGTTGTCCGTCTCTATATTTTAATATAATTTGACAATAATGAAATTGAAGAAACAATGGGTATAAAGTCGGTTGGTATTAAGCCGACGTGGGTTAGATACTCGTGTTAGGTCAGGAGTAATCATTCGCTCACCATAATAGTTAGAACGTAACCCAAAGATATGATGAATAGTGTGAGTGTGTGTGTGTGTGTGTTGTAAGTAAGAAGAAGAGCATATAAGTGGTTCGGCTTTTAACAGCCTACGTCCACTGTAAAAGCCAATTGATATTAATAAGAGGATTACAACAAGTATGATACAACTAGCTCTATTCTAGCTCTTGTGTGTGTATTTCGGATCCTTTGCATGGAAGAGGAAGTCTTCTATTTATAGGAGGAGTTATGGACCATGGGTGATGGCCCATAAAGTCTTGTACTTGGTTTAAGCCTTGGTCAAGGCCCAAATATCCTTGACCCATAAAAATGGCGGGAAGATCAGGTGTCATTAATGCTGATGTGAGAGAGTGTGGATTGTATTTTACAAGATCTCCACGTGGCGGATTGTGGTTGGGCGTAGGCGGCGCTTCTACTGACAGCGACATTGTTGACCTGCCTGTGGCGTCTGGAGAGACGTCTGTGGCAGGTGGACATGCATGCACAGTATCCTGACATGTACTGTGCACTCAGCATGGTTGGGGCGTGGGAGCTGTCACGTTGTTGTCCTTGTGTCATGGGTTGTTGGACCACCCCTGACACGTGCTATCATCTAATTGGCGCAGAGTGCGCCTGGGTCTGATCTGATCCTCTTCATTCCTCTTGCCGTACGTCCTCGTATGATAAGGCTTTAATGGAATATTTGCGCATGTTGTACCACACGCTAGCGGGTATTTATGTTGTTGATGTCATTTGTATTAAGGAATCTATGACGTGTTGTAGTCTGCGGAGTAATCATCTCCTCGCAGAGTTCCCGTGGACTCTGGGCTTTTGTTATGGCGTTGGGCTTCCGCAGACTTCCTTGGGATAGAGTCGTAATTCTCCGTAGGATTAGGTACCCTATCCCTTCAGAAATGAAAATATCATTGATGATTCAATTGAATTTCCATCTCTCGATCTCAATGTAGAACGGTCATAGTGTGCATGCACTTTAACAAATCCTACCTATTACCATCTTTCTATAAAGAGCACGTTTAATATTGCCTTTTCTTCTTCTTCTTTTACTTTTGTCCCGTTATGTTTAATTAAAAACTAATAACATTAGTCAAGTTTAGACTATCAAACTAAACATTGGATCCGGGAGAAAATCTAAACCCTTCCAAGTCACCAACATACATCTACAATGTGTTTTTCTTAATTTACGTATGATAGTAAACTCTATTTTAATTCCGTCTACACTCTATTAATATAGACAATAGACATGTTTTATTGATTTCCTGACAAATTGATTTTTGTAATGATTGAAATAGACATGTGCTAAAAAAATTAGTGTGATTGCCACTTGTGGAAGTCATCGTTGATATAATGGTCAACACATTTAGACATTCAAAGTTGACGACTTATCACATGTACACTTCAAATGGAAACACATTTTTAAGTTAACTTATTATAATCTAACTTGTTGTTTTCAATAATAACATATGCACTTTTATACACTATACTTTTATCGGCATAGCGTTGGGTTCCGTTAAGAATTCACTCAAGTCATAAGAACCGTGAAAACTACGATAAAAAAAACAATTTTTTTTAATTTTTTCTTTACCTAATGATGTAAAAATTGCTAACTAAGAAATATAAAAAAAATTGAATTTTTTTACGGTGTTATTATACCGGTGTAACAAAAGTGACGTAAATTGGTCTTGCGTTGTTACACAGGTGTGAGGACATTTACATCACTTTTTGTTACACCTGTGTAACACGCCGTAATTTTTTTTCGTTTTTTTATATTTTTTAGTTAGCCCTTTTAACGTCCTTGAGTAAAAAAAATTTAGAACATCGCATGTTACGTCGTAGTTCTCACGGTTCTTATAACTGAAGTGAGTTCTCAACTGAACCGAATCCTATCAGCATATACACAAAAATTAATCTGATTATAGATAATTAACTGGATCCTAGCTGCGTCTTTTTTTTTTTCTAATTGGACCTCAAATATATATATATATATATATATATATATATATATATATATATATATATATATGCTTTTTTTAATTTAAAGGATTTGTAAGAAAACCATCACTTCCACCACCATCAAAAACCAAAAGTATTGCCTCTCCAAAACTTTCCACTCTACCACAGATGAAACTGGGAGATGTAACCCAAATAAAGAAGGGTGAAGATTAAGGACCCAAAATTGCTAGCATATAGTCTGGTACAAAATCATTTGTTGTGTAAAAACCAGAAGTTCCATAAAAACTAGTCTCTCCTCTAATCAAAGTTGCATACTCAAGAAAGAGGAAGCTCATTTTGTTTGAAGAACCAAAAGACTCTCCACCAAAGGCTTAGAAAACCCATGTTGCTGAAAAAACAACAAAGCCTGGAAGTCTATATGCACAAAAGAAGGATGATGATACAACTCCTTTACCAAACTCCATCATGTCACATAGAAACCCGCCACTCTTGAAGATTGATAGAAGTGAAAAATTTTGAGGAAAATGTCAAGATGAAGCCTTTGCTGAATTGGTTGTTAATGAGAAGGAAATAAGGCTCTATAAGAATGAGATGGTTGATGAATCTCAGAGGCTTTTACATATCAACCTATTCAACAATCAACAAGTGGCTCGAATGACCAAGGAGGAGTATATTGATTGCTTCAAGTCATGAGTCCCTTATGCACTAAAAAGCTTTCATGTGTTAAACAACTAGAGTGTGAATAGCCTTCTAGAATAGATGGAAAGAGTCAAGAAAATGATTAAAGACAGCAATTTGAAGGTAACCCCACCAAACTGAAGTATTGATAGTAAAAGAAAGCAAACTCCAGAAGGCAGTCTAAGGTCTTCAGAATGAATGTTGAACTGATACATGCTGATTGGGCATCAAAAGAAACAATCAAAAGATGGATATAGTCTATTTTAACCAGCAATTACAAGGATTTCTTAGAAGCAAGAAAGAAGCATCCAGTAAAATTTCCTCTTCCTCTTGAATTTGAAAAGGCTAAGATCTATTTTGCAGATCAGATTAAAAAGACTCAGACCTCTATTATGCCTTCCAATCCTAAAGAAGTATTCCATTACAACCCAATAATTATGCATATAAAAAAATTTGAAGCAGAAGTTTGGGTATGGAAATTGGGTAGAATGGATGGACGAAGAAGAAAAGTTGTTAACTGTGAAACGCCTTCTGCATATGACACAGGTATTTAGAGCTTTGGATGATAAAAGGAGAGGTACATACACTTTAGGCTTTTGACCTTGAACCACATCAATTAGTGGCACAACAGAGGGTGGCAATGCCTCAAAGGCCAGATTCACCTCATCCCACTGACGTCCTGGACTTGCCTCCAATCCTCCATAACCCAAGGATTGTGAGGTGGAAAGCATCTAATGACTCAAATGGTGTGATTTTATTTAGTGGGAATGGCTTTAAAGTCAGACTTGATGGACAATATATTATGGGACTTAGCCTGGATGACATAAAAGTCACAATGGATCTTGAGCTTGAAAAAGACAAAGATAATTAAGCCACAAACTTAGAGCTGGACATAAAAGGAAAGATCATAGAAAGGCTTCTCAGCATCAACAAATAAAATAAACAAACATAGGTACAATAAGTAGAGATTTTGGCATCATCAGTTCTAGGGGAGCTTGTTGGGTTATATAAGAACTGCAGATTATGAAAACCAAAACCCATGGATCCATTCATTCGAGTACTTGAAGAATAAGGAAGAAAGACAATCTGACTACTTCAACATTCCTCCCTTGAAAGCTTCACCAAGCAACATTCACAACTGCTTGTTTATACAACTCCTGTATTTGAAGACCTAAGAATTGGATCTGAAATAGTTTGGTTGACAATCTAAACAGTTGGGCTGGCAACATCTGGTTGTCGAAGAAACAAAGAAGGCCTGGTCAATAAGTCAAAGAGTTGGTTTAACAATGGTTATCAAAACCAACAGTTCTCCTTTGTCATTTCCAAAAGTTTATTTTCTAGTTGTTTTGTAAGTAAGTATCCAACAGTTATATTGTTTTCAAGTTGTTAGGGGTCGTTTTTATGGTGACATCACCAACACTTTGGTCATCTATATTAATAGAATAGAACTTCAGTGTAAAATGTAATCACATGAGCAATTGATTGAGAACACTAGAATCCAACAGGAGAAAGCTAAGTAGAGAGAGCAACAAGGGAAAGGGAGTGTTTGTAATCCAGTTCGTACTTAATTCTATATTGAAATCACTCAATTTATCTCAATTTTTTTGTTTAAGTTGATGTGTGTATTAATTACTTGATGAATTAATGTTTGCGAACTAATTTGATTATTAGTATAAGTATTTCTCATAGACACACGCACTAAATACACTCTCTGATCAAACAAATTTAAAAAACAAAATAATTTAATTCGATATAACATTCCTCGATCCACATGCAAGTTATTTGATTCAAATCTATTTTATTCTCTCTGTATTGAAGTTATAAACGACTATAATTATGTCTTATTGGGGCGACAATTACTATTTGGGTGACGCTCAACTACAGTTACAGTCAACTTCAAGTTATACGAGGTCAAACAACAGATGACCCTGCCCCAGTTTGTGGTAACTTTGGGTATTTATTCATCGGAGGAGGTGTTGAGTCAGGCATTCTACAGTGCTCTGATTTGAAGGGGCGTCGAGGTGTTATGGCGATTTTGGACCACTATCGGGTAGGGGAGTTTGGACGCCTAACCAAACGTCCTCCAGGCAGCCTGCCAGCTTGCTACGTGATCCTTTACTTTGACTTCTACATCGGTATATAGGGGTCACCATTGCTAGCCGTGGAGATATTAGAGAGATTGTCACTCAGCTGGACCTGTTCTCTATCAACGGTGTGCTTGTTGACATCGAGGTGAACTTAGCTTACAAGTTCGCTGCATAATTTTGAGCTGCTTTACACATTCTTTGCTGAGCTTATGGTACCAGTTTGACAAGGCACTTTCGGGAGTGGTGGCCAGACCTTTCTGATAGGATGTCACTGAATCTTGACCTAGATCTTATAGGCAAGAGGACGGTCGTGCATATGGGAATCGCCATTGAGCTTAAGGATGGGGGTGGCGTGGGCGGATTGGAGATAGGAGGGTGAGGGGGCGAGGGGGAACATAGCAAGGGCTAGGGCGAGGGTAATGGCGAGGGTGGGGCGGGGTGAGGACAGAGGTCAGGTTAGGGTGATGAGTATGGGGATGAGGGGGCGGGGCCATCTTATCGTGCATATGGTTGACGTAGTGTGAAACCAAATCTACAACCTTCGATTAGGTTTGATGAGAGGCTGGTACAGGTGGAGGCTGTGATAGTGTCGATATCGTCTCAACTATGTTGGTTGATCGACACTGTTCCTCACAGGCGGTTGTTGCCGGCGTTCCCGTCCCACCGTGACTAAATGTTCCATAACCACCACCACCACCAGATTCACTACAGCCGCTTTAGCGGCTTGTATTTGTATTTTTCCTTTTTTGGTTAGTACTATGATGTAAAACAATTTGATGTATCTTGTTTAGTAGTTTGATGTAAACATTTTGATGTATTTTGTTTAGTAGCTTCTTATGTTAACATACTTATTATCTTATTAGTCTGAAAACTCATATCTTGATGGCTTTAACATGTAACGTATTTAATTCGACAAATGCGACGATAAATAATGTAAATCAACATTCATAGTGCTTGCTTAAACATGTGGAAAGAAAGATATCGAAGCTGTAAACATGAGATGTCAGATGCATTGAAATACATTAATCAATCAAATATAATATATTACAACAATTCAAAATGAGCATCCATGATTCTTGCTTAGACATGTGGAAAGAAAGATACTAAATCTATAAACATGAAATGTCGAATGCATTGAAATATAACGATTAATTGAACTGTAACTATCAACCAAACAGTAACCATTACGACATTATTTTACAAAACTTTAAACACAACCCGTGCATTATTCAGAGCATTTATTTAAATATCAAAAGTTAAAAATATTTATATACGGACCGTATAAACTTATACGACCCGACCCATATATGGTTCCAAAAACCTCAATTTCCACTAACAACCAACTTTCAAAAATACCATTTGGTGCTATATAGGCTATACGACCATCATATCACATATACGGCTCATATATCGTCATACGGGTCGTATATTAGAGTACAAAAAAATTCACTGACATCTATTTGACCCGTATTGTTATATGTGGCCCGTATAGTATAAGGCAAAAGTATATTTTGATAACAAAAAGAACAAATGACATAATGGTAAAAATTAAATACTTTAACTCATGTTACATTAATTATTTTCTCCTTATTTAATTAGTCATTAACATTTTATCCTACACATTATCAAAATTTGTCCTACACATATCAAAATTCATCCTACATATATCGAATATTCTGATATTTTATATCGAGATTATCATATGTTTATCTTACACATATAAAAGTTCATCCTACATATATCGAAATTCTCATTCACTTTAATTAGGTTTGCTTTGAAAGTATATAACTTAAAATTAATTATGAGTTTTATTTATTAAACTACTTTAGGGGATTACAAAAAACAAATAATTTATTTAACATTAAATACAATTAATATATGGAAGATTTCTATTGGTTAATATTTGTTCTTTTTCTTCTTACAAGTTATTTTATTCTCATTTGAACTCTCCACTATATATATATATATATATATATATATATATATATATAGGGAAAGGGTAAAACGATAACAAGGTTGAGTTAAGAGAACTAATGAACTCACTTTATAACCACATACTTATTTTATTTAATAATGAATTTGTGGTTGTAAATTAAAACATAATAAAATATTGAATAAAAGATTGATTACTTATATGGTTTACTAAATGTGCCCGTTTGTTTACACCAGTGTAAAACCATCATAAATAAAAAAACTTCATTTTTTATGGCGGAGTTACCCGTTTTTATACCAGTGTGTAATTTTTTTTTTTAAATTCATATTTTACGTTAGAATTCTCACGGTTCTTTCAACTCAAACTTGTTCTCATAGGATCCTAATCGGCATATATACCTATACAGGTCATCTATATATGGAGGGGGGTGTTTAAGGGAATAAGATATAGGGTGTTTGAATAGATATGAGCCTTAGAGCATTCACATTAGTTGCTCCATCTCCATCTCTATAATTACAGTGAAAATCCCTACATTTCTATCTCCTTTCTATTTAATAATACTTATTATATACTTTTATCATTACTTTTTCTCTCTCCTATACTCATAACCACTTTTAAAAATATTAAAAAATTATGGAGGTCATGAACAGTGTTTCATCGAAATTTACTGGTGAACAGTGTCTCCTCTAAATATTTTCTCTCTCTTGTAGTTACAACCACTTATATCCACTCTATATAATATAGAGATCACGCACACCACCATGAAGGAGCTAATATGAATGCTCTTATTTATGAATATAGTCTAAATTTATAATCTAGATGTTGATCATTATGAGCCATAAAATTGAGGATTATTATTATATGTAGGTAGCTAGCCACTCCAGCTAGTATGGCCTAGTAAACATTAGACTAGTAGAGAAACATAATAGCACATAAAGTAGGTTTGGTAGGTATAGAGGTTTGGATGCCAACTCCTATTTGTCTTGTAATCGTATAAATTCCAGTCACAAGTACACTCGTATTCATTGCATCCATCTATTGCATCTATTGCAAGTTTGTAACAAATTGTTTCTTTTCTTTACAAGCATTTGTAAAAGGACTGGGACCATTCTATTTACACCCCCTTGGGTTCTATTTCAACCCCCCTTCAAAGCGCCTCGCTTTGCCCAAAGCGAGGCGCTTTGGGTCAAATCGTAGTACTAGGTTGACTGCTTTATCGGGAAAAGCAAAAAGCAACTTCAAAGCGCCTCGCTTAGGCCAAAGCGAGGCGCTTTGGCCCCTTTTTTCTAGGGGGGATGAATCTGGACATGTTTTCTAGATTTACCCCCAAAGCACCTCTCATTGGCCAAAGCTAGGTGCTTTGGCCCTTTTATTTAAAAAAAAAATATATTGTTTTAATTAGATTTAAATGGTTTTACTTAATTAAAAAATATTTTAAAATATTTTTAATTGTTTTAACTTGTTTCCAATCAAAGATAGTTTGGCGTATTTCGGTTCGTTTATTGCTCGTTTGTGATTTTCAGAACAAACAACCGAGAATGAACAACTTTCATAAATATATGTACGTAACACATGAAGTGTGCAATCAATACCATGTATTACCAAATTTCAGATTTTACATCTCTAATCGATATACTAAACTTCCGGACATTGTTTAACGCGTTTTGGTTCGTTTAATTGCTCGTTTCAGAGCAAACAACCGAGTATGAACAACTTTCATAAATGAATATACGTAGCACATAAAGAGTGCAATCAATACCATGTCTTATCAAATTTCAAATTTTACATCTCTAATCGATATACTGGACTTTCGGACCTTGTTAGACGCAGTTTGGTTCGTCAAATTGCTCGTTTCTTAAGCACCTCAACGGGTGGATAATGGGCCGGTCAGTTCGAAACTGGTATGGTTCGTTACCGGACCTGATCGGGTCGATACGGTCCGGGTGGATAACGGGTCGGTCAGTTCGAAACCGGTACTGTTCATTACCGGGCGGTCAGTTCGAAACCGGTGCGATTCGTTACCGGACCTGATTGGGTTGATACATTTCCGGGTGGATAACGTGCCGGTCAGTTCGAAACTGGTACGGTTCGTTACCGGGCGGTCAGTTTGAAACCGGTACGGCTCGTTACCGGACCTGATCGGGTTGATACAGTCTGGGTGGATAACGGGCCGGTCAGTTCAAAACTGGTACGTTCGTTACCGGGCGGTCAGTTCAAAACCGGTATGGTTCGTTACCGAAACTGATCGGGTCGATACGATACATGGTACTTTGAAGTATCAAGACTATGAAATTAGTAAAACAACTTTTCAGGCAAGCAAGAAAAATTCAGTTGTTATCGGAGAGATAGCTGTCAACGATGAAGGCAACCTGATAAAGGCTGAACACGAGTGTAATATTTGAAAATTATCATTTCTTGACATGCTTGGTAACACCTTGATCTGCAATATTTGAAAATTATCATTTCTTGACATGCTTGGTAACACCCTGATCTGCAATATTTGAAAATTATCATTTCTTGACCTGTGGTTGTTCTAAATCCCATTTAATCTAAAATGTTACTAAAATGTGAGGACCTTCATTTATTGAAAAGTAATTAAAAACACTTAAAAATGAATTAAAACAAATTGTTGTGTGTTAGGTTTAGTCGGAGGACCACGTACAATGATTCATCAAAGTTGTACAAAGCTGGATGTTTCTACTGAAAACCCAAACGAGCAATAAACGAAGCGAAACGCCTCAAACAAATTTTCTTGGCTTGGAAACAACTTAAAAGAACCAAAAATGAATTAAAATTATTTTTTGGTCAATAACAGATAATTTTAAAGAATTAAAAGAAATTCATTTTAAAAAAAGAAAAAGCCAAAGCGCCTAGCTTTGGTAAAAGCTAGGCGCCTGTGGTCTAATCAAACCACTCAAGCGCCTAGCTTTGGCCAAAGCTAGGCATTTAAGCGCCTAGCTTTGGCCAAAGCTAGGCGCTTTGGCCTTTTTTTAAAAAAAAAATGAATTTCTTTTAATTATTTAAAATTATCTGTTATTGACCAAAAAATAATTTTAATTCATTTTTAGTTCTTTTAAGTTGTTTCCAAGTCAAGAAAATTTGTTTGAGGCGTTTCGCTTCGTTTATTGCTCGTTTGGGTTTTTTAGTAGAAACATCCAGCTTTGTACAACTTTGATGAATCATTGTACGTGATCCTCCGACTATACATTCGATACCCATATTTTTCAGAACATAATTTTTGCATGTTTAATTTATATGCTTGACTTCCGGACTATATTATAATTGATCGTTGGTGGTTTTCATAGCACCTTGTTTGATTACACTCGTGTTCAGCCTTTATCAGGGTGCCTTCATCGTTGACAACTATCTCTCCGATAACAATTGAAAAGTTGTTTTACTAATTTCATAGTCTTGATACTTTTAACAATCGGATCGGCGCTAACGCGCAAACCTTCAGAGTTCGTTGTACCGGTTGCAAAAAGAAATCAACAGTCAGATCGACTCTCACACTTATGCGTAGATCAGGGAGATTGATGAAGATATTCATCAAGATGAGCAGGAATTGTTTACCTTCCCATTGATTTCAAGTATGTTGCCTTGATCGTTGACAGCTATCAAAGTACGTGGTGCTCGGACTATACCTAACACACAACAATTTGTAGGTTATTATTATTTCTTTTAAAATAAAACATAAAAAATTAACACTTTTAGAGTTATTAATGATAGTTTAATTGGGGGTAAAGCACCTGACTTTAAAAGTTATATTATTATTTATGAAAGTTGTTCATTCACCGTTGTTTGTTCTGAAAACAACAAACGAGCAATTAAACGAACCAAACCGCGTCAAACAAGGTTCGAAAGTCCAGTATATCGATTAAAGATGTAAAATTTGAAATTTGATAAGATATGGTATTGGTTGCACTCTTCATGTGCTACGTACATTGATTTATGAAAGTTGTTCATACTCGGTTGTTTGCTCTGAAACGAGCAACTAAACGAACCAAAACGCGTTAAACAATGTCCGGAAGTCTAGTATATCGATTAGAGATGTAAAATTTGAAATTTGGTAAAACACGGTATTGATTGCACACTTCATGTGTTACGTACATATATTTATGAAAGTTGTTCATTCTCGGTTGTATGTTCTGAAAACTACAAACGAGCAATAAACGAACCGAAACACGCCAAACTAATTTTTCTTTGATTGGAAACTAGTTAAAACAATTAAAAATGAATTAAAATATTTTTTTAATTAAGTAAAACCATTTAAATTTAATTAAAACAATATATATATTTTTTTAAATAAAAGGGCCAAAGCACCTAGCTTTGGCCAAAGAGAGGTGCTTTGGGTGTAAAGCGCCTAGCTTAGGCCTAAGCGAGGCGCTTTGCTTTTAAAATTTAAAACACCAAAAAACTACCAAAAAATAAAGTTAGATTCGAAGCGCCTCGCTTAGGCCTAAGCGAGGCGCTTCGCTTTTAAAAGTTCAGCTTTTTCTGACCTCGTACTGACCTCCTCGAAATGGGGGCAAAGCGCCTCGCTTAGGCCTAAGCGAGACGCTTTGAGGGGGTGAAAATAGAAGGTGGGGGGGTTGAAATAGACCGGGCCTTTGTAAAATTATATTTCTTGATCTTAACAAATAAAATGTATATGTTACTTTTTTATGCTTATGGTTTAAGTTTAAAAAGATCATCACTAATACAAATTTAGTTAGCGGTTCATATTCAATAAAATAACACTTTTGATATGTTGTATTGAATGTCTAAACTCCAAAACAGGGTTATCCGTCTACCTGTTATGCTTATGTAATTTGCTCTTTTGATGGAATGAAGAACACAAAGTCTGTTTACCATTAAAAAATAGTGTTTGTTTTTTTTTTTTTTAATAAAACGTTGAATACATTTCTACACCGGAAACATATTGCCAATGTCATTTGCATTGATATCATACTTCACAGGGTGCCCCAAGGTTGGGCGATCGCACTTTCGGTCAAGACTCGTTTTTTTCAGGGGCCAAAAGTTATTTTTTTATTTAACCAAAAATTGAATGAACCCATAAATAAATTTGAACTGAACCCATATAACAAAGTGAGTTATTGTTCCAGTGGGTTAAATCTTTTCGTTTAGTTATAAAACGTATAAGGTCATGCATGGGTTAATTCTTTCCGTTTAGTTATAAAACTTATAAGGTCATGCGTTCAACTCTGCTTATTGTCGTTTTTGTAACCTTTTTTGTTTTTGACAAACTGCATTGTAATTTGTGAATAAAAGTCTAATGATATTACTGTAGATTAATATGGAGTAAATAAAACCAAGTTCCACTACATTGAGAAAAAAACTCCATCGGCAATAAAAGTCCAGTGTTGGATAGGACAATTAATGGATCGAAAAGAGCAATAATAGGGATTAACTACTACTTAAAAAAGGTTTTTAAGAAGGTAATCATGATATTAACCCCCACCCTTGTGGTGGGGTAGGTGTTGGGAAGTGATGGAGAGACACTTGATCCTTGTGGTCATGGGTTCGACTCTTGATCCCTCCAGGTTTTACTGGTTCACTACCATCGTGCCTTCAGTGGTAGGAGGCTTTTGTTCTCATTCATGAGACATGGGTTCAATCCCCATAAGTCTCAATTTGATGGATATTAACCCCCACCCTTGTGGTGGGGTAGGTGTTGGGAAGTGATGGAGAGACACTTGATCCTTGTGGTCATGGGTTCGACTCCTGATCCCTCCAGGTTTTACCGGTTCACTACCGTCGTGCCTTCGGGCGGGTATGCGAGCCGGGTTTTCCCTGGATCAGGAGACGGGTGGGCCGAAGGGCTCTGTCCGTACGGACTAGAGGCCGTTTGGGGCCCCTTTCGGCCATTGGGGGCCGCGTACAGAGTACCCGGCAATACTTTAGTTGATCGTTAAAAAAAAAAAAAAGAGAAGAGAAGGTAATCATGAATAAGTCACATGTGTTTGCTTTTATTCCAAGTTCATCATGGAAAAATGTTGTAGTAGGCTGTGGAAGCCACATATGTTTGGTTTGATTCTAATTAAGTCCTGTTCGAATGCCTAGAAATAACATGTGTTTGGTTTATGCTTTTGTTGTGTTACACTTTTCAGTTTTCAGGGTTCTTCCTGAAATCTGGGCGATCTTTTCATATGGAGCTAGCCCAATGAATTTAAAGAATGGCTAGGAGAGCTATCAAGATTACACTAGTATGATAATAACCAATGTGGTTATTATAAAAGAAGTTGTAGGTCCGGTTTTGATAACTTAGGGGGTGTTTGTTTTTTTCAGAAACATCTTGATGGCCTTTTTTTTCTGCGCGGCATAGATGCAAGCAGACGTTGGGGTCATGCAGCCTGTTTGTTTTTTGGAAGACCTACCCCTTGAAATTTTCTGGGCGTCCTCTTCTCCAAGCAAACATGGTTCAAGGTCTTCTAAAGTCTTCTCAACCGCTTCTTACATTTGTCAGACATCTTTCTCAAACCCTCTCAACAACACACAAAACTCCTGTCAATCTTAGTCTGCTGAGCCTTGTGGTGCACGTTTGGAGGAAGCACGGCCGTGCCAAGTGATGAGCACGCCCGTGCATGTTGACTTCTTCATTCTGGTTGACTTGGAAATGTTGCCTGGCTGACCGGAGCATGAGTACGGCCGTGAAACTCCTGCTGCAGTCTGCAAAGTCTTCAATTTCCTTCCTTTTGTACTGGTTTCCACTCCCTTTTTCTTGTTGCTCCCCAAAACCTGCATTTATCTTTTAGGAACGATTTAACAATGTTTTATGAGGATAAAAGCATAATAAATGTGCAAAAAGAAGTATAAATATACATGTAAAACATGTGTAAATGATGTCACATTAGGGATAAAGAATTGGTTTAAATGTGTTTTTAGATCTAGAGGCAATGGGATGTAAGCAACTTACTAGACCACCATTTGGTATGTTAACTTGTGGAGTTTGTATAGTTGTGTGGAGTTTTAAAGGGTTTTTCCATTGTTTTTCAATTTTCATTTTTGTTTTTGTGTGTTGTTACGTGAGAAAAATTCATTAAGAATTGAGTGCCAAGTAATTTTAATGTACTTTTATGTTTGAGATACTTGGTGGAGGTTTTGGGTTAAGAAAAGTAGTGAAAAACCATTAAATTGGCTAAGTATCAAAACTGGAAAAAACAAATAACTTTATATGCACATGAGTTTTTCACGTATCGCGAACAGGCTGGGCTGGATTTTTGCATGGCACAATATTCAATTACGCTAGAAAATATTTTTTAATCCTTCGCGGGTCACGAAGTGATCTCCCATGTCCTTCATGACACACGAAGGCTACCTGAACCTTGAAAACTTTTTCTTTTTCTTCTATCACCGTTCGTTGCCATTTTTTAATCAGTTTTACCATTTTAAATTCATCTATCACCCACCATTTTCCATCATCTTGCCATCTAAGTACGTTTTATTTATTTATTTACTTGAGTCTACACCGTCAATATATAGCAGAAATTTTTATTTCTAGTTTTTCTTTTTAGTCATAGCTTTTTAGGTTTGTTTATCGGTCACAAATGAAATGCTATACGGCTGAATATGGAGGAACTGAACATGAGTCATACACGTAATTCTCATCCAAGGAGTTTCTTTGTATTTAATGTTGTATACGAGTATTATTTTCAATTCTGTTTTTTTATTAGCTTACATTGAGGAAAATGTGAAGTGTGGGGTGAGAAAACTTCATTTTTTATGTGTCTTAGTTAGGTTTTTGAGTCATTTAAAAAAAATAATAAATAAGTAAAATAAAACATATGGCCTGAAAAGCACAAGTTGAAAATTTCTCTTGAAAATCAATCTAATCAGACGTGAAGCAGCTATTTCAGTACATACCAGTTTGTTTTTCGATGCTTGGCAGGAGGTCGTTAGTCGTGGTCTAATTTATGGAAAATTAATATGAACCGTTTTCAGCATGTGATTTTAGAGAAAAATATTTAGAATTACCTGACTAGGGGTAACAAACTATTGGTAATAAATGCACGCACATATCAATAACCCTATTCCCCATTTTTGTGAGGACTTGAGCCTACTAGTTGCTAGATTCATTTACACAAAAATATCTTTGAAGGGATAGGGAGCCTAATCCCAGCGGAGGCGACATCCCTATCCCTCTTTACAATAATCCTGGCCCCAACTGGTTCCAGCTCTAGGAAACATCTGTCACCCGCGGAACCCTGTGGCGGAACTTACTCCGCATAAAGGACCAATAAGCACGTGACCTAACCTTATCCACACCACTACTTCAGGGGAATAGACACGCGTGCGCGCACGCACGGAATATTCATTCATAACCAGCTTTTGGTACGAGGTACGAAAGATCAAGGAATAGGAAGATTCACTCGGATCTGGGACAGAGCATGCGCCAACCAAATGGCGACACGTGGCACTGTCAGTACAACCACCGCTGACATGAACAGCGACATGACTGCTTCCATGCTTCCACCATGCTGCCGTCTACAGTACCCGGCAGACATGCTTACCTGCCGTCAGACGTCACGTCAGACGCCAACAGGTAAGTCAACCATATCGTGTCAGACAGCATGCCGCCGACGTCCTATCAGAGGGCGCCACGTGTCGACTTTGCATAGCTGGTCAATAGCTCGTGACGTCAGCAAGCATGGTCCAGCTTTTCCCGGCATTTTGCTGATCCAGTTACACCAAGCCCAAGTCTAAGCCCAGAACGGATATGCTCCTCGTGGGCTGCTTCTCTAGGCCCACGACTTTTCCTATAAATAGAAGACACCAACCCTTTGCAAAGGATCCGAAAATTATTACTTGTACTAGAGAGCTAGGTTATTGTTGTAACACTTTGTAAACTCCAAAGTAATATACAACTAGCTCTTCACAGTGGACGTAGGTCGAACTGGACCGAACCACTTACATCCTCGTGTCTTTACTTTCATCAGACACACACACACACTCACTCTTACTTCACGTCTCGGGTTTAACCAACGGTTTGGGTAAAGGATAACTCCTGGTTAAACAAGGGTATTAACCCCTCGGGATTAGTCTTAATCCCGATATACTTATTGTTTCTTCATTGGCGCCATCCAACGGATAAAACAAAATTTTCTCTCGTCTTTTAACCCACCCATGGCTGAGGCCAACCCTAATATCTCCGTCATTAACCAAACCAGGGACGTTGATGTCTAGCTCCTAGGAAACGACGGCACTCTGGCCACTATCGTCAAGCAACCTACCTCACGCACTCAGAAGCCAGCCTTCGAGGTGCGTGACGTGGACACTGATGAGGACAGCGGCGACAACTCTAAGGAGGACCCAGATCAGTGGCTCCTCCGTCAAAACACCAAGAGCGCCGCTATCTACCAGCAGATGCTCCTAAAACAAGTGAAAAAGATGGGCAAGGCCCTCACTTATGACTCCCCACCCAAAAAGGGTCATAAGGATAAAGAAGTTACTGGTCGACGTGACAGTCGTAGCGGGGAGCCCGACGGAAACGCTGGGGCTCGGGGCTATGCGAAGTCACGCGACGAGTCGGATGGTTACGAATCATCCAGCAGTGACTCCGACTACAGTGGGAGAAGTCACTTCCGCCGTTCACACCGCAAGGATGAGGACGATGACTTGGTCAAACCATTTAGACCAAAATCTTTCGCTGAAAATCAAAGTCCGTCGCTCGCATAGCGACCGCCAGAATCCCAAGGAAAGCTAAACTTCTGATGTGTGTAAATGCATATATATAAATAACACAAACTTTAATTAAAACGACTCACCTAAAAACTACACACGCACGGCAAGTGTGCCGGTCGCAAAGCAGTAAACAGATAAGACCGAGTATCGAACCCAAAAATGCGAATGCAACTCTAGATCACAACCTCTACCAAATACTAGCCTAAATAAATATATACTTATATGGGGGGTTAAACTAATAATTATAAACTTAGAAGAAACTAAATATAAATAAAATAACCTCAACTGCTTATACGAAACTAGGAGCTAGGAGAAATCAGATAGGAAGAAGGCTGGTTACTTAGGTAAAATCCCTAGACACTAGCAATAAATCATGAATCTGGTAATTAACTGACGACCTTATTCTTATCTAATAAACCTCCTATCAAGGATGGCTCACTAGACTCAAGACGGGACAAGTGTAGAAATGCTAAGATGGATCCGGATCGCCCTAGCGTACCAAAATCCCACAGAAATCAGATTACAATCTCTCCTGGATTGAAACCCTCAAACTATGAAGCAGACTTAAACTCTACTGAAGAAAACCTAGGAAAACTCTAAACACGGACAAGTAGCGATTCCCTCCCTAGCGCTTGTCAACTACCGAACAATGCCTAGTTAGTTACCTAGCAATCTCGAGTTAGATTTCTCACCCTCAAGAATGGACTGCACGTTTTAGTTAATTTATTATATTAGTTTTTCATACTTGTGTCGTACTCCAACTCCAAATACTAGCATGCTAACCTAAGTTGACGAACTAGATTGATTTCATGACCTAGGGGGTATCTCTACATGCCTAGTTCCACAAAACCAATAAACAAACTTCAAATAAAATCAACACCAACACACATATATCAAATCTAACAATAAAAGTTAAAATCATGTAATTCTACACATCCAAATTAAAAACCAAAAATCATTAAATACTGCAAATTATGTGTCTAGTTCATAAACCTAAGCAACCATGGAAAGTTTAGTTCATAATAAAAATCAAAAACATAGTCAAAAAGTCTCGAAAAACAATGATAAACATGTCTCTAAAAATATAAACGAAGTAAACAAACCACCGGGTCTTTAAATAATTAATCTTTAGTGCACCCGAGATCTTCTCCGTCTTCAAAAAATCCTCCTGCTGTCAGAAGAATATGTTGCTTCGTGACCTTCTGTCCACTTTGGCGGCTGTCGAATGTCGAAGATAATGTCCGCCTCTTATCAATCCTCAAAAATAATATATCCCCCAAAATAATATTGTTTTCCAACTTTCAAATCCCTTGGACATTGGGCCGAAAGTCACTTCACGTTTTTTTATTATTATTATTATTATTATTATTATTATTATTATTATTATTATTATTATTATTATATAGTATTATTATTCTATGCTTTCGTATTGGGTGTTCTTAACTTGACCAAAGTTGCTCGTTTACGCTCCAACGTCCACACGAACACCTACCAAAATATAAAAACGAGTACTAAGAGTACCAAAAACAAATAAAAACTATACAATGATAAAAATAGACAAACAAACGAATACACGCCTAAAACTACTGAAAACTATATACAAAAGACTCAATTATAAACCAAAATACATAGGAGAATAGATGTGTTTTACGACACATCAACTTCCTAGCAGCATCGGCAAGTACGATGGCCTACGTGACCCAGATGACCACGTTCATGATTTTGAATGTGCTGTGATGTCTGTTAACTGGCCAGTCCAGGTTTGGTGCCATCTTTTTGCCCAAACGCTGACGAGCGCAGCTAGAGTCTTGTTCGATAATCTCCCCGCGGGGAGTATTACATACTTTGACGACCTTACCGACAAGTTCGGTAATCATTTTTCACATCTGAGGAAGCACAAGCGGGACAAGTCGCACATACTGTTGTGCTGCCGTCACGATCATGAGTCCATCGAGGACTTCATTGTCCGCTACAACAAGGAGGCCCTTCAGATAGGCTGCGGAGTAGAACTCACCCGCGCTGCGTTCATTCATAATGTGCGCAGCTCGGAACTCATGAAATGCCTTACTGGCAAGGATGACATCCCAGAGTCATGGGATGAGCTCATCCACTCCGCCAAAATATACGCCTCATCTGAAAAATCCTTCAATCAGATGCATGGTTTCAACAGCACCATCATAACAATAATAATAATAATAATAATAATAATAATAATAATAATAATAATAATAATAATAATAAAAATAAAAGGCAAGTCCGTCTAGACTCGTATCTCGGGCTCAACGGATGAGGGGAAGTACTCCCCCGCCAGTTCATCAACAACAAACAAACGCGGGACCAACGTGGCCACTCCAAGAAAAACCACAACTGGACCCTGCTAACCAAAACTCCGTCCCAAGTCCTCAAGACGGAGCAAGTGACTCTCAAGGAGCCCAAGCCCTTTGGGAAGAGAAGAAATGTGGATACGAGCAAATTCTGCGAGTACCACAACGACTTTGGCCATCTCACAGACAACTGTTACAGTCTGAAGATGGAGATTGAAACCGCGCTGAAGTCCGATCAGCTCGGCCACCTAGTCAAGAATGTTCATCGCGCCGCTAGGGGGCAAACTGGCGATGACAACTAGGCAGAAGAGTCGCGGAAGAAAATCTGTGACATAAAAACTCACTCAGCCAACATCATTCCGCACCACCAATGCAATATGACAAGGCACGGAAAGAAGGCCCACCACGGGAAACGTTCCCGTGTGCAACAAAATGACGACTCTTGGAAGGAGGCTGACGTCCTCCTACTCCCAAAAGTCCGTGGCGGCGCATCCTGCACCGCACCGCTAGTCATCACCGCTGTCTTCGGACATTACCGTACACGGTACATGTTCCTGGACAGCGGAAGCAGCACTAACATCATGTATGATCAGTGTTTTCAGCAGCTCGATGAAGAAGACAAGGCAATGCTTGTTCCAGTCAGCGAGCCAATCTCCGGCTTCATCCATGAAACCATCATGCCCCGCTGCATGATCTCCATGCCCATCACGATGTCGGACGACACTCGTGAGCGCACGGAAATTTGGGACTTCATGGTGCTGCCGGCTACTTCTCATCATGACATCTTATTGAGCTGCGAGGGCATTGCGCGCTTCAATGCGAATGCTTATACGGCGCACGGAATGGTCGGGTTCCCGACTAAGTCCTGCGTCTTATTCGGGGAAACAAAGACTGCCACGTGGCAGAGGGCGCCAAAGAAAAGACCAAGAAGTTCCATGATCAGAGACTTAGAAGAAAGGATACGTTTCAAGAAGGTCAGAAAGTTTTACTCTACAGTTCAAGGCTCAAGTTCTTTCCTGGAAAACTGAAGTCAAGTTAGACTGGGCCATACATTATGAAGAAGATTTATCCTTATGGGGCACTAGATTTGGAGACAGAGACGGGAGTCCTTTTCAAAGTCAATGGTCACCAGCTTAAACTGTACTTTGAGTTCTTAGTCAACGAGGAGGTAGATGAGATGCCAGCTCACACTTGACCAAACCACCTTTCGTCCAGCCAAAGACTTAAACGTGGCGCTACCTGGGAGGCAGTCCGGATCAATAGATTAGAAGAATAAGTTGAGAGGTTGGTGCATACGGTAAGAAAGCAATCAAGGACCATTAGGTATGATCGTTCCCCTTTATTTTCTCACCTCCAGGTATGCTCTCTCGGCATTAGGACCTAGTAGATTATTATTAGTAGTAGTAGTTTTTATTTTTCTTAGATTGTAGATAGCTATATATATTCATGCCAGGTGTTCTCTCTCACGGCTCAATTTCAGACTACACCCGAACAGCCTCGAGCTTATTAGGGGAAGACGTAACTACGTCCCGCTTAATTCTTAGCATATACTTTTTACAAAATCACAATTTCAAAATATGCTAAAGAATTAAGTGTGAGGTGATAAAATTTTATAAATTTTACCACCTCTTGAGCCAAGCAAACAAAAACCTAATTAAGGCAAAAGTTTTCAAAATGTTTTTGGAGTAATTAAAAACCTTTTTCAAACCCATTGAGTTCACCCCAAAGACCTGAACAGAAGATTTTTGGAGGTGTTGGCATCGCCGAAAGAAGCAACTCAAAATGTCTTTTACTTCATATTCGAGCGTCTACCTATTCCATGTGAGTATCTTGAGCCTTCTCGAGCACACCCACTTGCAGATACCACTGATGCTCGTTCATTTGACTGAGAGAGATATTCACCCTTGGCATGTTACAGCTAGAACTTCTGCAGCTTATGCGTCTCGAGACCACACATGTGGAGAGGAATTTTAAAGGTGATCAAGGCACCTAGGACATAGCCCTTCCATTTTACATGAGCCTTTCATAAATCTATCCCTCACCTAGTGAACCCATTTGAGCCTTAGCCTTTTCATTTCATTCATCATACTTAGGCCCTGTCGTGATTTTGGCAAAGAAGGCGTGCTGCAGGCTATTGGGACACTCTTCGGCAGTTTTGAGATGAAGAAAGATAGACAGACATCACAGTGTTCACCAAGAAAAGTTCTGACATTTGAAGAAAAACAGCCATCGAGAGTTAACCTACCAAAGAATAAGCTTCACAGAAGCAATGCTTGTGTCATCTTGTTAAAAAAAGTGTGTCAAAAAGCTCGACAAAGAGCGGGCTAAAAGAAACAGTTCTGGTTGACGATTTATTTCTAGGACATTCCTAGCGGAGGTGATTAGGTGTGAAGACCGAAAAATTCACAGAGTGGGGACATCAGAGCAGTAAGTCTCCAAGGAGAAGAGTTTCACTAAGCCCATCATTTAGAATTTGACATCTACCCATTATGTCACAGCCGCTTCCCGAGCCAGACACGACAGTAGACTCCCTTCATACCTATTTACCACTACATCACTTTTACCCTTAAAAAGACCTTGTGATTTGAGGTTCCTCGCCATTTTATAGCGATGGAGATTCAATTTGTGTACAAGCATATGGTCTGTGCGTGACTTGGGATGAATCTGAGTGATCACCCCCAAATAACCCCCGAGTGAAATAGTAAGGAAAATATGAAGTAAAATACTAGAGGGACATTTGATTAGGCGCGCCAAGGCTTTCTAAAACATCGACCAGGGATGTGTTGAGTAGGTGGGACTCATAGGAGGTGAATTATTGTGACTTGTCACAACACACTCGCTTATTTTTTTCTCTACTTTCGTTGCCTAGGTTTGGTTTGCTTGGGGACAAGCAAACGTCTAAGTGTGAGGTGATATGATGAGTCCCAAAATTAGTAGGTTTTATATACATGTTTTCACCTAATTATCACCCAAAATCAGGCTTTTATCTTGGTATTTTCACGGTTTGTTTCCTTTTGATGATAATTGCAGGTATTGAAGGTGAAAAGTGAAAATAAGTGAAAGCCACCTTAAAAGACCAGGATTTGAAGACCTTTTGCGGAGACCCAGATGAAGCATGGCCGCGCTTAGGGCAACGCACGACCGTGCCCTTTGTTCTAGGTCAACTAGTCAACATTTCCATGTCAACATAAGTCAAATCTGAGTATTTCTGAAGTGCATGGGCGTGCTTTAATGCAGCATGTTCTCCAAGGCTCAAACCGACCAAGACTGACAAGATGGTTACAGAAGGACACAAGCACGGGCGTGCCAACCCCTGAAGCACGGGCGTGCTTACCCTGGTACAGACAATTCTGCATGCAAGGACTCTGCAACAATACCCGTTGTCTAGCAGGGGCGTGCCAAAACGATGTCAAGGACGTGCTTGAGCTGATTTGCCTATAAATAGAGCCCTCCACTCCACATTTTGGGCATCCCATTTCACCTGAGTTTTACTCACACTTCAGCCACCTTTAGGGTCTTGCAAGTGACCTTTGGAGTTTGGGATTACTCCATAAACACCTGTTGATTGAGAGTTGAGAGAGAGATCACAAAAACTCATCCAAAACACCTTCTTTAATCCACCTAGACTTACAACTATGTGTTCTTCATACACCAAAGATAGTGTGATAGTTGTACAGCCAATGTCTGGCTAGATTAATTAAGTGTTTCTAGGGTGAAGACTTATCTTGGTATGGATTATATAGTTTTTGTTTGTTAAGTGGTGTTGTGTTCTTCTTTAATTCTTCATCCTTCTTCTCCGCCTCCTCCTTTTCCCTCAACAGGCGCTCCTCCTCTTGCCTAGCCGCCTCAGCGATTTGCTCGGCGGTAGGAGTTGGTGGAGAAGGGGTAGGCACCACCTTTGGCGCAACCACTGCAATGCACACAACAGTTAGACAACTTTCACACAAAAAAAAAGTAAAGGAGAAAAGACAAGGCAGAGATACTTACAAAGCGTCTTCTTCTTCACAATCTTTTGAAGAAGAGGTTGGCGCACAGGAGGAGCGTTTATATTAACAGAAAACGCAGGAGCTCCCTCCTCCTGCGGCCCAGTAGATTTGGCGGGGGACTTATCCTTGCCCGAACCTCCTTCACCACTCCCGGAGCCCCCAGCGCTCCCTCCACTACCTTTGGAGCCTCCAACACTCCCAAAACTACCCTTGCTGCCACCCTCCCCATGAGAGGACGGTTCGTGACGGCGTATTCTCATTGTCTTTAATTTAGATCCGTCATCCTCCTCCTCATCCTCCGAAGGCGGACCATTCTTCCGCTTATGCCTACTCTTCACATACTCGCCTACTGCCCTCGATGACTCAGAGTCAGAAGGAACCAACAATTTCCGAGCGGAATAATCATGCTTCCGCGGAGCGTATTTCCAACGTCCACACCCCACGGAAGTCTTTGGCGGCTGAGATACTTCTACTGATGAATCAGTAGACTTGGCGTTAGAAACACTAATAAAGCCAGAGCGCGAGGACTCACCAGTGGCGTAGAAGTGGTTGGGCGGGTTCTCCAAATTGGGATAGTAGAAGTTACCCACAAATGGCTCTAGCACGGACACCTGCCCCTCCGCCAGGCGTCTCCACTTCATCTCCTTGCCTCCCCTGGCCGCATATACATCAAATTTGCTCAAACCTACGTGTAACAACAATTAGCAACAAGACGCGCCAACATGTTAACAAAATACGAAAAGGGAACATACACATACCTTCATCAACGATGTACAGTTCTTTCCCTGCGCGTATGCCTACGCGGCTAGTGCCCAGCAGCAGGAAAATGGTCTCTGTCAAACCCTTGAACTCCAACTTTGTGGCGTTGGAGGTCAGCTTTGTGAACCAGGGCTCATCCTTTTAACCCTTCATCACTTCGCGATCAGACACGCGCTACTTTTCACCCACAATTTTCCAAGGCATAGCCACTGGAATAGCGCCTTTCTTCACAAAAAAGTACTTATCCTTCCACCCGTGGAGGGACTTAGGCATATGAGTGGCCATCGGCGGCACCTTCGGACGCGGCTTAAACGAGAACCACATCTCATCACGCGCCATGTAGTAAAAAACATTGAACCGTTCAATAGTTGGTTCAATGTCAAGAGCGCGGCAGGATGTTTCAAAGTGAACAAGCCTAAGCATGCCGAAAGCTCTCATTTGCATCACAGCCACTCCATACTCAATGAGAGTATCTTAGTGGAAGCGGGTACAAGGAATGCGGAATCCACACTTGGTAAAGTGGGATTCATAAAGTGCTATCTTCCTATCAGTAGGAGTCAGCACAGTCAGATTGGGAGTGGGCAACTCCGACTCCCACTCCGGTAGGATTTCATATCCTTTGCAGAACTCGGCAAAGGCAGCCGGAGTCCATTGACAAGGGGTGTTTGTCATCATCTTTCTTTCTTTGATCTTCCCCTCTTGTATCAACGGCTCCTCCCCTTCTACCTCCTCCACCACCCGACTCTTACTATGCGTCTCACCGGACGGTGAGACCCTAGTGGAAATATCAGACATATTTCTAGAAAAGAAGAGGAATAAAGAGCAAGGTCGTCGGAAAAGCAAGGATTTTCTTGAAGTTTCAAAGAAATCTTGAGTATTCACCGGAAAAGTCGCCGGAATACTTGAAGATTACTTGGAAATTTCAAAGCTTTGAACGGAAAATATGAAGGAGGGTTGGATAAAAAGGGAGTTCGAGAGAAAATTTGAAAGTGTGACTGATTACAGGAGGCCTCTCAAGCTATATATACCCATCGCATTAATTGCGATGGGTCCCACTGGAGAAAAGCAGCCGTCACACCTTTTCGTCTGGACGCACAGGATGATGACACATGGCACATGCGTCATCGAACGGTTTAGACTAGCGCGTCGTTCTGCACAACAGTTAGCACTACTCCGGATGGGCGACACGTGTCACCATATCTCACATTTTCAACAATTTAGACGCGTGTAAACTCACGCGCCGGACACATGCCCCGTGTTTTCCGACACGTAGCACAATCTGGATCATTCATTTCACGTAGCACAATCTGGATCATTCATTCAACAAGTGGCACGCGTACCACACACGCGCCTGACACCAGACAAAAAAATGGTCGCTGCACATGTCTGATGGGACAGCCAACAGACAACGTGTCAGACAGCTGTCTGACACGTCTGCCATTTCAAAACTTCCCTCCGAAGTTAATAGTCATTCGAATTCCAGGCGCATTAATTTCAAGTTATTGGCGACAAATTAATTACCAATCATTCCACATTCACTACAAATCTGAAGCCGTATTAACTACTACAACATTTAATGCTACTTCAAGGTCCGCGGTGGCGCAGGTTTTACGTCAACAGTAAAAGACGTTCTCCGCCCAACTCCTTCGTAGGTCATGGCGGAACACGTCATTTTTTAGCAATAACTTGACGTAGAACAGTAAAAGACGTTCTCCGCCCAACTCCTTCTCAAGTCATGGCGGAACACGTCATTTTTCAGAGACAACTTGACGTAGAACAGTTAAAGACGTTCTCCGCCAACAATCAAAGCCAACATTCAAATCTCAAGCAAAGCAGATGAGCTGTCATCCGTAACTAATACTTTATTGAGTCTAGCGCTCCACCTACTCTTGAATCAAGAACAGGAGAAGCCCCAGACTAGGGGGCTTGAAGGGATACGGAGCCTAATCCTAGCGGAGGCGGCATCCCTATCTCTCTTTACAATAATCCTGGCGCCAACTGGTTCCAGCGCTAGGAAACATCCGCCACCCGCGGAACCTAGGGGCGGAAGTTACTCCGCATAAAGGATCAATAAGCACGTGACTTAACCTTATCCACATCACTACTTCAAGGGAATAGACGCGCGTGCGGGCACGCGCGGAATATTCATTCACAACCAGCTTTTGGTACGAGGTATGGAAGATCAAGGATCAGGAAGATTCACTCGGATCTGGGACAGATCATGCGCCAACCAAATGGCAACACGTGTCACGGTCAGTACAACCACCGCTGACATGAACAACGACATGACTGCTTCCATGCTTCCACCATGATGTCGTCTACAGTACCCGGCAGACATGCTTACCTGCTGTCAAACGTCACATCAGACGCCAGCAGGTAAGTCAACCATACCGCTTCAGACAGCATGCCGCCGGCGTCCTATCAGAGGGCGCAACGTGTCGACTTTGCAGAGCTGGTCAATAGCTCGTGACGTCAGCAAGCATGGTCCAGCTTTTCTCGCCATTTTGCTGACCCAGTTACACCAAGCCCAAGCCCAAGTCCAAGCCCAGAATGGATATGCTCCTCGTGGGCCGCTTCTCTAGGCCCACGACTTTTCATATAAATAGAAGACATTAACTCCTTTGCAAAGGATCCAAAAATTATTACTTGTACTAGAGAGCTAGGTTATTGATGTAACACTTTGTAAACTCCAAAGTAATATACGACTAGCTCTTCACAGTGGACGTAGGTCGAACTGGACCGAACCACTTACAGCCTCGTGTCTTTACTTTCATCACACACACACACTCACTCTTACTTCACGTCTCAGGTTTAACCAACGGTTTGAGTAAAGGATAACTCCTGGATAAACAAGGGTATTAACCCCTCAGGATTAGTCTTAATCCCGATATACTAATTGTTTCTTCAATCTTTATTTGTTGAGAGTAGGCCGTATGTTTCTTTGTTACAGAACTTGTGTAATTTGATACTGCTGAGATTGTGGACTTAATTTATGCACATACATGATAAAGGCAGTTCGTATTCCCTTTTTCTTTTGATACCATTTATTTGTTTATTTGTTGACCCTTTTACTAACAATTTTATCCTTGGTAGCCAACTATGATTCGTCTAAGTTCATCAAATTCGACCTGTTAGCCTTTACCAGTTAGTTAATGACATCTAAGGTGATAAGTTAAAGTTGAAAAAAAAGAGGAGTCAAATGCGAGGAGTCAAATGAGTGCAAGGTGTCCAAGAAATGGTGAACCGTTTGGCCGATTTAGGTCCTAGTCAAGCGAAGGGGGAAATGGGGAATAGTTGTGAATTCGAGACTGTCAATGGTCAAACAATGGTGCAAAAGTGGTTCATGTAGTCAGGGATGGTGCGAGTGTTTAAGTGGTTCGAGTGTGTGATGGTAGTCTAGAGTGTGAGAACATTCTTACTCTACCCTTTAGCATTGAGATGCATCCTTTATCATTGAGATGCATGTAACAAAGTGTTAAGAAACATGATTATCTTAGTAATAAACATTCACATGGGGGTGTTCTTCTTGATGAGATAAACAAGAGCATTCATATTAAACCAATTACGAAGTTGTTAGTATTACTATAAACCAATTCTCATTATTTAAACAATCAATCTAGAACTACATTCATTCATTTTAGTAAAAGAAAAGGAGCCTTTAAAAAAAAAGAGATATCCAAGGCCCACGCCTTGCAACAAAGTGTGGCACACAGGCTATTCATTCTCATAAAAATATAATATAATATAAATAGAAGTTATTATTACATAGAGTCTAAATTATTAATGTAACATCAAAAGATTATAGTAGAAATTTAGGATATTAATGTCAAAGTGAAAGATGACCCGGAAGATAAAAGGAAGGTGACAAAAGAAAACATCTCATAACAACCATGTTTCGTTTTGTATGTCTCGAGTGGGAAACTTCATAATTGCTTTCTCAATCCACTATTAATGTCTATATAAATCTTGGACCATTAAATTTTTTATCATACTTCTTTCTCCATTTAAACACCTTTTCAATATTTTATATTACTTATCTTTACTACGTTATAAAGGAGGTAAAATGGGTAAATATGTTTAAATTGTCCAAAGCTAAGATAATATACCAAGGGTTTCTTTACAATTTTCTAAATTTTATATGAAAATGGAACTCACCCAAACTAAATAAACACATGGGATGACAATATTTTTGAACAAATTTCATATAATGGCAATGAAAGATAATAATTTATGTTACCACAATGAATAAATCTTATCTCAGCTAAACTTGTATGAGTTTTAAAACTTTAAAATATAGTGACTAAAATCTTCTTAAAGTTAAAGTCAAGCTGACCAAAGCACCTTTTTTATATCATTCAATGCAATCATTTTTGTTTTCAATTTTAATCAGGATATTCATGTGAAATTAGGCTCTATGGCTTTTATTAATTGATCAAATTTTAGGCGTTTTATGATAGATTAATGATATGATATACGTGTCGTTCATTGGGTATTGGTTGATGTTTATGTTCATATTGGTCTGTTATAGTAACATACTTTTGGTTTATTAAGATTTATTCAATAATGAGTACATGGTTTTTGTGGTGAACTGCAATCAGTTGTAAGTGGCGGTGCACATCTTTTTCTTTTCTTTCTGCGAATATTTGTTAAAATATAGTGTGTACATTTTTATTTTTTTGCATAACTTGCGGCAAAAAACCTAAGTATCATAATATTGTATTGCATCCTATTTTTAGATCCCACTGCAATGCACGGGTAAACCCACTAGTGTTTATATATTCTAATGGTAACTCATAACCGATGTAAAAATAAACTAGTTTTTCATGTTTATGAATCAACATCACACATGTCATTTCATTATTTGGTTTTTCTATAACAATTGTGTTTACCGTAATATGATTTTTAAACATAATAAACTCTTACTCAATGATCATCTTGTTTATCAAATTATTTATATTTTTCTAATACTCTATCAAGCACACATTCTACTTTTAACTTCAATGGACCAACCTTCGCATAGACATTTTAAGGGTTTTTTTATGTGTTGAACAAATCAACAAAAAAATAATACATATTTGACACAAACAAACTATTGAAACAACAAATGATCATGGGCAGAGGAAAAACAAAAAGAACAACTCATATATTAAGGTGACATATTGACATGGCATGTTAATTAGCGTTATACACCACTTTCTCCTTATGTTAAGGGTGTTAAAGGAGTTATGTGTTTTTTTGAACGGCCAACGAAACTTTTATTCAAAAACCGCTAACAAGATGCTAGCACATAAAGTCTGAGTACAATAAACGAAATAAAAATCAGCCCAACAATACAGTAACCCGACAAATCAACAAAACAAACCCGAACACTATCCCATCTTACCCATGTCGAATCTCCCCCAAGAATCCCACGTCATGTCCGTCATCTTTCCCCGATTTGTAATCCACAGGTAACTCATAATCTTGACCTCCTCAAAAATATTCCGAACCACAACGTACCGCCTTTTGATTATGAATGAGATCGTTCCTCGCTTTCCATAAGCTCCGAAAGGTTGTTAACACGACCCCATAAAACGCCTTCTTTGCCCGGACATTGTTTATTGCCGTCTTGTAATAATTTAAGAGATCCCGCACCTGGAAAGCAAAAAGATTCGGAACCCGTCACCACGCAAAGACCGCCTGCCAAACCTCCATAGATACCGGGCATCCCGTGAACAAGTGATCCACCGACTCCATGTTTGTATCACAAATGCGGCAAAAAGGTGTGTCGACATGAATATTCCTCCTCGATAATGCGTCATCAGTCAGAAGGCGATCTGGGAACGCACGCCAAGCCACTATACCCACTTTCCTTGTACCCAATTGCACCACTCGTAAGACGCCTCTGGAGTAACACACGTTGCCTCGACAATAAGCTTCTTAACCAAACTGACTTCAAAGGTTCCAGACCCATTAAAGTTTGTTGTCCACGAGACATAATGTTAACATAATGTTAAGAGTGAATTTATTTGTTTTTCTTTTCTAAATCAAAAACCACTAAAAATATGGTTAGATGAACTTAATGGGATTAACCCATTTCCTTGGGTGAGGTGAATTGAAATGGAAAAAAGTCGGTGACGTGACATCTAGGTAGAGTTAAAGAGGGTTAAAATATACCCAAAAGCCTATATGTCACTATCAATTATAGAATGATTTTCTAGTTTTCATGGCAACTTCAAATCTTTACCACGTATACATTGTCAATCAATCAAGCAAGTCATCATAAGACCATATGTACTGCAGCGTGATGTGCAGCGTTATGACAAAGATAGCGCCCTCCACACCGGTACAGGGGACGCCATCTTCTCAAAAAACCCCGGCGTTATAAACATAACGCTGTGTAACAAAAAGAAGATCCAATCATCAAGTGCCACGTGGAGGAGTGGACCGTTTGAAAATTTTTTAACGGTCAAAAAATCCAAACGATTGTTTTTTTATAATTCAAACGGTTGTTTTTTTTTTTACTTAATATATATATACACACTACACAAACAAACACACTACAAAAAAAAACAAACACAATTCAAACTAAAAAACACAACTCCAAACACAAAAACGTTTCCCTACCGTGCACCTTTTGGGGTCCCGTCACGCCCGGGCAACTCGAATCCTACGCAGCCAAACACTACCCAACCGCCAACCAATTTTAATTGAGGCAATTTCGACGTGAACACAATGGGATACGCTCAATTACTTAGCATGCTGGGTCAATTTTTCAAGGGCCAATGGGGTTTGCGTCAAACATGAACGTAAACTATGGCCAAGGTTCTCAAGAGGAACCTGAGCTCGTGCCTGAAACTCAAGGCGAGCCCGACTAACCATGTCAACCCGAGGGTTCTCAACCGGGGGGGGGGGGAAGACGCTCGCACAAAAAAAAGAAACTAATGCGCCTCGTAAAAAAACAGAAGTATGAGTGTTGGTCGAAAGACGATGAGTTTGCTTTAGCGCGGGCTTGGCTCGACATATCGGAGGATCCCGAAGTTGGTTAGTATTTTTAATCGTGTATATATATATATATATAGTTATATATTTTTTCGGATGTTTTTTTTGTTAATCGCTTCAATTTTTTTTTGTAGCGAACTATCAAGACAAGCCGTTGTTTTGGATACGAATTTGAGAGCTATTTTTTGGCGCCATTGGTCGAGGGGAGTATCGAGACAACGATTCGATATCGGGAAAGTGGATCGATATAAATAATAGATGTCATGCTTTTGCGGAGGTTTACCAACGTTGTAACGACAACATGGGCAGTGGGGAAGGTGATGATGGTGTGTTAGCAGGAGCGTTGGAGGAAATGAACGCAACCCGTGGGACGTTCGGATATTTGAGGATTTGGGAGATGTTGAGAAAAAGTCCTAAGTGGGGACCGGTACCGGTCGTGGGGTCCGGTAATAGGCGTAAAATAAGGAGAGCAAAACGAAGCAAAACCTCCTCGTTGCGAGATCTGGATACACCGTCATCCGATGCTCGCTATGTGAGTTTAGGTGATCCTATTAATTTGGAGGAGGAGGAGGACGAGCAGGAGGAGGAGGATATTCCTAGACCACCCGATAGAAGAGTGCGATAAGGTGGAAAGGCGGAGTCGTCTTCGGGAGGTGGTGAGTTGAAGGAAGATTTTGAGGAAATGAATCGACGACTACAAGATATTCGCGACCTTGGCCAAAGCCGTTTGGAAACTATGCAGCAAAGAGTGGTCGAGAATAAAAGGTTCGTCGAGATCCAAGAGGTGAGGCAAAGGGAAAAGGACATTGAGTTTTTGTCCAAATCGATCGACCACCTCTAGGGAGACGCCATACGCCTTGCACAACTTCATAGGCAACAAATTCTTGCTAAATATAACCTCTAGTGTGCTTCGCTTTTTTTTTATGTTGCGTTTTTTTTTATAATTTGCTATTGTATTGTTTTTTTAAGTTGTTTGTTTAGTTGTATGATTTTAATTAATATTAGTTGTGTGTTTTAATATTATTTGTAATTTTTTATAATATTTGTCTTTTTTTTTCTTTTAGTTAAAAAGTTTAAAAATAATAATAAAATAAATAACCAATTACAAACAGGGACCTTATGTTTTTCACCTTACTACTACACCATATTTTCACTTCAAGCCCTATACTGACTCAGCTGCCACATGAACAAATAAAAAGAAAGGGCCTTAAATATTTCAAGCCCATGCACATGATCTAAAGATAACATCTATTTGTGTGAGTTGCAATTTACTCGGTGAATATAGTCAACTTACTCCGTCACTGCTTTTACATACTTAAAGAGTAGACTAACATTATAAAAATGCTCAACTAATGAATAAAATACCATAAATATTTATAATGATTCGAGCAACGATGGTGGATTCAGAACAATCAGTAGCAAATCGGCAGAGACGGAGGAAGACTTTTAAGGCGGCGACTAAGAACGGGCGACAGTGGCAGTAAAGTCTGTACACGGTGTGTTAAGTGCAAGCGATTTCTGTCCAGACTAAAAAAGAGAAAACAAAAACTGGTGGCCCAATCACGTGCCTACACCTAGCCTGAAAAAGAACCAATTGTGATTTAATACTGTTCACAATTGGTTTTGTTAGTTTATATAATTTTCAACCACAAATCTATACGGTATTTGACTCAAATTTCCTTTAATGTTAGACTTGTTTTTTTTTTTATCGGCGAACAACTGTGTGACAATCACCCTTGCGGGGCGCCGTGCCCAAGAATCGACTACTCGATCTCCAGCAGCCCCCGCCTTCTCCCGATGCGCGGAAACCCGAGTCCCACCCGCCCGAAGGCACGACAGTGTTATAGAACTCGGTAAAACCTCGCCGCCCGTCAGATTCGAACAGGCGCCACCCGTATTCGATCTTCACCCGGATACCAAACCATAAATTTTGGAAGTGGGGATCGAACCTTTGATCACATAGGTGAAACAAAAGCCACTCCACCACTATGGCTTGGTTAAATGTTAGACTTGTTATATGCAAGAATCGATTAACTTCGTTAACAATGTATTGATAAGATATCTGTGTATAACATGTATAAAAGTAGAACATTTGACGTACATCATGGATGAATTCTTTTAAAACAAATTAAATGAGAAACTAGTGAGGTTTGGAAGATATTAATGACAAGTGGATATGCCTAAAGATGAATTATTTTGCTCTAAAAATATCTTTGCCTGATATAGAAACAACGAAGACAGGACACATGCCGACAAAGGCCCTATTTTGGGTCCATCAAGGCCCATACTCCAACTTTAATCTAAGAAAGGTTTACAATTTCGGATCACACGTTATTCTATAGGGGTAATAGGGCTCAAAAATAAAAATAAAAACCATTTATATTGAATATATATAAGAACACATTATTCTTTGGGGCTTAAAAATAAAAACAACTATTCATATTGAATACACATCAGTCTAGAAATGAGCTTAGTATAGGTATCGAAAGTACCAATCTTAAAAATCATTAAAATTAATACTGGAAATATGAGGTACAACATGGTAGTGGAAGTAAAAAATCAGTTATAAACACCCATCACGAAACGCCAACAAATGGGTACCGAGTTATTACCAAATTTCAATCAGTGCGGTATTATTCGGTATCAATATTGAAATGCTCATCCATACACATCACCATTCCCAATCTTTAGAAAAACTAAGATATGATCATATAAAACGATTGATAATGGAATAATAGTCTACTGATTATCCCTAACTAAGGGATTGAGAATTATAAATAAAGAAAAATTTAATTGATCAATATAATGCAATTACCTACAAAAAATCCATTATCTGGTAACCATTTTCTCTTCTGACCCCCACCCTTCCAAATAGTCCATATTTGTTTACTAGATGTTTTTTTTTCGCGTGTGCAATGTACAAACACGTAGAAACAGCTCGGTATCTATAGTTAGCTATAAGTAGAATATCACGAAAACCATATCAAGATCCTTTTATTTTAAGTTTTTAACCATGATACAAAATACGTTTATGCATTTATCTACCCCATTATCTTTCACTCATTTTATATCTTCCAAAAACTAATTACTATAAGAGGTGGTAATCGATCTGAGCTAGGTTGGACTTGAGCTCAAATTCCAAATTAAACAAGCTAACTTGGCTTAACTTGTCTATTTTATCGAGCTGGAAAAATGAGTTCGAGCTCAGCTCGTAAAAAAATTGAGCTAGCTAGCTTGAGCCCAATCAAGTCTACTCGTTAAATTTTTTGTTTGTTTTTTTTTTCACATAATCACAACATAAAAAAGTTAACAAATACAAACACATTTTTTTGTTTTTAATATTTTTAAGACCGAAAGACATTAAAAATTTTATATGTATTATTTTTGTTTTTTTTTTAATATTTTTGTAAATTATTGATTAAATAAACTTAAAATGTTACACTTCAATCCGCATATTCATTTTTTTTTATTTTAATCCATTTAGACTAGTATGTATGTATGTATGTATGTATGTATGTATGTATGTATGTATGTATGTGTGTGTGTGTGTGTACGTACGTACGTACGTATGTATATGTATGTATGTAGGGAAAAAATACTTTGTGAACACATATATTTTATACAGACCGCAAGAACGTCATAAAAAACTATTGAAATGCAAAAAAAAAATTTACACTTATTATTATTATTTAGAATACGACTTTAAAAAAATAATTTACACGTAAAATTTTAAACGTATACGAAAATAATTTTTTGATTGTTTTTTCATTTGTTCTTACCGTTTTCACGATATTTAGTGTTCTCAAGATAACCCTCATATATATATATATATATATATATATATATATATATATATATATATGTGTGTGTGTGTGTGTGTGAAGGATCTGCGCAGAACACTATTTAATATTGCGAGAACACGCATAACAAAATGAATCACTCATTTTTTTCAATCATTTATAATCCTCTATTTACCAAGTTTTCTTTGCATAGGCTATTGTACATTGTGCTGGGTGAGTTTTTCAAAAAACTTTGGCTTTTGAGCCTTCCCATTGGTCCACGTTCTTCTCTATCTCTCTCTGAACTTCACCATCTTTCTCTCCATTTTGCTTCATCTTCAAGCTTTTATTTCTCAGACTCTCTCTCTCTCTCTCTAAACATCAGTGACTTTGCCTTCTCTCCAATGCTTTTACGGTGGATGTCGCAGCATCTGTCGTTCCCATGGTCGCGACTAATCTACGATTCACTTAATTTCTAGAGAGAGAGGGGGGGTTTCTAGAGAGAGAATCGGTGACTTCTTTCTCATCTCCCATTCTCTCTGTAAAATCGCGACTCCTTACTCTCTCTAAAATGGGTTGCTCTGACGGTTATAGAGAGAGAAAAAGGTGTTGCACCGCCGTTGCCAGTGTCTCTGATCGTCTATGGCGACCACTGAATTTCGATTTAAGCTCACATAATAGTTGTAAGTACTAGTCGTGCTTTGTTCGCCGGTAATTGTTGTAAGTATCAACTGTCTTATTTTGATTAAGGTGAATAAGTTTTGTTGTTTAATATTTTAGGGTTTAGGGAAACCAATGAATTTCGATTTAAGCTCACATATTTGAAAATTTTGCGATATAAATTTTCATGTTTAAATTTGATTTAAAAATTTTGAGACTGGAGAACACTTTTGATGTAGTCATAGATTATTATCTTGGTTTGAACAACACGTCACCAAAAACAAAAGGGAAAAGAAGACTAAAATAAAAAAAATGTTGTATATGTTTGTATGAATATTTCTTACATTCTTAGACCATGTGTAATGGTGAGTGAAATTTGGTAGGTGAAAGGGGCATTTCTTGACACTTAAGCATGTGGGGCCACTTTGGTGGGTGAAAGGGGCTTGAATTGAGCAATGGGTGTAATGGTGGGTGAAAGGGGCATTTTTTAAAAAAAAATAATGGTGGTTAATTGCTTCTGCCACGTGTTCACATAGGATTGGGTGGGGCAATGTTTGAGCTGCGCAAAATATCTCGCCTGAGGAGGGTTAGCGCCCCTTTAACAAGGGGGGGGTGTTACTGGGTGAAAGGAGCGCCAATTTTGCCCATTAACGCCCATTTGTCGGACCATTACATGTGGTATTAAAACAAATAGATTGGCTCAGTATGCATCATTTTAGCATTTGAGTTTTAAAAAGGCCCTGTTTTAACCAATGAATCCTACTTATCTTCTATAAGAAATTTATGTGAACTTTTGAAGTGATTCTTAAAAGAATTTTAATTGATTGATTCTATGTTATATTTTTAATGTTGTCCGTTGCAGCTATGATGATGCATACAAATGACCACAAGCCTATGATGACGCTTACCTATTTGGCGTGGCAACAAATGTTGCAGCCATGCCATAGATCTAAATTTATATTGTCGCTGCGATTGTCGGTATATTGTCGTGTGATGCTTAATAGTTTTCAGATTCGATGGTCTATTTAACTTTGGCCATGATGATTGTACATTACATGGCTATTGTGATGGCTTTATATAAGCAACCATACCTACCCATGTTTCTAAGCCAAGTTGGTTTCCATTTTCCTTTCTATCTATTCATGATAAGTTAAATTGTGCTTATGAGTTAATCTACAGCCATGATGATGCATCCAAATGCATCTGAGCGTTCGCACAAGAAACCATAAGCTATGATGAAGCTTAGCTATTTGGGTGGAAATTAATGTTGTAGTCATGGCGTAAACTTCAGGGTCTCCCTTAGTATGGCATTTTCGAAAAAAAGAAACGTGGAAACAAAAAGAAGAAGCCCAGACTATATTCCATTTCTAGAAACCCTGTGAAACTCATGTCAGCGATAAGTTTCTTTTCAGTTTATACATATATATATATATATATATATGTTATATTCATATTTTTTTTGTTACAATTTTGCATAATGTTTTGGAACGAAGATGAGGATGATATATAGAGATTGCCTAATATACCAAATCTGTCATATAAGGGGCCATGGATAACAAAGGTATGGATAGGCTTATGCAGTCTTGGCATTTTAGGTATTAAAGTATTGTTCATCCGTTTTGGTTCGATTTCTTGATGGTAGATTTCATGATTCATCCACGTAATTCAAAATTTTACTTTACAATTGTGCATCAGGCAAGAAATCATTGAACAGCTCCTCAAGGTGTCGAAGCTGATATTAAAAGGTAGTATTTTACTACCATGGTTATTAAAGTTTTGGTCCAACTAACATACTTATATTATTATAGCAAATACTTCTCGACTAAAAGTTAATGCCAACATGTAGACTCCTAGTTGGAACAAGTGCCTTACTAAAGCTACAAGATAATAATAATATATATAGATACACAATGGTATTTGTTATATGATTTATGATGACAAATTAATGCAGAAACTGATATAAACTTTAGGTTGCCCCTATGTCCTCTAAAGGTGTTCCTGCAATTCAACGAGTTATTATATGGTTTGGCATTGAGGTAAGCTTAACAAGGTTATTATTCAAGAACAAAGGTTATAAGAGTTATTAGACGGTGAGTTGGTGTTGCAAATGTATCCATTCTATTCTTATGTGACGTTATGTTTAACTACTGTTAAATGTATGAGTAGTTTAAATTTTGTCTGAGATGATTAGTTAGCGCGCTGCAACGCGCACGGGTCATAATACTAGTAAACAACTAAAAAGTAAAAAAAAATGTTAAAAATGTAATCTTATTGATTATTACATCAGAGTTTAAAAAAAACATTTTTTATGTAACCTACATATATGTAGGTTAAATAATTTACATGTATGTAGGTTTGCAAAAGACATACGAAAACATTAGTTTGATAGTTTTTTTATATATATAATGTTCACATATGAATGTAAGAAACACAAAATTAAAAAATATGAGCTATAAATTACGAAATTAAATGATTTAGAGTTGTTCTTTTTGTTCTCGCAATAATTTAGTGTTCTGAAATTATTCTTCCATTATATATAAATATATATATATATATATAGGGTATGGTTCAAATAGGAACCACTTTATAGCTATTGATCTCTAATGGTATGATTGTAAATAATTAGAAGATAAATTCATTGTTTATTTTAATGTAAGGGTATTATGGACTTTTGGTCTTCCACAAAATTAGATAGGTTATCATAACACATAATTTAAATTGATCACACCATAAATACCTCCTAAAAACCCTCTCCTTCTCCATTTACTGATTTAGGGATAATATTAAAAAAAATGGATCCTACAAACGTAATTATCACGTCAAAAAAAATGAGACGCTTTATTATTATCAAATGCCTATATACTAGTGTATATTATACGTTGGTGTATATTACGTAAATAGAATGAGAGACAAAACCGCTATAAGGATAAACAAAGCCAAATGCCTATACACAAGTGTAGATAATGGTAAATTTTTATTTAGCTATATAGCTGTTGTAAGTTGAAGTGTACATTGGTGTATATCAGTTTTTTTTGTTCATTCATCATCATCATCAACACAGATATACAATGGTGTACATCAGTTTCTTTTTTGTTTTTTCATTTATCATCATCATCGTTGACACAGATATACATTGATGTATATCAGTTTTTTTCTTTCATTCAACATCATCAACACAGATATACATTGGTGTATATTCGTTTTTTTCATTCATCATCATCACCAACACAAATATACAATGGTGTACATCAGTTTTTTTTGTTCATTCATAAGAGTCTACAAACAGTTCCTGCTTATGTACGTAGGTAACATTTTATTTAAGAAATTCATTAAAATGTTTGATTTTATTACAAGGGAAACATGTGTTGATAAATAAATAAAAAATTTAGAATATATGTTCAGCACATTGCAGGTCTAATTCAAGTTCTACTATAGACTCGCATGACTATTGATTCTTGAGTGAACACAGATTTAAGAAATAAAGAAATACATATATGAGTGAGGAATGTAAGAGACTCAATAATAATGGAGTATTATACAAGAACTAAAGTTATGGACTTCTTGGTAGGACCCTTTAAATAATCAAAATCTAAAAATTAAATTAAAGCAAAATAGATCAACAATAATGATTTAGGTACAAGGAAGTTTAAATACAATTGATGCGGAAGATGAGTGAGCGTTAGAAATTGAGAGAATATGTTGAGTTGGAGAAGAAGCGTGTGGAAGATGGAGTAGTAACTGTTCGTTGGTGTATTTGAATTTTGCTTTATACGCTCCTGTCTCTGTCTATGATCTGAACTGGAGAAACTATTTGAAGCCTAATGGTACAACTTCCGATGTTAAATGTCTACTTAATTTATTGATTAATCATTCCAAAACTCACGAGACTTATATAGGTCACCCATTCACATGATTTATTAGCCCACTGACACTGTGTTCCCGAGTTTCATTAAAGGATGGAAGAGAAAGGATCTCCCTCCTCTTCCATTCTCTCCAATTCCTTCCAAATTGGAAAGATTGAAAATCACACTAAAATCCTCTTTATTATCCCTCTCATTCCCTCCCTTTCCCTCCTATAAAAAACTCTGGAACACATTTTTTCCCCACTTCCTTCTCAATCCTTTCTGTTCCATCCTTTAATGAAACTCTGAAACATAGTGTGAGTGTTGTAAAGGGGCGTGGGATTTCTTAAATGGTATGAATTGCATTAGAGATAATGGATGGGAGATTTAAGGAAATCAAATCTCATTTCAAACAAAATGGCATGATAATATGTAACTGTCATAATACATTCATAATTAAAAAAATAAAAGATAATTAATTAGATGTCTAATTACACTTATACCCTTTAGATCAAAATCAAGGATGGATGGCTAGGATTGGTTCCTAAGGTTCTTAACTAGGGTGGTGGTTCCTAATTGATCTCAATCATATATATATATATATATATATATATATATATATATATATATATATATATAGGGTAGGGTTATATTGAGAACGCCAAATATCGCGAGAACTGTGAGAATAAATGAGAAAACCGATCAAAATCATTTTTTTCAATACAAACCTAATTATAATCAAAATACAACATTAAAAAACGAATTTTCTTTCTGAATAATTCATCTTTTCTTGCAAAAACACTTTCAAATTAACTTTTTACACATGTGTAAATGAAACAGTTTACACATGTACAAACAGTAAATTTACACATGTGTAAAAACAATTTATTTCTGTATACGTTTAAATTTTTACGCGTAAATTGTGTTTTTGGGATTGTATTTTAGTAATAAAGATAAGTGTAAAAAGAAAATTTTGATTTGAACGGTTTTAGATGGCGTTCTCGCGGTTCGCACGAAATATAGGTGTTCTCAAATTAACTTTCCCATATATATATATATATATATATATATATATATATAGAGAGAGAGAGAGAGGGGGGGAGAGAAAGACAGAGAAAAAGATTCGTTTACAAAGGTTTGTTTTTGTGAGAAAGATAAGAATGCTTATGAGAGTGACACTTGGCAGTGTTTCATTTTAATATCTAGAGCATTAGGGTAATTATATACATATTCAATTCTATGGAAAATTCAGTCTATTATCAATGTGAGAGATTATTGGGATTTTATTCAAATCCTTAACAGATCAACAGTTTTATCTTGTTAATAATCATCCAAGTATTCATGCCAGTTTACGAATTTTCTAAAAAAAAAAAAAATTTGTTGCTTTTTTGTGTTTTTTTTATGAGATGGATAATTCTATGGTTTTCAAGCAATCAATGTGTTTTAAGAAACCCTAGTTTTGATGATAATAATACTATCACAGATTATTAAACTAATATATAACATACCCTATCATTATAAAATACAACGCCTCAAATATGAACATAAAACACAATAACCAAATATCGTATGATTATAAAACATAACACTCACCATTGCTCATAAAACCTATGGTGTTCAAGCAATCTATGTGTTTAAGAAACCCTAGTTTTAATAACAATAACAGTAATGCATTTAAATAAACCACTAAAAACATACCTTATCATTATAAAACATAACGCCTCAAATATGAACATAAAACATAATAACAATAACACGCATCTTTTTTATGACGCCTTTGCTTTCCGATTCAATTATACGCAACAATCGTTGTCGTTTTTGTTGTTGTGTTAGTATGGAAAGTTCCCATAAATGAAGGGAGGTATATGAGCGACTAGTTATGGTTTTTGTTTCAAATAATGTGTTTTGACAATTATACCCTCACAAGACCCAGTTAATTAATTAAATTCTAACACATATTACAACTTTTCTGTCACACCCCACCAAGGTGGAAACCCAGGAATGCGTCCTCGAAAGGTTTTCAAGCACAAGGTTCAAGCAACGCACAATTTTATTAAAATAGTACCATCATAGGATGGATAGTGTCATAAATTATTCAAACCAACACAACATTGTCTGGATAATAAGATAGAGTCTGAAAATCATGATACTAAAACTGAATTATTACGTGACCGACAAAATCCTTCCAAAGAGGTAACACCCAGTGCATGCTCAAACCCCTCTCCCAAATCTCCATTGCTCGTCATTAGTTACCTGAAAAATATGCACGAAAGATTTTGTCAACAATAATGTCGGTGAGTTCACAGGTTTGAATGTACTAAGTAAAACGCTTGTGTAATTCGTGTATGACCAATCATAAGCTAGCTAAGCAAATGATCACTGTGCAAACCATGAGTCCCATAACCAAACCCCTTGACTGTTGTGCCTCGTGCATTGTACACTAAAGACAATGTATGTATAGTAGAATACTAGCACTCTTTTGTATGTGACCGGTTAGAGCGACTAACCAAGAGTGGGGGTGTCAACCCAATAGATCTATTAAAGTATTCCATGGCTTTCGATAGCTAATGGTTACAGTAAATGTAACACGAGGACTAATGAGCTCATGAACCAAATGTCTCATGTTCCACATGGCAGTCACGATAGAATTACCACACAATTATGAATTGTACTAGTGTTGTAGCATGTTTACCCCCCAAAAATGTAAAAGCAATAAAAATGGGGCCGTGAAACTCACCTGAAAATGTCACGTGTGGTCTAGTAAAGCTGACAATGTGAGATGGCTACTGTCCAGATGATACTATGATCATTGGGGACATAGTAAGTCGTACGGTTTTGTTGTTTATCATTCAAATTGTTCACCCGACATTTGTGAGCCTTCGTTTTAGTGTAGGTAGGCTTTGTTTTTATACACGTGACGTTTTATAATCGGTTTGTGTACTTGAAAAGGGTACAATTCCGGATAATCCGGGCGTTTTGTTGTAATATTGGTTCCACATGTTAGAAATGGGCTATAGTTTGTTCCCAAGTTAGTATGTGTTGTTGGGTTTTAAATACGATGGGTGTTTTAACAAAGCTTAAGCCCTTTTTGTTCCAAAATAATGTTAACACATGTTTCGGCCTATCTTAACATATGTTAGAGTATTATAGCAGAAACAAGTGTATTATGTAGACCCGAAACCAATCGTGTATGGGCTCAAAATGGGTCGTTTTTAGGCCGGTTAGGGTGTAATCATAACTATGAAATGTGACTAGGTGCACAAATGGTGGAATCCGATTATAATTCTATCTATGTAAATCTTATCTTTGAGAACACAAATCGTGTGAGTTTTAGTTTATAAAACCGATCACTTGGTCATCTTTTATGGGCCGATTGTAGGCCAAAACATTTGTGATAATATGTGATTGTGTTAGACCGATTTATGTGATGTGTGTGAATCATGTATGTTAAGAAACAAGGTAACCATAAACAAGGTAATGCTTATAAAAATCATAGCTTTTATATATGTTTGGTGGATTGTTTAGAGGATCATAGGTCAAGGGTTGGGTAATCCACAATGTGGCCGATTGTTTTACACTAAAATTGAAGTGACATCGAGTTGATAACAAGTACCTTATGGATTACAAAGTTGTGGAGGAACCTTCGGGTCTCTAATCACCTCCTAAGCTTGTATCTTGATTCTTGGAAAGAAAATGGGTTTGATATTGGAGTGCTAGTGTTCGGCCGAGGATGATTAAGAAGGAGAAGGTTTGTTTGTGTGGAAAATGATGGTGATCCTCAAGTCTATTTATAAGGGATCGATTATAGTGCGGACAAATCAATAAGAAGTAATGTTCATCATCTTGGGAAGTGTATTGATTCTTGTTTTTAATCATCATTTTTATAAACTAGCATGCATCCCTTTGACATGGGTCGATTTGTGCACAGGGTGTAGATTGTCATAGCTTTGTCTTGGTGCCATTTTTGGTGTATGTTAACAACTAATCACTAGCTTGCTTCTCCTAATACTTTTCGACCTACTATAAGACAAGGGGATAGGACATGATCTTTGTGATAAAGATAGGTCAATCTTGTTCCTTCCTTGTAGCCGATTGGTGCCTCATTCCCAAGGCATGTCCTTGCAATCTTTGTGTGAAAGTGACAATAGAGGGTTGGGAGGTGGATTGCGACCGAAATAGAGACAAAGGAAAGATCAAGCAACTTGGGGTAGGGATCAAGGTCATAGGTTGATTGTGTCTTAGCATGATTGGGTGATGTTGACAACACATGGTTGCTCTTGGAGTCTTAGCCGATTATAAAAAGGGTAGGTTGACTTGTATCAAATGTTCTAGCATGGTTTCCATATTGGTGAAATAGCATGTGTCTTCCAAGTTTTTGTCCCTTCTAGCCGATCACCTAGAGAGGTAAAATAGGGAATTGTATCTTGTGTTGGATGATGGGGCTTCTTTGGATGTTTCCTAGTTTAGTATTATAATATTGTGGGTGAAAGAGACAATTGGTGTCCTTGGGAACCTTCGGCCGACATCAACAAAAGAAAAAGGGATGATGAATTGTAGGAAAAGGGACTTGTCAAGTGTATATGTGTATGTGTAGGTCGATTATAGGTATTTATAGTTGTGTACTTGTTGTGTCGTGTATATATGTGTATATATAGATAGGATTACGGTCTTGTGAACTCCATGATAAGTTTGTTTGGTTATTGTTTCCTTAACTTATCAAATATAAGTTAGGAATGGTGACAAGGTTTTGAAATTAAGCTGGCATACACATGTTTAGTTAACATACACTTGTACCATGTCTAGTTGGTTGGTTTGACAACCTCGAATTACCCTAGATATAGGAATATCCATTCGGGGTCATATTGCCGGGTTTTAGTTAGGTTTCAAGACACTTGTTGATGACATTAACATGTATTTTGTGAATCCATAAGATATTTGGTTGTTAATATACTCACATGTGTTGTTAGGAAGTTGTCACTTGTTATTGGGGGGGGGGGGTATTAACACTATATGTTTACATATGATATTGTGTAGGATTTGTATACATGTGTTAGGGTGTGGTACCTCATTTACTGCTTGTTTGGTGATTGTCCGGGTGTTGTGTGCATAAATGATTGATCTCTATTGAGTTTTCTGAATAACTCGTGCTTTACTAGACTGGGGGTATCGTGTGTGCAAAATGTCTGAATATGCACATAAAATGACAGTAATAAATGAAATGCGTACGGATGTTGACCTGGATCGTTGACTGTTTTCACATTTTCAATCCATTTAATCTTAGTTATCCATCAATATGATCTAAATGATAGAATTACTTCTCACCCTTTTCACAAAACATAACCTTTTACACCCTAACCCCACCTCTCTCTCTCTCTCTCTCTCTCTCTCTCTTTGTATATATATATATATATATATATATATATATGGTGGAGTTAGGGTACAAAGGATGTGTTTTGTAAAAAGGCTAAAAAGCCATGGTGTCCATTGGATTAGATTATTGGATGGTTAAGATTAAATCAATGGCATAATTGTAATATATGTTTTATTTAGATAGATTAATTTGACACATAGGGCTAGATAGGTAAAATACTTTGTGCAATTAATTGGGAAACCATAAGCAGTTGACTAGATCCACGAAATTCATGGCATTTCCATTTTCATTTGGCCTTGGAAACTTCTTCAAACATTCATTTATTATTTAAATCAACGAAATTAATGAACATTATGGCTAAAATACAAGCATCTGTGATCAACGAATGGATTATATTATAGTGTTTATGATGATTGATTATTATATGGTGTATCATATTCATGATTATTGTTGGTGTGTTTTAGCGAAATAGCAAACATAGTGCTGCAGAAAGGTGTGTTTTAGCAAACACAATTAAGGATCATTGGTGATGCGTCAAACTTGCTACAAGATTAGGAAAAGGTGTGTTTACCGGATTGCATTTGCAACAAGATCTGGAAAAAAAATGTGTTTTGCTACACCTGTTAATGTGTTTTATGATCATGAAGGCGTATTTTTATGATTGAATAGATTTATAATTTAGGTTGCTATTATGTTTGAATGGGTTTATGTTTATAAGATGGTGTTAAAACACATAAATAAACCTATTGATGGGTTTTACTGTTTTGTTGTTATTAATTGTTTCTGCTGATATGTTTTATGTTAATCTAATGGTGTTAAAACATAGTATACACATTAGATTAAATGTTTTCAATTGTTGGTTTTGGGTTTATATGGGTTTTATGTTTAAAACAAAAAGTTAATCTTATTGTGTTAAAACACAATATACACATTAGGTTTTCTATTGATTGGGTTTGCAATAAAACAAAATGTAGAATTATCTATCAAGTTAAAACACAAAATGAAGAACATATGCATCTGGCGATTTTATAACCATTTTCTTTCATAACTCGTCTGATAATAAGATTAGGAGCCTTGAGATTATATTAATGATAATAGGTTTAAATTTGTTAAAGATTTGAAATCAATCTTTAAAAAATCTCAAAAATTAAAAGCAACCGAAAATATAATATTAAATGATATGTGTGTGATTACAATACTACCCTTAATCTTAAATTACCCTATCGCCACGTGTCAGCATGAGAATCCTTCTTACCCTTCCTACAAATTCCATCCTTTGTATCGGAACCTTTATATATATATATATGGGAGGGTTTAAATGAGAACACCCATCTTTTGTGAGAACCATGAGAACAAATCTCAACCACTTATTTATTTCCCTTATATTTTAATGAAAAGGTTAAAATGGTAATTAGCCATAACTTGATTCTTTCATGACATTTTCTCCAGATCTGTACCATTATCAACCCTCAACCATTCACCAATCAATTCTTGATCCCTACGATCTTCAACCATCATTCAATCGATTCTAGATCCATTCGATCTTCAACCATCCTTTAATCGATTCTGGATCCATACGATTTCCATAGATCTAGGTATGTTCTCTGCCGTTCTTAATTCAAACCATACGACATTTTGCGATATCGATTATGGATCCATACGATTTATGCAGATTTAGGTATGTTCTTGCATCAAGTATTTGTATTGGAAATTTGGACAGCATGACGAATGGGTAGTATTAGTTTGTTAATTACCTGTTTTACTTCATTATATAGTTTTCATTTTGTGACAAATTAGTTATTGTAGTGTTAATAATTGTGATTAACTGGGTAGTGTAGTGTTAATAATTGTGTGGAATACATAATAATATTATAGGTTGTAGATTTGTTATGGTTTTCTAGTTTTGAAGTGGAATTAGGGCATGCAATTTTGGAATTATTTAGGGAACTTTGATATTTTAGTGATTAATTGGTTCTAGATTCTTGTGAGTAGTTAGTTATTTTAGTGTCATTGACATCATCACATGATGGAGTGTATAAATGTTACTGTCATTGGGTTTGAATGGAATTAGAGCATGCAGGTTTGAAAATAATTAAGGGCTATGATATATGGTGGTTGATCATGAGTGCTTGAGTTTTATAGAAAGATCTAGATGTAGTGCAAATTGAATTAATGGATATACTGGATAAAAAAGTGCTTATACATTCATACATTGTGAAAATCCTTCTTCTAATAGATCTAATGGATAAAAGTGTGCTTATACATTCATCAAACAATATACTATGTTTGTTTTATTCTTTTGTTTTACACATATGTGATGCTCATTTAATTTCCAGGATAGGTTGGTGCGGGCACTAGTTAGCGACGTTTGATATTGCGAGGAGGTGACACGTGCTTATGACATTGTGGCGATGCGACTAAGAGGGTTCCTATTGACTACAACACCAGCAACGAAGGAAATAATCATGCGGGTGTAGTATTAACACTAGCAACAAGTTTTACATGCTGAATTTAGTGGGCGGATTTGAATCCTAGCAATAACACCAATCAAGCAGTTGAACATTACATTGTAGAAATCGATTTGAATCTTGGCTGTCCTTTGAATATAGGAGAAAAATCTATTTGTAGACATTATTAATTCAATGAAATTACCACTTACATATATTTCATTTCTGTTGTGTTTGTGCATTTTACATCTTTTTATATTTTATCATGTCATGTTTACAAAATTATTATATATATGTGTTTATTTTCTATTGTGTCAATTTATATTTACATATGTGCAGTGATTTACACATGTGTAAACTGTTAACTATTATTAATATGTATGTTTACATATATGTAGCTGACATGCATATTTGTATTTATTTTACACATGTACTGCTGAATTACACATGTGTAAATTATTCTTTGTCACATATTTGTATCTATTTTACATATGTGCAACTAAATTGCATATGTGTAACGTGTTCACTATCACATATTTGTGTATGTTTTACATATATGCAGCTGATTTACACATGTGTAAGTTCTTCACCACATATTTATGCATGTTTTACACATGTGCAGCTGATGTGTAAACTGTTCTCGTTCACATATTTATGTCTATTTTACATATGCGAGGCTAAATTACACATGCGTAGAGTGTTCACTATCACATATTTGTGTTTTTTTACATATATGTAGTTGTAAACATGTGTGAATTGTACACCATTTTATATCTATATCTGTTTCACATATGTTCACTTGTATTACACATGTGTAACTTGTTTGCTGTCACTTATTTGTTTCTGTTTGACACGTTTGCATCTGAGTTACACATGAGTAAAATGTTCAAAATCAATTATATTTGTTTCTATTTATATATGTGCATTTGTATTACACGTGCAAAGTTCGTTCACTTCAATTTATTTGTTCATGTTTTACACACTTGCGGCTATATTACACTTGAGTAAACTGTGAATAAACCAAGATAATATCATGTAAAAATCTTAAACTATTATATTGACCAACAAGTAGGATTTACACATGTGTAAATGTCTATTTTACCCATGTGTAAATTGCTCTCTGTCACTTATTTGATTCTGGATCACACATTTGCAGCTGATTTACACATGTGTAAACTGTACAATGTCTTTTATTTTCTCTTTTACCAATGTTAACTTGTATTACATATGTTTAAATGCTTGTTTTACACATGTGTAAGTATCTATTTTACATATGTGTAAATTGCTCGTTGTCAGTTATTTGTTTCTGGATTACACATTTACATCTAAATTACACATGTGTAAACTGTGAATTATATAAAGATAGTATTTATGTATAAATATTAAGGATTTAAACCAAAATGGTATTATACATATATCAAAAGTATTCAATTCACAACATGTCATATAATCATCGAGGTACGATATCCACAATTACATAAAATAAAAGGCTATAATCCTAGACAGGCGGTATGCGTGATTACATAGAAACATGTCATAACTCAGAATATCAACTAATCTCTCTTTTCATTTTGCTCGCTCTCACACTCTAATGCGTTCTTGATCACATCTTCTCGGTGAATATTCACTTTCGAAAGTACAATTTCCGTAACATTTTCTGAGCTTCTACTATTGATCTCTTAAAGTTATCCCTTGTCTTTTACGAACCGACAATAGAATGTACCAATTTTTCTGAAACATTTCTGCTTAAAGTGACAAAATACAAAACCGTTAAATCATTTGTTTTTACTAGCTATATTAAACAAATAAACCTACTGACCTACACGTGTGCAAATAGCTCACTTACATATGTGTAAATTGCTTGTTGTTCTCCGAAAAAAACTTCTTGCTCTTATCCATGCTATTATTTATCTTTCATAACCTGCAAATACAAATACAATGGTCTAACATAATATTTATGAAGCTCACATGATATATCTAGATAAATTCGAATATATACTTAGACATTTCATCAAACACCTCATCTACAACTACTCAAACAAAAATACCCCAACCAACACTTAGACCTTATACCTTTCATCAAACACCTCATATGTAAGTAGCATTTTTCACAACAACTTACTTACACATATTAAAACAGCTTATTTACACATGTGTAAACTTACATGAGTATGGTTACTTTGTTTATTTTTTACATCTTATGATTTACACATGTGCAAACCTTTATATCTATGATTATTCTTAACCATTATGATTTGCATATATGTAAATCTCATGTATTTTTATGTAATATGTCTTACACATGTATAAATTGTTTAGTGCCATTCATTTGTCTCGGTTTTACATATGTTCAGTTTTATTACACATGTGTAAATTGTTTCTTTCACTTACTTGTTTATAACTAATATATGTTTAGTTGTATTACACATGTGTAAATTGTTCATTGCCACTTAATTGTTTCTAGCTAACATACATCTCACTTATTTGTTTTTGTTTGACGACTGCATATAGAGGGTTTTAATTCAAGATATATCTGGATAAATTCTAATATACGAGACATTTGATCATACGTCTTATCTATAACCACTAAAACAAAAATAATTCAACAAAATCAACCCAATCAAAACTTAGACCATTTCATCAAACACCTCATATGCAACTAATTAATAAAACATAAGTGATTCAACAAAATCAACGCAACAAACACTTAGACCTTTAATCAAATACCTCATCTACAACTACTCAAACAAAAGAAACCCAACAAAATCAACACAACATGTACTTAGACAATTTATCAAACACCTTATGTGCAACTACTTAAACTCAATCCTTCAAATTCCTTTCACATGTTTATCATAATATATACATTCTAATCACAATAAAACCAACGACGACAAAATAACCCATTTTTCAGCAACAATTATCACTCATATAGTTTCAAGATGTCATCTTTTACAAATAATGGTGATAAGAAGGAAAGAACCAACTTTAATAATGGCTTATTAGTGGAAGAATGAAAAAAAAATTCAATCTACATAGAACGAACAAATCTATACACAATCTATAAAAAAAACCTTAACATATTCTATCTACACAGAATGATCGAATCAAAGTTAACCTAAAAAACAAAATTGGCACCAGAGTTAAATTCTTGAAGTAGAAATACCAGGATGACTATAACAATTGATGATTGATTGAATAGGGTTTAGAAGCACAATGTCTAAAGGTTGTTCTTGATAGTCGAACGATGGAGATTAGGGGTTTTGTTTGGAGAAGAAGATCGATGGAGTACAGACAAGGATGGTTTTTGATAAATGGAGCTAGTTTTTTTATTTGCTCTTTACGATTTTGCCCCTTTACTTCTTATTTTGTGGTTCCCTACATATTTAATTCCCCATTTAATATTATCCCTGATTGATCATAATCAAGGGATGAAAATGGTTCTTAGTGTTCTCACAAATTTCATTGTTCTCAAGATAACCCCCCCTATATATATATGGTGAAGTTATTCTACACAGTGCAACAAAAATGAGAAGGGTGAGAGTGATACAAAAAACACAATAGATCATGAAATATGACACAATGAGCCACAAAATATAACACAGTGCTAAAAAATATAACACAATGCTGAAGAAAAAAAGACACAATGAATTGAAAAATGACACAATGATAAAAATAAGAAAAGACACAATAGTACATAAAAGACATAATGATATAACTCATATTCTAAAAACTACAAGCTAAAACCCCAAAAAACGAAGACCTGAAACTAATGTCATAAGGTTCGATAAGACGGTTTTAATGCCGCTTGAATGAGTTCAATCGGAGTCTTTTTGATACCATTCCTACGACTTCCTATTTTTCTTTCACTGTGTATTTGATCCTAACCATAAATATATATACATATATATATATATATGGAAATGATAAAATGAGAATTAGCTTGGGTTTAGAAAACTAAAGAATTTGATGTAAACTTTTGATTTACATGATTTCATGTTGAAGATTTTTTCTTCCATATTACTTTTGTTTTTTCTTGAATATCCATTTTTACTAGATTATACCCCGGAAACGTCCCGGGGTTGAGAAATCTAATATGACATATCAATTTTACATATGAAATAGAATGACGCGCTTTACAGTTACATACAGCAAAGTTCGGGTAGCACTTAACCTAAAACAATTAACAATGTATCTCCAATGTTAGTGCATAACTTTAAACAATATATAACTCTAATATTAAAACCTACCCTAAAACAATGTACAACTCCAATGCTAACACTTGTTGTAAATAAAATTAATATTTACCGGTTTGAACATAACTAATGACTTGCCTATACATGATTAATGAATAACCTGAACGGTTTGTATTTTTTTCCTGTATGAACAGAACCACACAAAAAATAGTCGTTTTTTCCTCCATTTTTTATATAGCACTATGGTACCCGTTGGAAAGATAATAAAACGCTCGTTAATTTGGTGTATTTTTTTTCTTTAAAAAATCTCGTATATAAAAGATATTAACGTTTAAAAGTTATGAAATGAAACATTAGAGACAAAAATCTAATTTTGTTTTTAAATTCTAACTTTGTTTTTAAATTATTATTTTCCTAAAATAAGTAACATGTCATTAAAATGGCTTTGGTTTATTACATGTATAGATTTACTATATTATACCCCGGGAACGTCCCAGGGTTGAAAAATCTAATATGACATATTAATTTTACATATGAAATAGAATGATGCGCTCGCTTTACAGTTACATGCATGAAAGCGTCGGGTAGCAGCTAACCTAAAACAATTAAAAATATATCTCCAATGTTAACGCCTAACCTTAAACAATGTATGACTCTAATATTAATATCTAACCTAAAACAATGTATAACTCCAATGCTAACGCATGTTGAAAATAGAATTCATATTTACTGATTTGAACATAATTAGTGACTTGCCTATACATGATTAATGATTTACCTGAACGCTTTGTGTTTTTTTTTTCCTGTTTTAAAAAACCCAACAAAAAATAGTCGTTTTTTTTCTCCGTTTTTTATATAGCACTATGGTACTCGTTGGAAAGATAATAAAACGTTCGTTAATTTGGTGTAATATTTTTCTTTAAAAAATCTTGTATATAAAAGATATTAACGTTTAAAAATTATGGGAGGAAACATAAGAGAAAAAAAATCTAATTTTGTTTTTAAATTATTTTTTTCCCAAAATATCTCAATGTCACATTGGATGACACATGGCACACTCAATGAGAAGAATGTCTCTTTGAATGCCATGTCATTAAAATGGCTTTCTTTTATTATATGTATAGACTAGCTTTGATCCCGGGAGCGTCCCGGAGTTGAAAAATATAACAATTCTAATAATACTAATAGTTATAAGCCAATGACCCTATGGTCTAGTGGTGGAAAGAACTTGGTTTCTCCTTGGAGAGCCAGGTTCGATTCCCACTGGCTGCAGGTGAGGTGGGAGGTTTTCAGGCTTAGCCTGTTTCCTACCCTGGAGTGCCCGGTTCGAATCCCACGTCGGCCGGACTATGCTTATGTATAGCCCTGAGCGAGATGCCGTTCAAAAAAAAAACTAATAGTTATAATTATTACTCTTGTAATTAAATAAATAAAAAAATAATCTTGCTATAAGGTGACACCATGTGTTGCAGTGTTGTGCGATTCTTTCTCCTAGCTTCTCTTGATGAAGTATGCCTATGCACCTTCAGCAGAGTAAAATTCCAATGATAGCATGGCAATTGGGCTGAATTTCAACATCGTAGATAAGAACATAGTTTAAAAGAAAAAACATGATTAATGAATAACCTGAACACTTTGTGTTTTTTTTCCTGTATGAACGAAACCCCACAAAATATAGTCGTTTTTTTTCTCTGTTTTTTATATAGCAATATGGTACTCGTTGGAAAGATAATAAAACGCTCGTTAATTTAGTGTCATTTTTTTCTTTAAAAAATCTTGTATATAAAAGATATTAACGTTTGAAAATTATGGGAGAAATTCAGGTTTAGATGGATGTATAAGACGGGTTTTTTAATTAATGATTAAAAACAAATTATTATTATTATTATTAAAATAATATCTCCACGACGGCTATAGGAGCAAAAAGGGAATTAGCATCTTTGGAATTAATTGTGCAAGGAGTAATATTGTTATAGATATTATCTCTTCGCAAACTTATATTTTTTTTAATAATAAATTCAATACTATCACCGCAAGGTGCCACATGGCACATTCAATGGGGGGTTGAGGCCTCGATTGAATGCCACATCATACAAACTCAATTCTTTTATTATAAGTTATAGATTAGTCAAAAGTACACAAGGATAATATGATAAATTGACAATGTACCTTCTCTCTCTCTCCTTCTGCATACTTGTTAAAGTAGGTTTTTCTCTCTCTCCTAAAAATATAAAAACACTCTTTAGTAAAAATAATACACACTACTGGACTGATAATGTTGGTGTAAATAGTTTACAATATTTATGTTAGTGTAACGGGGAATTGGATTTTAATAACCGATGTAGAAGGAAGCCCTCCTTTCCTGCCGTGATCGGATGAAAAAAAAGTGTAGGGCAGCGGTTTTAGGGTTGAAGATTTTATGGCTTTGATACCGTAAATGTGTCTATGGTATTATGATTCATGCCTCCTCAATACATTGAATGGGTACGTGTATACCATTGGGTTTGGTCTTCAAGTAAATTTGGGTTTAGTATTTTCATTCTATAATGATAAAGAATGCTATAAGCATAAAATCCATGGGCATCACCCATACTTCAATAATTCATTGATCCACATATTATAAACTGGCCCGCAATTTAGTATCTGGACCCCCAACATTTTCTTTCTATTACTTTATGAATATTTTGAGACTTTGATTGTTATTAAAATTTGCTTAGATAAGTAGTTTTATTATGGTTGCTTAAAACTGAATTATGTATCCAAAAGATGAAGCTGAGAATGAGATTGAGCACCGTGAATTGTATCTTTATTTTCTTCTATATTTCTCAACATTCATTAAATGATACCTTATGGAGATGCACTTCGGTATAATTTATAATCCCACCAATCATATCAATCTGGTGTGTTAACTGTTATCATTGATTTTAATAGCAACTTTGTGCTCGAAAGATGTCGGTTCAGGGAGAAAGACAACTTTGTGCCCAAAAGAATCATGAGAAAGTGACAAGCACAATGATACAAAAATGTGTTTGGAGCTACCTTTTTTTAAATCTGTTATATTATTTAGTAAGTTAATGTTCTATTTTGTCATCTCCCCTTCGAGTTTATGTTAAACAAGTGGCATTTCTAATGGCATCATATTAGATCAACTGATAGCTTGTAAATGAGATGCACGTACATGCATATACATATGTTTAGTAATCCCTTGAGATCGCGTCAACTAGTTACACCCACACGATTGATTGTTTTTTCGTTGATGATGAAATTATCATCATATCAAAGTAGTTAGAATGTATGCAAGTTGTGGGGAGGGGCTAAAGAAGTATGTCATTTGCCTAAAGAATAAGAAACACTTTAAGTAGTGGATGGTATATGGGACCAAAATAAAGGTGCAAATAAGAATATTGGGCGGTGGACAGGACACTATGGTTTTTTTTTTTTTTTTTTTGTGTCAATGTACGTAGGGTGGAAATTAAGAATGCTAGTCAAAGAATATATAATTATATTGACACTAAAACAAAGTTTGATTTCAATAATGAAGGTTGCTTTAGCATAAACAAGTAGATCCATAGATTCAAGGAATCTTGAGTGTACATGATCTAAAAGTTGTATATGATTAATTAGTTTTAATTTTAGGTCTAGTTAGGTATTATTACTTTATCATTGTTAGGTACTCTATAGCCTAATTACTTCTTGTTTAGACCATTTTAGTGCTACAAGAAGATTCTTTGCTTTTAGGAATATATTTATAAAGATTCTTTTTATTATCATATGAACAAACTTCAAGATTCTTTAATAACACGAGATACTTTTTTGAACAGCTAAATTCTCCTTATTTCATCTTGCCTAGGATTTGATCCCGAGTCTTTCACTAAAGAGGCTTTAATTAGTTGCCTTAAGAATAGACTCAACAAATCATTGGTTGAACCTTGAAGCTTTGCACATCCAAAACCATGTGAGGTGGCAATTTCGACTAAATAGTTTCTAATGTATGGCTTGATTTGCGTTGTTTTTCTCTCTGTTTAATGTGTCATAGAGGGTAAGCTAAAACCGAAACTGCTAAATATGAAAACGGGTCAAAAGTGGCTAGACGTTTGTGTTTGAAATGCATAATTTTATTTGATTATCAGACTATTTTCTATATAAAAGCTCATGTTTGATATAAGTGTTTTGGACCAACTAGACTGGTTAGAGTTTAAAGATGAACAAAAGTTAGATATTTTGACCCGTTCCCAATAGATCCATTTTTGCACCTAAAAATCTCAAATATCAATCACATACCAAGTCTAATAACTAAAGCAATTAAGTAATCAAACAACTACAATACTTTATCCTACAAACTTCAATAATAAATATCCCTTCCTAGCTGCTAAATTAGCATACACTCCAGTCCTACAACAAACAATATTAATACTAGACTAGATTATTACTCCACACAAGTCCTAACAGTTTCCTTGAAAAACTGTACCCAAATGTCCATATTGTGGTCCATATGATGAGCTCCCTATCCCATGAAGTGGTGCCATCATTAGTGCCATGTTTGTTGCCACCTGCTGCTGGTTAGGGTGGCTCCATTGATACAGTGCTGCAGCTTTAGCCATTTGGTGGTGCGGCGGTTCTTGTGGCCGTGTGGTGGTGCATTCATGTCCTAGAAAGTGATTTGTTTTTGTAGGTTGGTTAACGTGCACAGTGGTAATATCATGAATGCTTGACCTCCGTTTATCTTTTCCTCCCGATAACTGTCGGATGAAGTATTTCTGAGCATGACTTGCTACCTGTGTCGGCGTCCTGGTTGTCACGAAATTGCGAGAGATATTTCTCCAGTCCCCTTTACCATATTTCTTCAGCCCCAAAAGAAATTGCCTGATATTAAATCATAAAAACAAAATGAACCTGATTTTTTATAACAATAATGCTATATGTATGGACCACTTCCTTTATGGTTATCACATGCACTGCCAAGTTGTATGGTTCCCATTACCCATGTTCTTAGTTTTTTAGGCGTCAAAACTATTGTTGCGACTCATAATTGGTAACCTATGTTTTTTACCTATAGTTTTTATTTTATTTTTTGATAAAACAAATATTATATGTGTCGAATATTATTACAAAAGTTACATATTCTTAATTTACAAAAGTTATATATTTCATAACTAAACTATGGCAGCATGTCTAGAGAATCAGCACGTGTTCCTTCCGTTTGCCTTCGACACATTTGGGTCCTTAGCCCCTGAGGCGGTACGTTTCTTGGAGCTGGTTCAGAAGGTGGTTAACAGTGACTCGCAGAGCCCAAGGAACCAAGGGTTTGTTTTTAGTAGAGTAGGCTTTGCAATTCAAAAAGGGATAGCGGCGCAGCTTGTTGCTTGCTTACCCATTATCCAAATGTAAACTTGACCTTTTATTTAGTTTTATATATAACTATGGAAATATATAGTCATATCTAAAAGTTACTACCAATGAATAAAGGAAAACAAAGTTTTTGATAGATTTACCTGTGCTCTTCTTCTGTCCATGGAATTCCTTTTTTCTTTTCATGATCAAGAACCCTGTTTGATTGGCATCTCTTGCCTCCATGACTATAAAATTGTGGATGATTAATATTAGCCGCCCAATCTAAGGCGACATGATCATCGGGTACAACTAACACTCCAGCCTCTATATCACTAATATCTTCAACCAGTTTCCTATACTGATTGATAACATCCATGACCGATTTACCCGGGATCATTCGGGCTACATTGTGCCATCGGTCGGGTGTGTCCTTGTCAAACAAGGCCAATGCATCCTCAAACTGTTTGTTCTCTTGTTGGGTCCATTTGGTTGCCTCAAAGCCCATGTAATATGATGATGATGGATTGAGGTTTTGGGTTCCTAGATTCATGTTTTGTTAACAAGATTATGAGGGAAAACAACCAACTTTCCAACACATGTGGAAAAGTATTTTGAAGATCAAATTATGAAGCAAAGACTAAAGAGAGTTTGTCAGCAGCTAAAGTGTGTAAATGATTGAAATGAAAGGGGTATAGATCTGAATTGGCAGATATATATATAAAGACAAAAGAAAAGGGAGGGGGAGGTGTATGAATATGATTGGTTGGTATGTGTGTGTGGGGAAGATAAAAGCAGGCAAAAGTCTGTGATTGGTGGAGGAAGCATATGCACATGGCTACTTTTTATGCAAAATATTGAAAACAAGTTTGGTAACATCACTTGTTGTGTTGACATTTAGCTTAGCTGTGTCAATTATTATCAACAGAAGTTGGCATCCACTAACAAAAGGGTTGCTCTTCTTATTCTCTTTTAAATTAACTTAATTAATTAATAAATATAATACACTATCATCACATTTTTAACCTCCTAAATGGTTTTATTGTTAAAAGTTGGATTATTTTTGTAGTGATATAAAAATATATATATTTAAATTTAACAAATGATGAGTTATAAGAAAAATAGGGATCAGAATAACGTTTGTGGGTCGGCCTAATCCAAAACATTGTAACTTGAACTCTGTTTTATCCATTACTTAACCCTTGGTCTACTGTCTCTAGATCTTCTCATTTTGGTTTTGTTAGATGCAAATGCTCCCTCCATTGCACAAAAAAGTGGACATGTGTATGCATGGGAATTCTTGTTTTGTTTCTATGTCATAAAAATGTATCCAAGAAAGATTCCTAACAAGTTAAATAATTGTTTGTTTGTTTGTTTGTTACCAACTATTATAAGTTAACAATAGCATTGATTGTGCTTTACAAGGTTTTAATCTTTTCACATTATTCTTAAAGAGCTATTCTAGATTTTTATTTGTTATTTAAAACTTTACAACATACGCCATATTACCGGAGAAAGAAGCATGCTCAAACTTCATTGTTTAAGATTAAACATATAAGAGTGGACTGTTTATATATTGTTCTAATTACAAGTCTTGGATACTTAGATCAGCCTTGAAAAATACAAAGAGAATTCTGTGTGGAAGTGAAGAACAAGAAGATTGAAGTGAGTGTAAATGCTATCATTTTATAAGATGATTCTCATGGGTCTAAACTTTGATTTCTTTTTAAACATTTTATATATAAATGTAAAGAATCTATATCTATAACTTATAATAAAAGAATTGAACTTTGATGATGTGGCATTCAATGGAGGCCTCAACCCCTCTTTGAATGTGCCACGTGGCATCATGTAGGATTTTTTTAATTTTTGAGTTTTTTTAATAAATCTATATATATTATAATTATTTTAGGAAAAGATAATAATTTAAACACAAAATTAAATTTTTTCTCTAATGTTTCCTCCCATAACTTTTAAACGTTGATATCTTTTATATACGAGATTTTTTAAAGAAAAATATTACACCAAATTAACGAGCGTTTTATTATCTTTCCAACGAGTACCATAGTGCTATATAAAAAACGGAGAAAAAAACAACTATTTTTGTGGGGTTTTGTTTTCAAATATATTTTACTCTACTAATAAATCACAAACGATAAACATAACTTCATAGGCAGAGATTCCTTTTTTTTATATTTGAATATGATAACTTATGGCAGAAATTTGTTTAGAATAAATAATAATAATATTATTGTTATTATTATTATTATTATTCATTAATCATGTATTGGCAAATTATTAATTATGTTGTCATATTAGATATTTTATTATGTTATATTAGATATTTCAACCCCGGGACACTTCCGGGATAAAAGCTAGTATTAAATATAATCAAAGTATTATCTCGCCCGGTTGTTAATGGTGTTGCTTCCTTACTTCTGAGGAACGGTTTCAAGTCCTTTTCGGCCCATTATGGCCGTTATATTTTTTATTTCATTTCCAAGCTAACTTGATTTTTCATTCGTTTTTTTAGTTAATTTGTTTTAAGGATTAGGATCAAATACACAGTGAAAGAAAAATAGGAAGTTGTAGGAAGGGTATCAAACGGACCCTGATTGAACTCATTCAAGTGGAATTGGAACCGTCTCATCGAACCCTACGATGTTACTTTTTAGGTCTTCATTTTTTGATGTTTTAGCCTGTAGTTTTTAGATTATACGTTATATCATTGTGTCTTTTATGTAGCATTGTGTCTTTTTCTTATTTTCATCATTATGTCATTTTTACAATTCACTGTGTCTTTTTTATTCAGCACTGTGTTATATTTTTTGGCACTGTGTTATATTTTGTGGCTCATTATGTCATATTTCATGATTTATTATGTTTTTTGTATCATTTTCATTTTTCTCATTTTTGTTACACTGTGTAGAATAACTTAAAACTTGTTTTATATCACGTTATTAATTCCTACTTTCCCACAAATAAGGAATCAAGTAGACCTAATCGTGGTCAAAGGTGAAGATTGATATTTTAAGAATCTTCCCATTGCATGCAACTAAAATTGGTGAATTTATAAAAAATATTTATTAATATTTTTTAAATACTTTTTTTATAACTAATTAATAAAATTAAATTCAAAATAAAAAAATCATCATTATTTTAGAATTAATAAACTTTGAGAAAAACTATGCTTTTCGTAACAGATTAAAAAATGTCTATTAATTTGTCATTGCGTTGCGTGGTGTAACATCCCACCTGTAATCCGAGTGATCATGCACAATTGATACAATTTACAGTGGAAGCAAAACATAACTTTTATTAAAACTTATAACATTCGAGTACAAAACCTTATTTATTTACAAAGTTCCAAGTCTAGCAACTTTTAGGTCTTCATGTCTCACTTGCCTTCTCTTTAATCCTACTAGCTCATTGATTACCTGTGACATGTATACTTAAAACGACTTCAGCTATACATTGATGAACTCATGTTATACAGTTTACAAAAACACAATTTAACATGCATGCAAATTGCAACATGGGTTGTGATATTTTGGGCCAAGGGCAACCCTATGTCATTCATGACCTTTTTCACAAGCACCAGCAAATGGGCTTGTCAGAACACCCCACCCCCCCCCCCCCCTGCGGCCATCGCATAGGTATAGTAGTGTTGTGATGCATACGAGGAACCCTATGCTCTTTTCAGCCAGTTCCAACACATCCCATTAAGCATATAAGGATCCAAACCCCTACCTATAATTGCACATTACAACACTTTTATATTATTACCAGTTCAGACAGGACAAGTATACAATCATAGTTTTATAAATAAAAATGATAATTGACCTGTTAACAATGCTTAACAGTTGCTCAACACTTGCTAGTTCGGTCAGGTAATATCTCAAGGTCCTGACACAATTACATAATACTAGGTTAGGTAATGGTACGCCCAACTAGTTACTATTACTATTATGGATAGATATTGGCTAACACTGCCTTGTTTAAGCATGGGTAATCAGTCCATGCCTAACTAAGGCTAGGCTACCCAATACCCACCCCTAATAACAATCCTAATACCTAAAAACAATAATACTAAGTTACTACTAATAATACTAATGAAATAATAAATAACTAAACATAACTTAAATCAGAACATACCTTAAAACTATCTACGGTGTGTTAACCTGCTGAAACCAAACTTTGACTAAGTATTGGACTTTTAACGAACCTGGACATATGGAAAACCCGTGGGGACATCTAAATCAACCTAGACAACAATATAACCAACCAATTAACAACCAAATGAATGTACCCACGAATCCTTGGCAATTTTCAGACGAGCAACAACAGCAAATGCAAGCTAACGTTGCCGGAACCAATCTGTGGACGCCTGCTGCTCAACAGCAGACCCATCAATAGCAAGCAATGAATACGAATCCATGGGCACTCGCGGCTGCTGCGACTCAACAGACACATCATCTGCCTTTGGTACTTTTGAGTTTCTTAGAGACTGGTAGTTCCAATAGAGCACCGAAACTTCAGTTTATGGCCGACTACCACAGCTAGAAAGGCAGATTCCACACTCATGTTGAAGGCATCGATGGACTTGTGTGGGCAGCCATTGAAAAGGGGTACAGCAGGCCGATGGTTGAAAATTCGAACATTCCGATCGCATTGGAAGACATGACCGAGGATCAGAGAAGGAAGTATAATTATGAGAAGAAGGCGATGGCCGCTTTGATGCAAGCACTTCCCAAAGATATATTACATCAGTTCTCTCAGTGCACGACTTCGCAGATGCTTTGGTTAGCGCTTGCTGAAAAGAACGAAGGAAACTCACAGACCAGAAAGATCAAGATGGACCAACTCAAGAAGGAGTTCGAGAACTTCACAGCTATCGGGAATGAATTGCTGCGGGACATGACTGCAAGATACTACCATTTGATGTCCGACATGTATCAGTACGGGGTTGTATACACATCAGCAGTGCTTGTGGAAAGATTTTCAGACGCACTCCCTTCTCACTGGCATCAGTGGCTGGACATCCAGAACTCAAACAAGGTGTATCAGACACTCTCCATCAACGAGTTCGTAGCAGAGCTGGAAAACAAAGAGATAGATGAAATCAGAAGGGCAAACAAGACGTTCATTCCTCAGAATCCCAGCATCTACTACGGGAACACTCCTCAGGATAACAGTGTGGGTGGATCCAAACCACAGACAGCTTTTGTGGTCAATACTGATCCGGTTTATGCATTTGACAACTATGGTCCCCCATCTGATGTTCCTCCACCAGTCTATCCTTTTGGACAAGGAAACCAGTATCCTTTAACTTATAATACTAACCAGTTTGGTGTTAATCCTTTCTCTCATCTTGCAGCACCAGCATAGGTAACTTCAAACTTTGGTGGACCTTCTTCATCAGGGTTTGGTGGTGTCCCATCTAAAGGATATGGTGGCTATGGAGGTGCTTCTACTTCAAATCAAGGTGGCTATCGGACCAATCCAGTCGCCGAGCAGCTAAACACATCGGGATTTGAGAAGGTGACTGTAGAGTTAGCTCAAGAACACATGGCTTTACTGTCAACCTTGGTGAACTCCTACAGTGGGTTAGTTGCGGGGCAGATCAGGAATCCTCATCTTACTCAAGAGGATTATGCGCATATTGATAAAGATGATATGGATCTGATAGACATCCAGTGGCACTTCGCAAGTGTTGTTAGGAGGGCAAAAGAATACATGGATAGAACCGGGAGGAGAGATGTGCTAATCAACAACAACACAACGTTTGGGTTTGACAAGACGAATGTCACGTGCTACAACTGTGGCACCAAAGGGCATTTCGCAAGAGAATGTGACCGGCCTAAGCAACAAGGGAATCAGAATCCCTTCAACAACAGAGGCAATCAGAATCAGAGGCAACAAGCTCAGACACAACCTATTCCAAATACTGAACGAGCTCTCGTCCCAGTGCAAAACCAGAACCAGAGGCCTCCTGCAAACAATAATCAAGGACAAGCCTTGGTGATCCAATCTGATGAAGGATTCAACTGGAACCATTTGATTACGGGAGAAGATGCTCCGCAGGGTGGTGCAGCATGTTATGCCCAACAGACTTCTAAAGCACAAGTTGAGGTTGAAGAATGCTCAAGTCAGTCTCAAGTGATTGTTCCTGAAGTCGAAGCATCTGACTGTGACTCTGAGTGTGATTCTGATATGGGGGAAGATTTGGAAGAATTGTTAGCTGAAGCAGATGGTTTGATCAGCAAAAGATTGTTTCTTGTTGATGCCGACTGCACAAAGAATAACCTTTGCGGATTCGTCGGAGTTGAGAAGACTGCAACTCATTATGCTTTGATGGCTATTACTGAATCTTCTAACAAGGTAAGTTCATCTTCCAATTCTAAACCCGAGTGTGTAGAATGTGGCAAGCTAAAGTATAGAATTGATGTCTTAACAGACGAGATTCTGAACTTCAAAGCTGATTTAAGCCAATGTCAACAGAGCAATGATGTTTTGAGAGCAAATGAAAAAGTGCTTAGAAACACCATTGAGACTCTGAAGAAAGAGAATCCTGAGTGTGATCAGCTCAGATTCAGAATCAAAGAGTTAACTGATGAGAATCTGAATCTGAAAGCTGATGTGGGTCCTTTACAAAGGTCAATTGATTCCTTAAGGCAAAAAGAGAAAAGTTTTCTAAGTACTGTTGAAAACTATAAAAAGGATGTTTCTGAATTGTCTAAAACTCTAGCAAATAAACAAATAACTATAAATAGATATAAATAAGGATGTTTCTAAATTGTACAAAAAGGATGTTTCTGATCCCATAGTGTTTGACTCTATTCTGATTCGAGGCGGATTTCTACGGATGAGATATCATGGAGATGTTAGAGAGCAGAAGATGTTGCAGAAGAGTAACTTGCCGCCTCAGCTCAAGTATCTTACCCATGTTGTCCTAAAGTGCCTTGGTCCCAGAAAGGCTACTTTTGATGCAATCAGGGACACGCTAGCTTCTGCAATAGTTGCTTTGACACTGAACAAACGTTTCAACTTCTCCGGAATGATTATGCACCATCTAAAGGAGGTGATTCAGTCGAAGACAACAAAGACTCCATTTATTGTGTATCCTCGCTTTTTATATATGATCATCGATCGCCAAGTACCAGATTTAGTCAAGAACGAGTCAGAGTGTCTCAAGTTGATTAACATAGATGAAACGGATATGGGGAGAATGTTGACTTACAAGAGCAGACCAAAGACACAATATCCACCAAACAGACGTTTATATGGGTATTTGAGTAGAGAAGACTTTGAAGCTCCCCAGGGTAATAAGTGGAGACATGATAACAGTGATTCAGAGGATGACATTGAGGTTCAAAGGCGTATATTCAAAGAAGGTGATTATATTGGTAGAGATACAGCCGAATTGGGTGCAAACATCCCAAGCAGCACTGCTGAAACTGCTATTACACACGATGACATGTTAGAAACGGATGTTTTGGAGACTTCAGAACCACCAACTACAGGGAAAGACCAAGAGTCTTCTCAGTCTGCTAGAGGAAAGGGTTAGTTGATGAAGATGCCCCAGTTGAAATTACAAGTGAAACAGAATCAGATGACTCCCCAGGTACTCGAGCCAGGAAAGCGGCTGAGAGAAAGAAAGAATTGGCAGAGAAAAAAGCTTTTGCAAAGGATCCTACTCACACAGTGGATCCAGACATTGATATTGCTGATATAGATGAAGAGTTGAGTACTCCACCTTCTAAGAAACAAAAGAAAAAGGGGAAGAAGAGTCGGGGTAAGAAAAGAATGGCTCACAGATTACCAGAGAAAACACCAAAGAAGACTATACGTGTGAACCTTCCTGAAGGATTTCATGCTCCTGAGACTCAATCTTTCTCAGCAGCAACAGCAGGAACAACTACAACAGCAGCAGCAACGACAACAACAACAGCAACTTCAGCAACAGCAGCAGTAGGTGCAGCTATGTCTGCAGCTGTCACCACGTCGATGCCTGCATCAGTAATATTCACTGAGCCAGTCTCAGTTAGTGGTACAGCGACGAGCTCTCAAGTTGTATCAAATCCTATTGGTGACATCATCAAGAACCTGTTTGATCAGATACGTCTATCTTCTTCTGCCACAGCTAGTCAGCCCTCCTCTTCCTCAGTGTTAGGATCTGAGTATTGGACTGTTTTGATTAACTATGAAATATGAATGAAGTATAAATGGAAAGTGCAGCGGAATAACGAATAATCAAAACATAGAGAATAATTGTTTTCAATCGAATGCTTTCATTAAACTGAAAGATTACAATAGTACAATTAACTCCCCCTCAGCCTGATCACTCAGAGAATGTTTGTCTAAAAGAGAATGACGAGTGACAAATAGAACAGTACAAGTACTGTTATATTTATAGACAAGTACAAACCTCTGATGATCAGTTGCTGACGTCACCTAGAAAGCGACCCCTAACTGACTAACAAACTATAACATCTGTTAAACAATAAACTACTGTTACATTGAAACAACTGATAATAAAACTCTGTTAAACTAAAGCTCTGATGTCTTCTTATCATCTGTTGAACCAAAGTGCTGTTGGTTCAACAGACCTTTGCTCTTCAGATCTTTGATCAGCACTTGTTCTTTATCAGACTTTTGCTCTTCAGACTTTATCCATCAGACTTTTTACCAGCAGCAGTTATCTTCTAACAGTTGTTTAAGCAGCAGCAGTTTGGTAATCAACAGTTCTTTGGAGGAAGCTTTATTGTAACAACTGTTCTTTATTCTTGATCAAACACTTAGTATATTTTGGCTTTCAATCATCTGTTCTTCTCCAGGTCAGCAGACCCAACAATCTCCCCCTACAACAGATGATGCCAAAACTCTGCTTTATTCTTGATCTTTATTCCTCATCAGACTTTCTCTAATTTGCCATTTCAGTTGTAATTCAAAGCTTAGAGAGAAGAGGTCTTCAGCATCTCTATCCAGTGTCAGATTCAAAAGTGTCTGGAGATCTTCTGCACTTAGGCCAGGTGCATCATCCATACTCAACTTCTGAACACTACCATCTGACCTGATCAGTGTCAATTCATGGGTCTCTTTATCAGACTTCCATTTTAGAATTTTAGAGTCAGAGGAGTGACTGGGATGCATCTTTATTTTGGATGAGTTAGGAGATTGAGGCCTGCCAATGAGTTCTCTGAACTTCTCTGTGACAGGGTCAGAGAAGAATCTAAGTTGGTTCAAGAGACCCTCTTTTACATAAGTTTCATTGAACTTCCTTGTATCCTCTTCAGACATTTCCTTCTGCTTCTTGTATTGTCTTTGAGCAGCAATGGAAAGATCAGAGGTTGCAAGTAAGCTATTTAATGTAAAGGCCTGTGAGGGTTTCTTGGGAGCATCATCATACACTGGTTTTCTTGGAAGATCAGGATTGGTCTTTCTTTCTTGTTCAAGTTTCTTGTATGTTTCAATTAGTCTGACCTCTGACCATCTAGCAACAGATTTCATCATTCCATACTTGGCTGCTACAAGCTCTTGTCTCATTCTTTTGAACTTCAAGGCTCTAGCTTGATCTCTCCCTTTACTGAAATCAGGGGCAGAGGCCTTAGCAGGAGGATTCTTGGCCATGTTCTCAATTCTGATCAGTTCTTCCCTGAGAGCATGTGTGGTCCAGCCTGTAAATTGGTTCTTTGTTGCTTTATAAGGCTTGGATGCCAAGATCTGTTCTAGCAATGAATCCCTCACTTCCATCTCCAAGTGTCTGCTGAGAGGCATGGTAGACATGGAATTGCTCAGGGTCTTAGCATAATCTTCAATCCTTCTGATTTTGCTAAGCTCTGCTGAATGGATGCCCTGAGCAGTCCTGTCATCCTTTCCTTTGCATTTCTCTTTGATGACAGCATCAGTCTGTTCACCCTTGTATTTAAGATATGTGTCCATGTTGAGTGGAACAGGGAAGCCTTTGAGAGATGGGAAGGATCTTTCTGATGGCTGATCAGTATTGTAGAAGGATTGAAGTTCCCCCTTGATTAGATCCAACTCAAGGGGATACTTCTCAGCCAATGGGGTGATGGTTGGTGGTGGTCTATGGGATCTGAATTGGGCAGTGTGTGGTGAGTAAGATGAGAGTGGAATGGCATTGACTGGTATGGATTGTGAGATTGGGGTGTTAGGTGGTGTGTTGTGGATGTTTTCATCTTGTATAACAAAGGTGGATTTCCTTTTTCTGCTATACAAGATTTTGGGTGAAGGTGAGGATGAGGCAGTGGTTTGGGAAACATCTGTTGGTCCTTTTGTGGAACCAGCAGTTGTTTGGGTTTTGGGTTGTGTTGAAGTAGGTTTGGGAGTTGGTTGAGTTGTGGCTGGTTTAGTGATTGATGGTGTGGTGATAGGTTTGGTTACTGGTTTGGGTTGAGCAGATGTTTTAGTAGTGGTTTTAGGTTCAGTTGTTTTAGGTGCAGTGGTTTGGGTAGCAGAGGTTGTGGTGGCAGTGGTTTTAGGAGCAGTGGTTGTGGTAACAGGTGTTTGTACAGCAGAGGTTTCAGCAGTTAGTTTGGAAGGTGGTTTTCTAGTGTGTTTGGCTGGCATTTTCTTTCTCTTTGAAGTGTTCACATCTTCCACTTCCTACTGCTGTTACTTTTTCAGCTGTACCAACATTTCTGCCTTTACTTCCAATGTATCAGCCCTTTTCCTTTTGTCTTGAGCAGCCTTTTCAGCTTTTTCATTAGCTGAAGTGTCAACTTCTTTTGCCTTTGATGCTTGAGCTGGTTCAGAGACAGGGATCTGAACATTTGGTTGTTGAGTTTGTGGAGCTGATTTGCGTGACCCTGGTTTGTCAGCAGTTGGCTTCTTCCCTTTTTGTGAGGGTGGTGCACCAAATGGATCAAGTTTTGGTAGCCTATCTCTGCCACTCTCCCCCTTTTTGGCATCATCAGCAGTGAATTCATCATCATCTTCATCTCTGAGAATTGTGGTAGGGGCAGAGCCAGTAGTCTTCAGCAAATGGTCTTTGATCACCTTGATGTCAGCCTTTGTGTCATTAAATATGGCATCCACCATATTTCTGATCAAAGTCATGTAGGTCTCTTGTGTCTGATCTGCTAATTTTCTGTGAGCTATGATGATGGGGGAAACAGATTTCCATAGCTCATTAGCAACATCAGCAGTGGATGGTTGACTTTTTGTAAAGTTGTTCAATTTTTCCAATATTGACTTGACATCAGATTTGATGTCAGCAACAGAGGATTCAAGGTTTTGAACTTTAACCGTCAATTCTTGAAGTTTTGACTCATCACCCAAGTTAATAGGATCATCTGAGTCCCTACCAGAGGTAGTTTTAGCTGGTTCAGTTCTAGGAGGTGAGTCCATAGAATGAGAACCTGCTGTCCCTTTGTCTTGGTACTGGGGACTTCCAACTGTTTTAGGAGACACAATTGTGTCCTCATCAGTTGTTGCCTTCAAGGAAGTCTTATCAATGGAACCAATGTCCTGCTGTGAGACAATGGTCTCTACAGCAGTAGTAGCTGCTTCTCTTGAAACCTCATCAGAAGTGACATTGACTTCTGGGGGTATAACCTCCTCTTCTGTTTGTGGGATAGCTGATTGACTTTCCTCAGCCCCAGTCACTGGTGGTGGCATACTCTCAGTGATAGGTGAAGGAGAGGAACTGGGGTTGTCCTGAGTTTTGTCAATAGCTTCAAACAGAGGTTGCATTGTTTGTGGGACATGTGGTGGTGATGTAGGTGGAGTAAGAAGCTGATTAGCCCTGGGAGATGGGCTTGTAAACATATGGTCAAGTGACTCATATGCCTCAGTATGAGGTTCCCTTTGGCTTACAACAAGATCCTTTTGTGAGGATTCTTGAGGAGTTTGCTTGGGTTGAGATATCTCCAACTGTTGTGAGGAAGTAACAACAGTGGTTTCATGTTGCTTTGGTGATGCAACAGGGTTAGCTTCTGGTATCTCATCTTCCAGAAGTCCCTTTTTGGTTTTGGTGGTTGTTTTGGAGGATGGATGTTTTCTTTTGGTGGCTGGTGTGGGTTTCACAGCACTGGATGAAGTGCCATGATCACCAGGAGCAGTGGGCTCACCAACAGAGGTTTCAACAACAGTTGTTGTCTTTGTCCTCTTTGGTTGTGTTTTGGAAACTTTTTGTACTTTTGTTGCCTTTTCTTGGGTTGAAGAACCCAGCATTCTTGTAAAAGTTTCATCAGTTAGACTTTTCATTTTGAAAGACTCTCCCTTTTGAAAATCCTTTTCAGGTAAAATCTTTTGTAGAATTACACTTAGAATTCTAGGGTAGAGTAGAAAAGCATTATTTGAGCCAGATTTTATGGCTTTCACATTTGATACCAAGTCTAAGAACAATCCCTGAGATAAATTGAAGTCAGAATCTGACAACATAGCATATCCCAAGTATTGTATCCTCAATGGGATTTCATTGAAGGATGTAGTCTTGGCAGAGGCACAGAGGAGGAGGGTATGGAAGAAAAATTTCATGACTGGTGGGAAAAACTTTTTGTATAATGTGGAACCAGTCATTTGTGCATCATACCCTCTCTCTTGAAACTCAGTGTGAAGCTCTGTTTTTGGAAAAGTTTCCATACCTGACAAGTCGTTCAGTGAGAAGGTAGTGGATATGATTTCAGGGGTTATGGCGATACTGGTGTCTCCAATTTTTGAAATTATGGAAGTAGGCTTTTTGTCTTGGTATAAGACTTCAGCATTCGCCCAGAATTCTTGGAGTGTTTCCAGGTATATGGGGGCATCAGCAATAAGAACATTTTTATATTTTGAGTTATTGATGATGTCGATGGTGGAATGGAATGGTGTGTTGTCTTCGGTTTTTACCAAATAGGGAAGGAAATTATGAGTGGCTTTTGTTTGGAGTTCCATTTTAATGGATTTGGATTGTGAAAGTGATGAACTTTGATTGAGGGTTATGAGGAAGACGAGAGCGGTTTTCAGTATTTTGAATACAATGAGACAGTAAAACTGCTGTTGGGGGAAAGAACAGGGTTTTATAGGCTCTGGTGAAACCGCTGATGTGGCAAAACTCTGCTTTTGAGAGCAGACGTGGCAAACATCTGATGGTTGAAACATCTGGTGGCATACAACTGTTTTGGTAAACCTCTGTTGCCAACCTCTGTTGTTTAACCAAAAGACTGATGAAAACAGTTGTTTTATCTGATCAGATGTTTGAAACAGATTTTTCAACCAACAGTGGTTGTTTTATCTGATAAGATGTTTGAAACAGATTTTTCAACTAACAGTGGTTTTAATGAAACAGTGGTTGTTTTATCTGAATCAGTGGTTTTAAAACAGATTTTTCAACCAAAGTGTCATTCTAGCAAAATTTGATTTTCTGAAAACATTTTAATGTTTTTATTGAAAACATTTTTGTTGTTTTTAATCCATGTTTAACATTCCAATTCGAGAAATCAGATTTGTGAAGGTAGATGTGTCTAAAGCTTTTGTCAGCACATTTGCCAACTGATCCTCTGTTGGAACATGGTGCAGAGAAATCAAACCTTTTTCATAGCTATCCCTGACAAAATGATGTCTGATATCTATGTGCTTGGTGGTTGAGTGGGAGACTGGATTTTTGATGATATTTTCAGCAGCTTGACTATCCAACATGAGTGGAGTCCTTAGTGCAGTTATCCCAAAATCCAGTAGTTGATTTTGAAGCCACATAAGTTGGGCTGTACAGCTTGCAGCAGCAATGTATTCAGCTTCAGCAGTGGATGTTGAAACAGCTGCTTGCTTTTTGCTTTGCCAAGAAACTAAGGCATTCCCTAGAAACTGGCACCCTCCTGAGGTGGACTTCCTTGTGGTATGGCAGCCAGCAAAATCACTATCTGAATAACCTAAAAGCTCAATGTTTCCATTAGCAGGATACCAGATACCAAGTGTGGGAGCACCTTTTAGGTATCTGAATATCCTTTTCACAGCAATAAGGTTAGACTTTCTAGGAGAGGCCTGAGATCTAGCACACACACAGGTTGCAAACATAATGTCTGGCCTGGATGCTGTTAAGTACAATAAAGACCCAATCATGCATCTATAGTGTGTCTGATCAATCAGTTCATCCTTTTCATCATCAGTGAGTGGCTTGACAGTGCTCATGGGTGTATTACATGGCTTACAATCATTCATCTCAAATTTTGTTAACAAGTTTTTCACTTACTTGTTTTGATGAATGAAAGTGCCATTTTGCAGTTGCTTTACTTGAAGACCAAGAAAGCACTGAAGTTCACCCATAGCACTCATTTCAAACTCTGCTGTCATGAGTTCCCTAAACTCCTCACACATTTTATTACATGTGGATCCAAAAATGATGTCATCCACATATATTTGAACAATCATTAAATTTTTTCCTTTCCATTTTAAAAACAAGGTTTTATCAATTTTACCACTTGTGAAACCAATGGATAAGAGAAAAGTAGAGAGAGTTTTATACCAGGCTCTTGGTGCTTGTTTGAGTCCATACAATGCTTTGTTAAGCTTGTAGACATGATCAGGATGGAATGTGTCTTCAAAACCAGGTGGTTGACATACATAGACCTCCTCCTGAATTTTGCCATATAGGAAGGCACACTTGATGTCCATCTGATACACCTTGATGTTGTGGTTGACAGCAAAGGCTAAGAAAAGTCTGATAGCTTCTAACCTTGCTACAGGGGCAAAGGTTTCATCATAGTCAATTCCCTCTTCTTGTCTGAATCCTTGAACCACTAACCTGGCTTTGTTCTTGACAACTATACCCCTTTCATCAGTTTTGTTTTTGAAGATCCACTTTGTGCCAATTGGACAGACATCCTTAGGCAGTGGTACAAGTTCCCATACTTGTTGTCTTTTGAACTGAAGGAGTTCTTCTTGCATGGCTTCTACCCAACTGTTGTCTTTCAGTGCCTCTTGGTACTTGACAGGTTGTGTAAGGGATAGAAAGCCTGCAAAAAGACAGATGTTTGAAGATTGGCTCCTTGTGAGCACACCTTCTCTGATGTTGCCAATGATTTGGTCTGGTGGATGAGCTCTTAGGTAGATTAGATCTCCCTGATATGGTATGATGGCATTTTGTGGTGAAGGACAGAGGTTTGGAGACTCTGTTGACATAACATCTGTTGGCACTTTTGAAGAGTCAACAGATGTTTGGAATGGAGGTGGAGGAATGGGTCCAAGTGGTGTAAGATTGGACTGACTTTTGTCAACAGATGATTGACTCTTGTCAACAGATGATTGAACAGTGGATTGGCTGGATGAATCAGTGGTTTGAAGGTAAGACTGGCCAACAGTGGCTGACTCAGCTGTGACAGAGTTTTGACAGTTGTTTTGAACCACTGCTTCCTCTGATACAGGATAGACTTTGTAGTGGTCTGGAACCACAACATCTATTCTGTAGTCTTGTTGTGAAGATTGTGGAGTACCTGCAGGGTTAGTTTTGACAGCAATATCCTCAAATTTGAATTTATCTAAATCAAACAACTCAGCAGGGTTTGCTGGGATTTTCAAAGATGAGAGTTCATTGAACTTCACATTCAGAGTTTCTTCTATTGTTTTAGTCCTTGTGTTAAACACTTTATAGGCCTTTGCAATAGAAGAATACCCCAGAAAATATCCACAATCTACTTTAGCTGCAAATTTTGAAATGGAATCTTTAAGATTTAAAATGAAACATGGGCAGCCAAAGACTTTGAAAAATGATATCAGTGGTTTGATTTTTAAACAGAATTTCATAAGCAGTCTTTTGGTGTCTAGGGTTGATTAAAACTCTGTTTTGAACATAGCAAGCAGTGTTTACAGCTTCTGCCCAAAAGGACAGAGGTAAACCAGAATCTGATAGCATTGTTCTTGCAGCCTCAATGAGAGTCCTGTTCTTCCTTTCAACCACCCCATTTTGCTCTGGTGTTCTTGGGATACTGTACTGCCTTACAATCCCTTTTGACACACAGAAATCATCCAACTCCTTATTCTTAAACTCTGTTCCATTGTCACTCCTAAAGACTTTTACTGGCAAGTCATATTGTTTTTCAACTTTGGTGACAAAGTCCTTCAAGATACCTGCAGTCTCATCCTTAGAGTGTAAAAAGTAAGTCCATGTAAACCTAGAAAAATCATCAACTATGACAAGACAAAATCTTTTTCTTCTTAGACTCATGATTTTTACAGGGCCAAACAAGTCCATGTGCAACATTTGTAAACACTGACTAGTTTTGGACTCATCAATGGATTTGTAAGAGCTTTTATGTTGTTTACCTTTTAAACAGGAAACACAATGCTCATCACGTTTGAATTCTTTTGATGGTAAACCTCTGACAAGGTTTTGTTTGGAGAGTGAGTTGATAGTTTGAAGGTTGGTGTGACCAAGTCTCCTATGCCACAATTCTGTCTCTTTGGTAGAGGCAGCTGAGAACAGACAGACATTTGCAGTAGGATTATCCTTCAACATATCAACTACATACACATTGCCACTTCTGTGAGCAACAAGTTGTGCTTTGCTCTCAGCAATGATGGTGTTAATCTTTTCTATAGCCTCTGGGCCAACAATCTTACAAGTTTGCTTAGTGAAGAATGACCCAAAGCCTTTGTCACTCATTTAAGATACACTAAGTAGATTAAATTTTAGATTGTCTATTAGATTAACATTTTCAAACTTAAGCCTCCCTGCTTTGACAGTACCAGAACCCAACACTTTACCTTTAGAATCATTACCAAAGGATATATCACCCCCTCCATGAGCAAGAAAGTCCAGAAGAAGGGCTCTACATCCAGTCATGTGCCTGGAGCCTCCACTATCTACATACCATAAACTGTCTAAACAAGCAGAAGCTCCCTGCACATCAGTAAAGATTTTAGTTTTGGTGAGTGTCCAAAGCCAAATTGGCTTTGGATGGGTCCTTAGCTGTCTCAGCCTTAAGTTGAGGAGAATGATCAGTGGTTTGGACTAGCTTTTGAACTAGGTTCAACAGCTGCAGTTGACCATTTGCCAGTGCTTGTATGTCAACACTTGGTCCAGCAAATGTTTGATCATTTCCTATTAGTTGTTGAAAACCATGAGGGTGTCTGTTCACTTTCGGTTTTGAAGGCCTCTTGGGCTCTTCATAAACATGTGGCAGACGATGACAAGTGGGTTGTCTATATCCTCTTGGTAATCTGTTAACAGGTGGAGCATCTGTTACCTGAACTTCTCTGGGAGCAGAGTTTTTGTTCAGACTTTTGGTAACAGATGTTTGAACTGATTCAAAAGTCTGTTTGGGTTTTCCTTTTGAAGTACTTACCACTTGACTTTCCAGAGTTTTAGCCTTATACTCTTTTATCTTTTCATCAAAATTTTTGAGATATAGGCACTCTTTTGTTTTGTGATTCTTTTTCTTGCAGATTGAACATTCTTTAGATTTAGAATCATTTAAACTTGTTGTTTTGTTGATGTCATATGCTTTTAAAAGAAAACAGTTTTTGGTGACATGGTTCTTCTTTTCACAAAAATCACAAAACAAGTTGTTCTTGGCTTTCCCCTTTTCTTTCTTCTTTTCAACAGATGTTTCATCATCTGTTGGAAGATTTACTAGAGGGATTACTTTGGCCTGTGGTGCCATTTTACCATCAGAGGTTTTAAATGTCATTGGTTTGAAATTTTCAAGGACTTCACACTCATCTGACCATGTTGGTTTGAATTGATATTTCTCAATTTCATCAAATGAGGGTGTACCTTCCAACTTTTCAAGAATGATTTTCTTGCCATTGGGTTCAGTAACCTTGATTTCTTGACCTTTTGAGTTTGTAGGGATGACCTCAACCAACTGTGGTTCCTTTTTGTCAGGGGTTTGTGAAACTTGATCAGTGGTTTTAAAACCAAACCCAAATTTCACATGACTTTTAGACTGTTGGTTGACAATCATCTTAAAACCCTTTGATGATTCCACCCATTTCTTACATTCAACTTGGGTGGTCTCAAGCTCCTTCTTACAACTATGATATTTTGTTATCATAGTCTGAAGCTGGTCTTTGGTTATGCTTGCTTCATGTTTTAAACTGCTGATTTCAGACTCTTTTTCAGATATTTTTGATTTTAACTCTTTTGTAAGTTTTTCAAACTGAATTTCAGAATCCAAAATTTTCTTTCTAAAGTTTTCATTCACCTCTTTTATCTTAGCAAATGCCACAATACATTTGTCTGAGCACAAGTCATTTAAGATTTGAGGAGATACCTTAGCAGCAGCCATCAAGGCACAGTTACACTAGCAGTCACAGTCATCACTACCCCAGGGGTCTGAGAGATTCACAACCTCCACTTCAGATTCTTCAGCTGAAACAAACTCACCAACAGCACTATCAGTCACATTTTCAGACATAGACACCACTTCCTCAGAATCAGTCTCTTCAACAATTGTTTCTAGTGCCATAAAACAAAAATCCTTTTCAGTGTTAGCAACTAGAGCAATGTTGTCATCTGTTATCTCATCTGGTAGACTGCTCCAATCAACAAAGCCCTGAGTAAAGAAACTCTGTTGACCTGGTTGACTGGTCTCTGCAGGAGCAGAGGGTGGAGTAACAGTCATTGGCATAGGTGCCTGAGCAACAGGTGTTTGGACATAGTGATACTGAGGAACAGTGGTTTGGACATAATGCACAGGAACAGTGGTTTGGGTCTGTGCAAAGTGAGCAGTGTTTTGCACATTAGGTGCATTAGGGATGGTTTGATAAGTGTTGGCCTGTGGTCTTTGATTTGGATAGGTAATCATAGGAACTCCATTTTGACTCCTACACTCCCTAGCAAAATGACCCATTCTATGACACTTGTAACACTTTATCTTTGATTTATCCAAACCAACCTTTGACCCACCATGTAAACCTGGGTACCTCCTGCCAGTTTTCTTATTGAAGTTATTGGTTCTAATACTGAGCAGGGCAACCTGATGTAAGATGTCCATTTCTTCTAGGTCCAAAGGGTCAATGTATTGCAAGTCATTGTACACAAAAGATGAATTATCAGAAGCCTGGATATCACCACTGGCTGTGAAAGCACAGTTGTTTGATGATGAGTAAGAATCATTATTGAAACCAGTTGTTATGTCAATGTAATGATCATAACTCTGATCCTTACTACTTCCAGAACCATCATCCTGACCCAACAGTGCAGTATTACCAAATACATAGTCATCTGACACTTTGCCAGAGTCCTGGAGCTTCTTTTTCTGGTTAAGCTCCCTTTCATAAGTCAGGAGCTCACCATGAAGCTGGGTCAGGGTTAGGTCTTTGAATCCGATAGAGTTTCTCATAACTATAGCTATAGTGTCCCATTTGTCCTGAAGTGATCTAAGAAACCTATGATTCAGTGTTGAATTAGGAAAAGTTAGACCAACCAGTTTGAGTTCACTAATTAGACAGTGAAACCTTTCAAACTGCTGTGTTAATGACTCCCCTTTTATGTGACTAAACGTTTCATATTGTTGGTTAAGTATTTCACGGTTGTTTTCAATCACATCATCAGTTCCCCCGAATTGCTCTTTGAGAGCATCCCACAGTTCTTTAGCACTATTGCAGTGCAAGAGACCGGCATAGATATCATTCGGCAGTGCCATGGCTACTATGCTGAAAGCCTTGGCATCTAGCTCGATTTTTTGAAAATCTTGCTCTGAGTAGTTCTCAACACTCTTTGGTACTTGGATCTTTGGATCCTCGGCACTCGGTACCATTGGAACATGTGGTCCAAATACTACCGATTTCCAGCACCCTGTGTTCTGTTGTGCTAACACATGAGCCACCCGACGCTGCCAGATGTTGTATTCTGACCTGACAAGCATCGGAGGCTTGTTGTGTGTGCCAGTGTTGTGTGGATCTTGATTGAGTGAAGTCATTCTCTTGGTTTTACAAAAACAAAGTCTGTTTACTAACTGTTGAAATGAAAATAAACTATTACTCTGTTTTAACCCGACAAACAAACGATATCAATGATTATGAGCTGATCTGTGTATTAAATTGATTGATTAGATCAGATTTAATTGACCAAGCTCTGATACCAATTGTTAGGATCTGAGTATTGGACTGTTTTGATTAACTATGAAATATGAATGAAGTATAAATGGAAAGTGCAGCGGAATAACGAATAATCAAAACATAGAGAATATTTTTTTTCAATCGAATGCTTTCATTAAACTGAAAGATTACAATAGTACAATTAACTCCCCCTCAGCCTGATCACTCAGAGAATGTTTGTCTAAAAGAGAATGACGAGTGACAAATAGAACAGTACAAGTACTGTTCTATTTATAGACAAGTACAAACCTCTGATGATCAGTTGCTGACGTCACCTAGAAAGCGACCCCTAACTGACTAACAAACTATAACATCTGTTAAACAATAAACTACTGTTACATTGAAACAACTGATAATAAAACTCTGTTAAACTAAAGCTCTGATGTCTTCTTATCATCTGTTGAACCAAAGTGCTGTTGGTTCAACAGACCTTTGCTCTTCAGATCTTTGATCAGCACTTGTTCTTTATCAGACTTTTGCTCTTCAGACTTTATCCATCAGACTTTTTACCAGCAGCAGTTATCTTCTAACAGTTGTTTAAGCAGCAGCAGTTTGGTAATCAACAGTTCTTTGGAGGAAGCTTTATTGTAACAACTGTTCTTTATTCTTGATCAAACACTTAGTATATTTTGGCTTTCAATCATCTGTTCTTCTCCAGGTCAGCAGACCCAACACTCAGCACCGGCTTCAAATGAACAACTTCAGCACCAAGTGAATGAGTTAACAGCTGTTGTGACTGCACAAGGGCGTAAGAATGCTGAGCTAAGAGGTAAGATATCAATTATTGAAGAAAATGAAAGGGCGATGTTAGAGTTGATCAGTGAAACTATTCGGGTGAACAAAAAGTTGCAAGCTTCTAACAGATTGCTTCAACTGTCAAATCAGCAGTTAGTAGAATCGAATCAGCAGCTAGTGGTATCAAACCAACAGTTGGTACAGTTTAACTAAGACATTGTGGCTAGACTTACCAATGTTGAGTCACAGTATAGCCAGCTTCAGGTTGCAAATGTCAGTAATGAGCGCAGAATTGAAGAATATAAGGCAGAAAACCAGCAACTAAGGGCTAGGGTGGACAAGTTGATTGAGGATCACCCTAGACTCACTGGTACCTTGAGTTCTAGATCTGGTATAGTTGAAGAAGAAGAAGAAAAAGAAGATGATGATGATGATGATGAGGAAGAAGGTGATGATGAAGATGAAGAGGGTGATGATGATGATGATGATGATGATGGAGATGATGGTGTTAATGGTAAAGGTGATGATGCAGGTGGTGATCCTGGAGCCACAGGTGGTGGTGGATCATCGTCGGGTACTCAAGAAAGGCAACAAAAGAAGGACCATGACAGGACAGACAAGGATCCCACAGTAGGTTCTTCTGCTCAGGGGGAGTCTGTTGGCGAAATGATCAAGAGATTGAATGATTATATCAAGCATGGACAGGTCCCGATTGAAGCTGCAGAACCAGTGATGAATTTGTTCTTGTATGATGATTATGGAAATCCTGCAGCCCCAATGAAGTTTCAGGAAGATGAACTAGAAGAAGGAGAGATACGCCCTGAGCTATCTGATGAAGAACTTAAGCAGATTTATGGCTTGTCACGCGGAGAATCTTCCGGTGCAAGCAACTCTCCTCCACCAGAATCTAATCCAGAAAAAAATGAAGTAGAGATGGATGATGGAACTCGAGTGGAAACACCGGAGTATGTTGCTGATAACTCCACCACCGGGATTCCAGACATCACTGAGGATATGATGAGGGATGCTGAAGAAAAGCTCAGAGCCAATCCGGCTCCTATCCCTGTTGAGGTAGAAACTAGAGTAGAGCGGATTATGAGATTGTGCTCCTCATGGTATAAATCAGCTGATGAGCTTAAGAAAAAGAAATGACTTGTCCAAGCTTCTATCTTCAAGAAGCGTTTATCGAAGATGTCTGGGAATGTAATCAGTTGGGCCTATGTTGGTCAGACCAAGATGTTGGGGGTCAAATGGGAGGAAGGACTACTCTATTTTAAGCCTTATCTGTAAGTCCTCAGTCTGCCATTCTGGTACATTCACGATCTGATTCAATTAGACTTTCCCCTGTATTACACTAAAAGCACTAGCCTGGATAGTTTTTACAACATTCTGGCAAAAGAAAGCAGGACAGAATGGAAGTCTTTCAGGCCTCAGTATCCAAAATCTTACAAGACAAACAAGCTTCATCCCAAGACCAAAAGTCCTATTTGGGAAAACAAGATTAAACCACCAGAATGCGTGTCCAAGATACCAATTATTCCTATAGAACAGGACTTCTCTCCGAAGTTCTGGTTCTGGCACTATGATGCGGCTACTACTGAAGCCGTGGTCGTCTTGGACAACTCTCCGAAGCTATGCAGAAAGATCAGGATTTAGGATCCAATGTGGTTGATAAACTGCTCAGAGAAAGATATCGAGACACTGTTCCTGTATCCCATCCAGCACCTGAAAGACGAAGAAAATCAAGCAATCAAGTTCCAGCGTGTGATTCGCTTCTGTCATGCTCATAAAGTTCATGCTGGATGTGACTGGTTGAGAATTACAAGGATCAGGACGGAGTCAAGTTGAGGACTGAAGTCGTTGCTGCTTGTCAAGTTTTGTCTGTTTTTGTTTCAGTTGTCTGTATAGTTGTTTGCTACTTTATGAACTTTTGTTTCTTATGAGTTTTGTACGTATTCTAGCCTGGTCCAAGGGGGAGTCTGTTAGTGCATGATGTCCCTAGGCTAGTATATTAGTTATTTGGACGGTATCTAGGGTGTTTGGGTGTGTTTGTAAGCGTTTTGGGGCTGATTAGATGGTATAGGCAATTACAGATACCCTTATAGGCGATTACATCCTAATCGCCTATATTATATGTAGGATAGGGCTCTACTCGCATATAATGTATGTGGCATAGGATCCTAATCGCCTATAATGTGTTGCACGAGTAGAAGGGGTATAAAAGCATCCAATCATTGCCCTAATCATTAGTTGTCACCACACACAACCCCCAAACACCCATCCCAAGGTCTGAGATAATCTTTGTAAACACCTGTGCTCTGTTTTAATGATTAATCATACAACCTTTGACCCATTTTGTGTGTGTTGATTACTCGTTCATCATTGTTTCATCGTTGTTTCTGTTATCCGAACATATTCAGAAGATTCCGCACTCTGAATATCAAGCTCATGATTGTCGGGTGACCCGTTAGTTGATCCTACGACTACTATTTATAATAGGAAAGAACCTCTCAAAATCTTTTTAGGATCGATGTGGGACAAGGAAGCATGCACACACAGGTCACTCCTATTTTGCATGTTTGATGTGGGACTCAATTTCACTTTTGCAATTGTTTCGATGTGGGACAGAGATACAAGCTAACACATGCATCTCCAATTGCTTTATATAGTTTACATTAATATTTGCATCGATGTGGGATAGCAAAGCTTATAAAATTCTAATCAAATCTTCCGAAGCATCGATATGGGATAATAATAATAATAGCCACACCAGTGGCGGATCTTGAAACATTTTTCAGTAGTAACGTTTTTCATTTTTTTCATTTTAGTAGCAACGTTTTTCAAATTTCGTAAAAAAAAAACAAATTTTCCACTACGTGCGCGAAGTTGAGCCGCAACGTCCGCACCCCCTGCTATTACGATAGATCCGCCCCTGAGCCACACAACACTTCTACATCCAAATTCTAACATACACATAGGTAGATATTCAAATCCTATAACGCTATTTAGTCGTCTAGAACTCACACGATTCAAGTCGTCAACTTAGTCGATTCTTATTCCTTCATCGATATCTAAAATATAAACTTTATATTTCACACGTTTATAACTATTACATTAGCGTTCGGGTTATTACACGTGGCCGCAAACCTCCTCAAGTTTTATCATATAAATTCAATTTTGGGCATGTTACCTTTATATATATTGTTTTCTTTTCGTTTAATATAGAGATTAGGAAAACCGATCGGGTTTCTGCTCGTCATAACGTCCGGGATTGATTTCATTAGGGCCTAAGGGCCTTTTTTCTAACCCGTACAAGACACTTGAATCCTTAGGATTGATTTCATTAGGGCCTAAAAGTGGATACCGAATACCGTACTGAATCTATCGGTACGGTACCGTGGTATTTTGTACCAAATACCCATCCCTATTTTAGGGTCCATATGCTTTTGTCTTTTCCTGGAAGAGTCACGGGGGCATGTCTTATGACATACGGCCCGTGCTTAGGCCAATTTCTTCATAAATCTTCATTCGTTGGTGGAGAAACTTATTTTATCGTTTGGCGGCCTGATTATTTCTGAAAATTAAAAGTAAACTAATTTAGAGTTAATCTACAGTTATCTGACAAGAAAACAATAAAAAATGGGTTACGAATGATTTTCAAAAATACGACGCAAGTTGAATCAGTGAAACAAATAACTACCAATTTCAACAAATTAGAGAAATTTGACGGACAAGATTTTCGAAAACAGCAAAAGAAGATGCATTTCCTATTAGCTACTCCAAGGTTGTAGAACTCGCTAGGAGCTAGTCGGCCGGTGGGGTACCGACTAGTGATTAATCGGGATTAATCAGGATTAATAGGGATTAATCGGATTGGATTTATATATATATTTTTTCAAATTTATACATATATAGTGTTAATTTTATACCTTATATGTATAAATTTTGAAGTTTATGGGCAAAATATAAACTAGTGAATATGGATGGGGGTTAAATATTAAAATACCTGAACTTAAATAACCATAATCACCTACATCGTTCACCATACCCCGTTTTTTCCTCCCATTCCTTCTTTCATTGTACAGAACCATCAGACGCAACTAGGGTTTTTGGAGTTTCATCGATTTTGGTTCTAAATCATGGATTGTCATCCAATTTGAGCTAAGAACTTATTTGCTTTGATCGATTTGCTCCAGTTTTGACCCGTTCGAATTCATTTTTGACCTAATTTTGACTTTTTTAGGTCCGACAAGGACCAATTTGGTCAGACTAATCGGTGATTAATCGCGATTTTTACAAAACTGGACCGCCACCGATTAATTTAGTGATTAGCCCAAAATTAATCAGTACAGTGGGGACTAGCGATTAATCACCAATTAATCGGTGATTAATCGAGATTTTTACAACCTTGAGCTACTCTGAATCTGTCTATGTTTTAATCACTCTCGTGCTAGAAATTCTTGAGGATGAAATTATGGATAAGACTATGTGGCAATCTAAATGGGAAAAGTATGAATGGATTCTAAATACATGACTTAATATTCTTGTAACATCCAGCCCCTCTCACCACCAATATTGTCCGCTTTGCCCTGATGGGTTGCCCATCCAGAGCTCTCGGATTTGCTTTTGGTTACCCCAGTGGAGACTTCCCAGGAGGTCACCCATCCTGGTACTGCTCCCACCTGAGCACGCTTAACTGTGGAGTTCTCCTCTCATCCACTAACATTAAGCCCAAAACGCGTTGGTGATTTAAGAGGCTTGGGATTACTTATGAACCAAGGATCTCTCCTGGCCACGGCCGATGTGGGATTTGCCTAGGGTGTCATACAATGGTCTATGTTAATCTTCTCAGAAATCAGTACTGTTACAATCACCCCCGCTTAGGGACTCGTCGTCCTCGATGAGGTTTGCTCCACCATCCCGAACGGCACAGGAGTGGCTCTGATACCATTTGTAACATCCAGCCCCTCTCACCTCCAATATTGTCCGCTTTGCCCCGATGGGTTGCCTATCCAGAGCTCACGGATTTGCTTTTGGTTACCCCAGTGGAGACTTCCCAGGAGGTCACCCATCTTGGTACTGCTCCCACCTGAGCACACTTAACTGTGGAGTTCTCCTCTCATCCACTAACATTAAGCCCAAAACGCGTTGGTGATTTAAGAGGCTTTGGATTACTTATGAACCAAGGATCTCTCCTGGCCACGGCCGATGTGGGATTTGCCTAGGGTGTCATACAATGGTCCATGTTAATCTTCTCAGAAATCAGTACTGTTACAATTCTTCTATATATCAAGAGGTTTCTGTTTGTACTCATCATATGACTACTCGTTCACGGGATCATACTCGTCAGGCGAGACAGTTTCCTTATCATGTTACATTTCTTGCTACTACTGCTCCTACTAGTGAGCTTACTACTTTTCATCAGGCTCAGCGATGGTCTGTTTGATGAGATGTTATGCGTGCTGAGATGGATGCTCTTTATGCCAATCAGACTTGGCATCTGGTTCCGGCTCCCAATGGTGTCAACATTGTTGGTTGCAAGTGGGTTTACTGGATTAAGACTAATCCTGGTGGCACTGTGAGTAGATATAAAGCCCGGCTTGTTGCTAAGGGCTTTCTACAGAATAAGGGGGTTGATTACACTAAGACTTTTAGTCCAGTTGTGAAACCCACTACTATTCGTACTGTTTTTTCTGTTGCCTTTTCCAGAGGATGGGGTATTCGGCAGGTTGATGTCAACAATGCCTTTATTCATGGGGATTTGTCTGAGACTTTTTGTATGGCACAGCCCCTGGCTTTGTTGACTCGTCATGTCCTCAGCATGTATGTCTTCTGCAGAAGGCCTTTTATGGCCTGAAGCAGGCACCTCGAGCTTGGTTTTCCAAGCTTTCTTCGGCTTTTATTGCTAGTGGGTTTTCACGGTGTATTATTGATACATCTTTGTTTGTGTACCATCGGGATGACGTTACTTGTTATGCTTTGGTTTATGTGGATGACATTATTATTACCGGGAGTTCATTTGTGTTTGTGAGAGACTTGATTGCCCGGTTACATTCTCAGTTTGCACTCAAGGACTTAGGAACTTTGTCCTATTTCTTGGGTATTTAGGCGACTTTTTTAGATGATGAGTTACATTTTTCACAAAAGCGTTACTTGCTTGAGTTGCTGCAGCGGACTGGTATGTCCGAGTGTCGTCCTTTATCTACCCTTGTGTCATTTGGTCGACAGTTATCTCGTCATACGGGTACTCCTTTGGATGATCCGACTATGTATCGGAGTACCATAGGGGCATTACAATATGTGGTATTGACTAGGCCTGAGATTGCTTATGCGGTCAGCAAGGTGTCTCAGTTTTAATAGAAACCTACTAATCATCATTGGGGCGCTGTTAAGCGCATTTGACGATACTTACGGGGGACTATTACTCATTATTTGGCTATTCGGCGGTCTAATCGATTTGATATTCATGCATGGTTATTTTGATGCTGATTGAGCCGGTTGCCCTGATGATCGTCGTTCTACTACTGGTTATTGTGTTTTTCTTGGACCCAACCTTATCAGTTGGAGTTCCAAGAAACAACACACTGTTGCTCAATCGAGTACTAAGGCAGAGTATCGGGCTTTAGCACACACTGCAGCAGATTTGGATTGGGTCTTTATTGTCTGAGCTGCGCATTCCTTTATCTTGTCCACCTACTATTTGGTGTGACAATCTTGGGGCTACGTATCTTGCAGTCAACCCTGTGTTTCATCAGCGCACGAAACACATTGAGATTAACTTGCATTTTATTCAAGAGATGGTACTTACGGGATCTCTAGTGGTTTGATATGTTTCTACTATGGCTCAACTTGAAGATATCTTGACCAAAGGGTTGTCTTCGACTTGTTTTGACACTTTTCGAATCAAGCTTCACGTTGCATCGCCCTGTTCAACTTGAGGGGGCATATTAGAGAGATTATATTGACAGCTGTTATGCACTAGTTTGTTATCATCGGTAGTTAGTTATTGTCACCGGTGATGACCGGTTACTTAGTTAGAGAGAGTGTTTGTATATATAGAGGTGTATGTTTGCATTTTCATTAACACAATTCATAATATAACATTTACCTTCTCTCTCTCTAAACTCTTTCTTTGTCTACCCTATTCTCTCTTTTACTATGTTTTTCAATAATAAATGGTTGAGGACTCTATGGCACTTTTTCAACATAATTTGAAGACTGAACTTAAAATTCAAGATAGAATTTGGCTTTAAATTTTAAGCAATTTGAATTATAAAAGGATAGATGTTGTTACTAGCCCCCCAACTATTCCTAATCATAAAATATATATTGAATGTATGATTTATAAACTATATGTTGGAAACTCACTCCTTTAACTCCCAACCCTCAAACCTTTTGACCGAACTCGTCCCATGTCAGTGAAGCTTGGTCATGGACTCATGGAAACTCATGAGGATGTTAATTGTCTGATTGTCTCTCTTATATACCCGATGACACTACCCATTACACGTCCCTAGTACCCTAACAAGTTTACGTATATCAATTGAAATATTATTTTGTATTTCATATCAAATAATTCAATGTAAAAAAGATTACAAGCATCCGACATGATGCAGGAAGTTGAATGAACGTACCGTTGGAAGTACAACACGTCATTAAAAGTTATGGGCTTGTTTTAAATAATATTTGTGGTGAAATTTAGAATATTATCTGTGCATCATATAATATAGTTTACTAGTAATATTTTATTGCAATCTTTTAGTCAAAGGTGGTTTCATTGTTGGCAATCAACATGATGAAACAAATATATATAACTTGCTTCGATTTTATATTCAATAACGCTGCGTGGTTTGTCGAGTGGCCATGTATTTCCCTATTTTAATTTTTGGAAAATGAAGTAGCATATATGCATGGTTCCCTTTCTCTCTTCTCTTGTGTTTTTTGGTTTTTAATTTCGAGAAAGGATCGGACCGACTAAAATAAAAAGCTTTAGAGTATTTTTGTTTATTTAGATAATGAGCAAACACAAACACATATTTTTATTTAACGAATTTAAATAATGAATTAAACATGTATTTAGTTTGTTCATGACATTCATTTATATTTGTTTTACTTTAAAAGAAATGTTTAGTTTAACTAGAGACTTAATTTGACCCCTGATCCTTAATTTAACCTGTTTCACCCCTCCAAACTAAAACTCACATACTTCGCTTTGATACTTTCATTCACACTTAACATTAAATAACTGTTGATTTTTGCAGCTTACGAATTATTTAGATGAATTATAATATAATTCGGATGATGACTTCATGTTCTTAATAAAATGTTAAATCTTTATTGATATTCATATATAATTAAAACTAAGATTAACACAATCATTAATGATACTTAGATTTTGATATTCATATTATGCTTTCAAATATATGATGTTTTTGATGCCCTGTACTCTTGGTTTTGTTTTATATTATCTATCTTTAAGGTTTATTAAATTAACTGTTATAATTCTACCTATAGTTGATTCTTTTTTTACTATCACAATTCATAATCCATTAACGGTTACTTAAATTATCCATTGCAGTCTTTAACTCTATTTGGCATAGTAGCGCTTTGGCAATCACTCAACACCCAAACATCAGGTTTGTCAAAATGTCACATAGATAAATAAGGAAATTAATGTACAGTGGAAGTCGATTGGGTCAAACATTCTTTTGTGTCTTTGATTCATTTTTCTCGCACCATCAAAGACGATGATATGATTTTCGACCGTGGTCTCTCTTATGCTTAAATCCGAAAAGTGATTAAGTAACCGTTTACTTATGTTTTTGCATAAATTTAAATCTAGCAAACGTAACAGGATTGAAAACAAAGTTTCAAACACATTTTTTTTAGCTACATTGACCTCAAATTTAAAATTTGTTTTGGGCCCGAAAATGGTTGACCCAACACTGGTTAATCACGTAACATATCAACTTTTTAAAATTAAAAAAATATTAGTAATACTACACTCTAATTAAAGAGAATAAAATGCTCGTTTTAATAATTTAATTTGTTTTAAAAAAATTATAACCTATGAAAAAATTATGGTCATGTAAAAGATGTGGGGGTGATTGCCTTAAATCAAGAGGAAAATGTAATAATTATTTAAATAAGGAAAAGTTGCTTAAAGTTGAAGGAAATAAAGTGTAATTAAGATGAGTTATTAAAGTGTAAAAATGTTTGAATGACTATTTTACTTTCATTTTAGAATTCTACATTGTGCATTAATGAACAAAATGTTCTTAACTTTTGGGTATCTTAACCTACATTGTCTCATACAATAGTATAGATAATATGTTAACTTCCGTCATCAAAATTTTCTTTTGATGTGAATCCTGGACGTAGCACATTCTCTCATGAAATAAACAAACCACCACTTCACCACCACCGTTACAATTGCGCTCTTTCACACTACTTTGTCGAAACCACCACTTCACCACCACCGTTACAATTTTCTTTATTTTGAGTAAGGGTATTCTTGTCATTTATATTGCATTCTTTCGTCCTTTCTAACCTATCAAAATTGCATAAAGTAATGAATAGATTTACATTCATATAGGTTAACCCAACATGACATTGGAATGGTAATAATACATTTCATTCCCTTATCTATTTTATTTCGCCGTTCGTTCCGTTAGCCCTAACAAACCAACCCTAAATTGTGATTAACCTGGGATTCACTTGAGAATAGTATGAACATGGGCCAAGGGTTGAAATTCTACACCATTTAAAAGTTGGTTTGGAAATTTGAAATCCCTAGAGGCATAGACCTACGTTTCGAGCTACTATGATCAAAAGAAGGCGTTCGGTAAGTGTGCTTAATTAACACGTTCTTGATGAGCTCATGTGTTTGTATGTGGTTCTTTTGCAAAAATGTATGTGACTGAAGTGTTGTTTTTTTAATCATATTGTTTACTAATTACGGGTATTGTTAAATCATATTTCAGTTACTTGGATATTACTAAAAGTGATCATTTATATTGGAAAGTATGAGATATTGTCAAGGTTTTTATGACTTTTTCAAACAGGCGATTCATATATTGTCGCTAAACTTTGGTAAATTTCAATTTTGTTGATAATTTATAAATAGTTATTAACATAAAAAATTATATATTTATATTTTGTGTATTCTACACTATTTTCTTGTATGGGCGTTGCGATTTAAAAGGGATAGCGACACAGCTTATTGCCCGCTTACTCACCATCTAAATGTAACATGTTTCAAGAATGATATAAAGAAGATAAAAGTTATTACTGTATTATTAAAAAAATATATATATAATTAGAAACACCGTACCAACCCACAAACCGCGGCAACACAATAACACCTTACATAATAACGAAGTTACACCAATTCGCCCAAAAAATGAATTTTAGATTTCTATATATACTTTTAACCCAAAGATACCCAATGAATTTCACCTCACTAATTATGTCTTCAATACCCACCTGCTTATTAGATAACTTCAACCCATTCCAATTTCCAAGCTTTCCAGAAGCTCTAACACCCGATAACAACAATTCCATAAAAGTCATCTTTAGCCGACTCCTTTAGCCCAACGTAATTCTTCATCTCCAATAAAATTAATAAACTTTAATGTGTATGATATGCATGAGTCAAGTTGTTGAAATGAAAATGAGTAATTAAAATTCTGAGACTGACTTTCCACAAGTGGAAAGATTCTTAAGCATCGTTTCTTTCCCAAAAAGTTGCATGTGGGGGCATAAAACAACTTGCATTTACTCTGTTTTAATATATATATATATAGGTAGGTAGAGGATTTTGGAGAATTATAACGTATAAGAAAAATACAGTAGAAATATTGTATTAAAGTATAAAACAACGAATACAAATTTTATTCAAATATCACTAAATATTTCTTTATACACCACATTTCTGGTTTTAGTTTTCACATTCCCATCACCATCAAGTATAAGTAATTTCACTCCTGTCCTGCTTTTAACTCTTGACAATGCGACATAAAGTTGGCCATGTGAGAAAACATGTTCTCTTAAATACAATCCAACCTTAGATAAAGACTGTCCTTGGCTTTTATTGACGGTCATTGCGAAACATACGCTTATTGGAAATTGACGCCTTTGGAACTTTACTGTAATCTTGAAATTACAGTTAATTTCAAAACATATAAGCAAAATTATAAGTCTCTAAAGATTTCCTTGTACACCACATTTGTTGTTTTAAATAAAACAAATGAACAGTAATTTTATCAAACCATTGTCGAAACGGTATCTACTTATTGTATTATATAAATATCATAATACAAAAGTGAGGATCATAATAAAAAAAAAGGGGGTGAAAGACGGTTTATAAAATAAAGGAAACTTATATGTGAGAGAAGGTATAAAGATATGTAGCTTGAAACTCTGGCATCATTTATGTATTCACCCACAAAACACAATTTGTTTAATTTTATAAAAAAAAAAAATTCATAGTAGTTATTACCTTCACATGAGGTATAATCAGCTCCTTTAAATTGTACTTCATTTACTTCCCCAGGAGGTATAGTTATTACCTTGACACGATTATAATTTTCTAAAATATATACTTATGTATATATTAAATGAAACAAATTATTAAAAATCATTTACCATAAATTAATAGAATCCTAATTTACATGCATGTTAGCATATACATGTTTAAGAGGATAAAGCTTTTCTTGTTAAACTTTCAAATGTATACCAACTCCAATCATTTCAAGAACAATACTCAGAAGGTTGGTTTATCATAAAGACGTTTAAAAGTTACCCATGTAACTATTAAATACATCACATTCAAATTCTAGAAAAATAAGGCATCGGTTCAGATTTTGCAGTGTTATAACCTAGGCAACCCACCACCATTTTGGAGGCCCAAAGCGAAGTAAAAATACAGGCCCTTTTCTAGTAAAAAACGCTTTGTTTGAAGTTTCATGACTTGCCTATATTTGATTTAATTTTACAAATCTTTGGCTCCAATTGGTGATTGTGTTAAACCCTACCACATAAATTTATATCAGATGTCTATAGATAAAGTAAATCCAATGCACCTATTTGAGTAAACCAAATCGCAAATGTCCATATTAAAAGACAATATGCACAAAATAATACAACTAACTAAATGAAAAGTACCTCTTGGGGATCATAAAGTACATATATGCCTTTGGTGTTAAACACCTCCAAAACTGCCACCTACCATCATTAAAACAAAGATCAATATAAATAATTTTATATTCTATGATCAAAGTGTGTTAATTTTTTGTAAGTCACATACTTGTAGGTACTACTTGCCCGCGTGTACACGCGGTTCAACAATTAATAATTATTTGAAGCGTAAAAATTATAAAGAAAATATAGTAGAAATACACATACGATTTAAATATCATTAAATATTTCCTTATACACAACCTTTTTTGTTTTATTTATAACCTTCCAATTGGGATCCAGTACCTCAACCCCTGCCCTGCTCTTAACTCTTGACAATACCACATAAAGATGGCCATATGTGAATCCTGGATTCGTTTCTGTGTTTGCATCTTAGTTCAAAAATTTATAAATATATGTCATCCATAATTGGAAAATATATAAATATTTTAGGATATCTCTAAATTAAAGGTAATAAATAGGTTTAATTGTTATAATTAATAACTTAAATTTATAAGTTTGAAAATTTTTAAAATATTCCATTCATTCAAAATTTCAAATTGAATGCATTAATTAAGTTTAATTGCTAGCATTATTATCTTAAATTCAAAATTTTGAAATTTTACAATATTAACCAAAATTTAAAAATTAGTTATAAATATTAAAGCTTGAAATTATATACTTAAATAGAACATTTAATATTCAAATATTTTCAAAGTTTAACTGAAAACTATTTTTGAAATTATAGTATTCAAAATTTGAATTTAAACTTGAAACTAATTTGAGAAATTTATAACCAATATTAGTATTTGTTAAAATTAAATATATTAGAAAATCTGTAATTTAAAGGTAATAAATAGGTGTAATTGTTACAATTATTAACTTAAATTAACAAATTTGGATTTTTTAAATATTTAAATCATTCACAATTATGAAACTAATGTAGTAGTTAATTCTAAATGTTACCATAATTATTCTAAATTCAAATTTTTCAATTTTTATAATATTACCCAAAATTTAAAAATTAAAATTATGAATATTAAAATTTGAAGTTAAATACTTAAACAGAATATTTAGTATTCGAATATTTTTTAGAGTTTAATAAAAATGTTATTACACAATTGATAAATGTTTGCTTTGACCGAAAATTCAAATTAAAAAAATCATAATGAATTACCAAATTTAATTTAATCAATGAATTACCTAATTTAATTCGAATTACTGATTTTTTATTTTAAAAAAAAACTAAAAATTTTATAAATTATATGGAAAGTGTTTAATATTTGACCGATGTTGACCATTGCCTTTAATGGCTAGATTTTTTATTTAAAAAAAAAATTAATAAAGACATTGTATTAATAGACGAAGAGGTTGTTAGTTTTGGAATAAGGATATTTGATATAATAATTTCTATAAATAATACTTTAGAGTACATGTTCAAAAAAAGTGTTAACAATGTATATTTTATTTTTATAATTGATTTTTTTATTGGCTATAATTAATTTAATTATTTTCTTTGATCAAAAACTCAATATTGTCATTAATTATATACGAAAAAATTAAGTGGCATGTTATTACACAATTGATAAATGTTTGTTTTGACCGAAAATTCAAATTAAAATAATCATAATGAATTACCTAATTTAATTTAATCAATGAATTACCTAATTTAATTTAATTAATGACTTTTAAAAAAAACTAAAAATTTTATAAATTACATGGAAAGTGCTTAATATTTGACCGATGTTGACCATTGCCTTTAATGGCTAGATTTTCGATTTAAAAAAAAATTAATAAAGTCATTGTATTAATAAACGAAATTATACCTTGAAGACGAAGATGATAATCGGATTCACAGATAACTAAATACATCGTATTCGAAGATGATAATCCAATTAAAAACAATAACCAAAAGCAAAAAAAAGGTATTAGTTACCAAATGATACTTGTGATTAAAATTAGAGTAAAACTTTAACAAATAAATATTCTATATTTTTAGGTAAGTAATGAAAGCTTATGAAACCAGTTTAATTTATATTATTATAATAAATTACAAATCAATTTCAGTTTTAACTAAGCGAACTTTTAGAAATAGAAAAATTAATAATTAAAAGGTATGTATTAAGTTTTTAAATTACTAAAATTAGTGTGACAATTTGAATTTGAATTTAAAATTCAATTAAACATTTAAATTTGAAAATTCAAAATTACATATACAATCTTGGAAAACATTTACAGATTTGATAAGGAAACTTCTTAATATTGATTAAGTTTCCGTAAAAAAAATATATAAAGTCAAAACAAAATTTTGAACTTTCAAACAAATAAATCAATTATAAATTCAGATTTTGTATAAAAAAAATTGGTCAAACCAAGTCAATAAGAATTAATGCCACAATCTTGGAAACCAATTAAAATATTCCTACAAACATGCAATCCATTGTTTACCAACAAAAGTAAGATCAAACATAAAATTCAAACGGATATTAGAAAGACTTCTTGACATTTGGCCTGCCAAACCAAAAGCAATGAACACATATGTTATCATGCATATGTATCAATTATCGCAGTTTAAAACATAAGGTAACAAATTGATTACCTAACATACTCATGAACCCAGGAACCAATATCACCTTCAGAATCCAGCAACCGATACTTCAAACTCTCCTGAATGTGTAAAACGTGGACAACGTTAGTAACAAAACACAATAGAAATAGAAGAAATCAAAACTTAATTGAAAAAATCCCAAATAACAAAATCAGACAGAAAATGAGAAAATGGAGGAGACCTTCAGAAAAAAAAACACGAAAACAAAAACAATAAAAAACCAACCTTCAGAATAACCTTCAGAAAAAATCCCAAATAACCTTCAGAATCCAGCCAATCCAATAAAAAAAACTAAACTAAAAACGTAAAAATTAAAACGTGGGTACCGATCAAAAAGCGAAAAGAGAGAGACCAATGAATCAATTTCCAATAAAGAATATACATTCGCAATAAATGAGGGGATAAAAAGACTAACCAGGTATTGGAATTTTGATCGAGATGAAAAATGTTTGATTGGCTTAGGATTTGAAAGACATGAATATTATGGTGGTTTTATGATTGAGCAAAGGTTTAGGAAAGTTATTAATAATATTAGTAAATGAGTTTGACCAAAAGTAATTGAATGATTTTTCTATTTAAAATAAATCAAAATTTTATAAATTCTCACATTTAGCCACTTGGCACAATATGATAGGCTACACAATTGAGGAGCAACATGGGAATGCCAAGTGTACACATTGGCTTTCATTTATTAGTTGTATAGATTGTATAGATATATAGGTAGGTAGAGGATTTTGGAGAAAAATTGGTTTGTGTGAGAAGTGTTAGAAGGATTAAGAATTGACATCTAGTCATCATGTTTTTGATTTTGGAATGATGTTTTAGGTTGTTTTGGCTTGAAAAACACTTAACACAACAATATACAAAAATTTAAAACACAATCCAATGTATTATAAGGCTCTGGCTATTCACACCCCCTCCTTCTATTTCCACCCCCTTCAAAGCGCCTCGCTTTGGCCAAAGCGAGGCGCTTTGCTCCCATTTCGAGGTGGTCAGTACGAGGGTAAGGAAAAGCTGGAATTTAAAAGCGAAGCGCCTCGCTTTGGCCAAAGCGATGCGCTTCGGCCAAAGCGATGCGCTTCGGCCAAAGCGATGCGCTTCGGATCAAAGTTTTATTTTAGGGTATTTTTTGGTGTTTTGAATTGGTTTTTTATTTTTTTTAATATAATTATTTAAAAAAGTTAAAAAAAATTAAAAACAAAGTAATAACCCTAATGCAACGTCTATATAGGCGTTTTCGATTTCCAAATGAATCAACGACTTAAACTTGACATCATCAACCACGTATAGTTAAAGATATTAACACAAAACAAAGTAATAACCCTAATTATACTATCATTAATAACTCTAAAAGTGTTTTATTATTTTTTTTATTCATTACTTCCGGGAAAGATACAATATTAATCTTCGTTATCCTTTATCATCTCTTGACATGCTTGGTAACAGAGATGAATACTTTCTTCTTTTGTTGTACAATCTTTGTTAGTTATTGTTTACCTTCCAATCGATTTCAAGTATGTTGTACTGGTTGTGGAAAGAAATCAACAGTCGGATTGGTGTGACCAGGTTTTACATCACCAAAATGTGAAGAGCTTGATCTTCGAATGCGGTATGCGCGTTAAATTTCATTAAATAAGTGAAAAAGGCGAATTAGTCAAATTTTGTAGCGGCCTATGTTCTACGGGAGGTGACTTGGCAATCAAGGGATCCGCTTGGAGTCTAAAGCTTCGCGTGTCATCTTGGTTGAACTCATGTTGCAACATTCCCAACAAACAACACAGGCAAGTCCTCGTTTGTTCCAGAAAACAAAACCATAATCTTGAAGTGTTTTACTATGGCCACTTTTCCCTGGTTTATGAGGAATGGGTTGAAGGTGTATGTTGCAAATATAATAAACAAAGATAATAGGAAGAAGATCAGAGCTCCAAAAGCAAGTGTGAAGATCAAGACAAAGAAATTAGAAGAAGAAGATGAAAAGTGCTCCAACATAACTTGCACCGGCTTGAGATATGAGTTTGATTAGCTTAAATCTCTCTGATCCATGGTATCCACTTTCACTTGAAGCTTTCCTTTCCTACCTTTGTTTTGAATTAGTATACGGAGAGCAAATAGATGAACATCATTCAAAATTTCAACTTCCCATTAATCTCTGCGACATCATCGACTACAGCAAACCGAAGATCTTCCTCCACGGCACTCCTAATAGGCCTTTCCTTATATCATGGTACGATTTAAGGTTCCAATTTTTGCTTTTTAATAATAACCTTTGTGTTTATCAAACCCAACGACGAAGTTTTAAAGGCTGAACACGAGTATAATCAAACAAGAGTTGCTTTGAAAACCACCAACGATCAATTAAACATTCCGAAACGCGCCAAACAGAGTCCGGAAGTCAAGCATATCAATTAGACATGCAAAAATTGTATTCTGAAAAAATATGGGTATCGAATGTATAGTCCGAGTACCACCTACAATGATTTATCAAAGTTGTATAAAGCTGGATGTTTCTACCAAAAAACACAAATGAGCAATAAACGAACCAAAACACCTCAAACGAATTTTCTTGGCTTGGAAATAACTTAAAAGAACTAAAAATGAATTAAAAATATTTTTTAGTCAATAACAAATATTTATAAAGAATTAAAACAACTTTATTTTTTTTTTAAAAAAAGCCTAAAGCGCCTGGCTTTGGCCAAAGCGAGGCGCTTGAGAGGCTTGATTAGACCACAGGCGCCTCGCTTTGATCAAAGCCAGGCGCTTTAGCCTTTTTTTAAAAAAAAATAAAGTTGTTTTAATTCTTTAAAATATTTGTTATTGACTAAAAAATATTTTTAATTCATTTTTAGTTCTTTTAAGTTGTTTCCAAGCCAAGAAAATTCGTTTGAGGCGTTTCGGTTCGTTTATTGCTCGTTTGTGTTTTTCGGTAGAAACATCCAGCTTTGTACAACTTTGATGAATCATTGTACGTGGTGCTCGGACTATACCTAACACACAACAATTTGTTTGAATTCATTTTAAAGTGTTTTTAATTACTTTTCAATCAATCACATTGTTTCTGAGTAGCTTCAATCAAGGTCTTCATATTTTAGTAACATTTTAGACTAACTGGGATTTAGAACAACCACATGTCAAGAAATGATAATTTTCAAATATTGCAAATCAAGGTGTTACCAAGCATGTCAAGAAATGACAATTTTCAAATATTGCATGTCTAAATAATTGTACGATATCTTTTCAGAGGAACCCTTGTTTGATTATACTCGTGTTCAGCCTTTAAACTTAGTTTTTGTTTTTTGATAGAAAGGAACTACGTTGCAAATATAATAATAATGTAAATAATAATGTAATAAGTTATGGTTTCAGGCTGCCTTCATCGTTGACAGATGTCTCTCCGAGATGATAAAGGTAGATCATGGAAAGTTTAACTCAAGAAACAAAGATGAAACCGATTAATGTTCCTTATATATGAATAGTTACCCTCTGGCAATCATCGTTGGTATTAATGGCAAGATATGTGGCTTTAGTCCTTTACGTAGGTTTGCCAGAGGGTCACTATTCATATATAAAGAACATTAATCGGTTTCATCTTTGTTTCTTGAGTTGAACTTTCCATGATCTACCTTTATCATCTCGGAGAGATATCTGTCAACGATGAAAGCAACCTGAAACAACTGATCTATCATCTCGGAGAGATATCTTCTAATGGATTTTTCAATACAAAATGAGTTTTGCTTATTAGAATCTTCTACGATATCATCTCATTCCATGTTCTCCATATTCATACCTAGTTTCAAGTACTTTAGGTAAAGTGATAAAACGAACGAGATACCTTACTCCTAGAAGTCTTGAAGACCAAATGTCTTTTTGTAAAAAGGTAGACCATACCACTAGACCACTGTTCAGGTGCTTAAGTCCACCAACCTACTTTCATCAGGAAAACTATTATCATAAGTCGATTCAGGTTTCCTTCATCGTTGACAGATATCTCTCCGATAACAGAAGAATTATCTTCAATGATTCTAAGAAACTTGAAAGAAGAGGTACCTTGAAGACTAGATTCGGTGCAATCAGTGTAACAGCCCAAGCTAACCCGTACCACGATATTGTCCGCGTTGCCCGCCCAGCCGTATCAAACTGGTGCCAGACTCACGGTTTTGCATTGGTCTCACCCCCGAAGGACTGGCCAAAATGCGTCTGGTAGAGAAGGTTCCCCCACCCCTTATAAGGAAGTGTTTGTTCTCCTTCTCAACCGATGTGGGATGCTACAATCCACCCCCCTTAGGGAGCCCAGCGTCCTCGCGAGCACGACAGGCACACCGATCCGGGCCCCGGCTCTGATACCAACTGTAACAGCCCAAGCTAACCCGTACCACGATATTGTCCGCGTTGCCCGCCCAGCCGTATCAAACTGGTGCCAGACTCACGGTTTTGCATTGGTCTCACCCCCGAAGGACTGGCCAAAACGCGTCTGGTAGAGAAGGTTCCCCCACCCCTTATAAGGAAGTGTTTGTTCTCCTTCTCAACCGATGTGGGATGCTACAATCAGAATCTGAATATTATATTACAATAATATTACGTTGACCAAAACGTTATGTTTGAAGCCTAGTTCTTTTGGCTACAAGTACAGAAAGGTTATAAATGTTCATGTCGTTTCAGGTTGCCTTCATCATTGACAGATATCTCTCCGATAACAGAAGAATTATCTTCAATGATTCTTAGAAACTTGAAAGAAGGGGTACCTTGAAGACTAGATTCAGTGCAATCAGAATCTGAATATTATATTACAATAATATTACGTTGACCAAAAAGTTGTGTTTGAAGCCTAGTTCTTTTGGACACAGGTACAGAAAGGTTATAAATGTTCATGTCGTTTTAGGTTGCCTTCATCGTTGACAGATATCTCTCCGATAACAGAAGAATTATCTTCAATGATTCTAAGAAACTTGAAAGAACTCTATTAATTGATTTTAGGAATTGTTTGAGAATATATTTTTTGATCAAAAGATCCATAACAATTCATTGTAGTTTAGATTTTGTTAGGACTTTAAACAGAGAAGATGGAGAGTTAGTTACTACTCTGCACTTCAAGTAGAAAGAAGATGGAGAAGAATAAATGAAGTCTATTAATGGAGGTTAGTAGGTTACTCATTACTGGAGGGATGCAAATCGTCATGTGATAGGATTTTTATAATTTTATTGGTTATACTTTTTTTTTCATTTTTTTAGGAATTGTTTGAGAATATATTTTTTGATCAAAGGATCCATAACTAAACCATTCGGAACAATAACGATTGCTTTACAATCCGAAAATGAGTATCATCAATCTGGTATTAGTGGTTGGAAACTCTGATGACAAAGCTTGTGTTGAGGGATAAACCATTCGAAATGGGTTGAAGATGTTTGTTGAAACAAGGTATGGATATGGAGAACATGGAATGAGATGATTTCGATTTTCGTACAAAGATTCCAAAACTGAACAGTTATTTGGAATGTTCCTGATCATTACAGTTTTGGATTTTTTGATCAGAAAATATATTCCCAAACAATTAAAAATAACTTTTCATGCAAGCAAGTAAAATTCAGTTGTTGGACATTGAGATGGAGAATTCCTATGGAAGTTGCTAAAATAGTTAAACAAAAGCTAAAATTGAATAGTTATTTGGAATGTTTCTGATCATTACAGTCAGTGGCGGATACAGAATTTTTTTGTAAGGTGGGCACAATATGAATCGGCAAAACATTAATAAGCAGTGTCTACTAATATGAGCAATATACTTTTCCGATAATACATTCTTAAATCATAAAAATCATTTCTAAATTATAGAGTAAAGTGCACGGATGGTCCCTGTGGTTTGCCCAAATTTCACGTATGCCCCCATATATTTTTAATGGTCCCCAACGTTGATATTTTATAACATTTTGGTCCCTACGAGCTAACGTCGTTAAATTTTATCAGTTAAGTCATGTAAAATGACCAAAATACCCATAGGGACCATTCGAGCAGTTTAATCTTTTGTGTACCTTACGACTGTCATCAGGACCCTTACGGCGGGTAGATGCTGATTTTTTTTTCTTACTTCTTTGCTTTTGCTCGCTGTAAGCTATGGCTGTCATCAGAGCCCTTACGGCGGTCAGTTTCTGCTCATAGGTTCCTTTTTATTGTTGCTCCCAACCCTTGTAGACCTGGCCTTAGTAGCCTACGGCCAACATAAAGAGTGTTACAGCTAGCACAACTAAACTCCATTCTTCACACACGACTCTCATAACCTACAACCACATCACCGCAAGCTATGGCGCTTCATAAACATCATCATAATCAACTTATACATTGCGTTCTTGATCTGAACATCTTCACGAACTCATTTTTCTCATCCACTATCCTTCTTAACTTCATTTAGCCACACAAAACATCCTGAACACTTTCACATCTTCGATTCATCATCCGAGCTCAATTTTATCCATGTTTAAGCTTTCAAATCCATCCAATTATGTCGTTTATCCTACAATCACATGTACTTGCGTAGTTGTCACATTCAAAGCACATAAACAATCAAACGTCATTAAAAACACTTAATTAAGCATCTTAAACACCATGATTGACCCCGTCCATCACATTCCCACATTTACCTTTGATTGTCCCCAATCAAACCGTCTCAAAACATGACTCACCTACTTAACGAATCACCTCCAATTCTTTCACCTGTCGATTTCCATGGTCCCCAATCATACCTATCCCATGGACTTACACAATCAAGATTGACAATCCGGTGAGCAATTGTTGCTCAATTTCAAAATAAGACTTGTCTATCCAAAACTAACATGCTTATTATCATATACATATGCTACACACCCCTCACAATGTTCGCTCCTCTTGGTTTAATATCTGGACTAGCGTATAATGTGCTAGTATATAATACTCAGAAAACCAATAATGCGACTTCGTGATCATAGGTTTGTATAACAATCACATATAAGCTATAAACCGTGCACATATCAAAAGGACTTATGGGTTTTGGGCTTTGGGTAAAGGTAGGATGATTTGGTTTACAAATGGCTCGGAAACAACGGGTCTAACACAAATGCTTGAATATCCTTATTCACATATCATAAAAACACACTAACACACAACTTGGGCATAATTGTCCCATAACAATAACTTCTATTTTTGTATTTTTTTTCTGATTTTCATTTTTTTCATATATATATTTTTTCCGTTTTCTCAACATTGAACAACTAAGAACAATAAACATCACGAACACAATGGATGTCAACATTTTTAGTCACAAAGGTAAACGGGTCCATTTGGGTGACAATATAGGTTTAACATATGAAAGGTCTAGGCTCAACATGGTTCACTAATGGTAAAGTTTAACAAACGGGTCAACACAAATAACACAAGGGTATCAACAAACAAGTGGTTTCCTACATTGCCTTTCTCATTTATGCACACGTAATGCCTAAAGCTTTGGCATGTATCGAATTACACAAATTCTGCAACGAAGAAGCATTTGGCCTACTCTTATGAAACAAAACATTTATACCACTAAACATCTAATAGGCTCAAGGGCTCACAATGTAGGGAAATGGGATGCCGACATGTAGCATATGCATGTCCTATAAACATGTTATCCCTAGTTAGGCATCTCTTTTCATTTCTTTTAAAAACGCTCACAAAAAACACTCTCATGAAACTTAAAGGGACAACCATGATTAGGGATCTCGTATTTTCACATTCGGTAAAAGACTCATTAGCAACTAAAAATGCGGCTTTTATGCCTGATCAAATGAAAAAGGTGACATCTTGCGAGAATTTTTTTTTTTCCTATTCATATTTTTCTTTCAAAATTTCAAGAATTTCTCAATTTTTCTAAAAAATATGTAAGTGTTCCCCCCCCAACTATCCTAGGGTCACCTATCCCCACACTTGGGATACAATGTCCCCAATGTATGGTTTTCAGTCCTTCACTACTCAACATGTTCAACCTCAATCACTACCTACCGGAGCTGACTAACACCCCAAAGTAACAAAACAAACCATTCTCATCACAAACAGATTTTCACACCACCAACTTTCATAAACAAGCAACAACAAAAGAAAAAGAAGGCGCACATGGACCTGATTCACTCCCCCATCAAACGCGCATCCACTCTGATGCGTATCGGATTGAATACTCCAAACCTATCATGTCCGCACAACTTTCCCACACTTGGCTGCTGCAATGGCTATGAAACAACGAAAACATACAAAACAAATAAAAGAAAATAAAATAAAACACTTACCTCGGGCTGCCTCCCGAGAGAACTAAGTTTATGAGTCTTTAGCCAGACTTCATTCTTGCCATATCTCTCATGGTGGTCTTAGTGAACATTTACCCACCGAGTTTCCAATGTATGCCTGGTAGTTTACATTCTGACTACATATCTGCTCTTTCATGTCCAACATGTCTGTTGAATCAATACGAAACAACTAAAATCCACATTTTCCTACAAATTCCCAACATATGTTCGATAGTTGACATGTCGAGTCTTCATCTTCTTGCTCATGCTCGACATGTATGATGAAGTATTACGAGTCCCTATCATGATAATTTGCCCAAGATCCTCCCAACTCACCTTCCTTTTCTCTCCACTCGAACCATCATCCCTAATATTTTTTGTTATTATAATAAATAAAGGATGATGGTTAGAATACACCAAGGTTGCCTGGTTCACTGGTTTTTCAGGTGGTGTGTCTGCAAGTGGCTATATGTAAGAAGTCACATACTCTTTAAGGTTTGTAATTTCCTCTTTTATGGCTTCCTCTATCACAACCGAGAGACTTTGAGTTATGTCTTTAATATGATTTAAACAACCAATTTCGTGCTTTGGAAGTTCAATTCTCACTTCTTCTACAACATCGTCCTCAGGCACAACCTTATCCTCATGTGGCTCTTCAACGAATGTGAGAATTGGTATGGTATTGATCTCCACGCCTCTTTTCCAACTTCTTGGTTTGGAAAATCCATAGGCTCATCTACCACCTCATCATTAACCATACCCGGTTCTTTTGTGAAATCTTCAGGAATAGGAGGATTTTTTGTGATATTGTTTTCCATAGCCTTTAAATCTGCAATTTCCTCCACTAATTGGTTAACTTGCTTTACCAATTCCATATGAATCATGTCCTGGATCTCGTAATCCTTCCATATTTCCCGCATAAACTCCATAAGTGTATCTTTTAACAAAGCAATCGATTCAGCCAATTCCTGCATGAACCTACCTTATTCTTGCCAATTTTCCTGATAATTATGTTGTGAACCTCGTTGATAGCCTTGGTTATATGTTTCTATTTGAAAATTTATTTGGTTCCCTTGCTGATGGTTCTGGTATTGTAAGTTCCCTTGAAAGTTTAAACTCCCTTGATAAACACCATTTGACTGAGGATAGCAATAAGAGTTTGACGATAGTGGCTGATGATATGAGGATGATAAGCGTGAGCCTTCATGATCTTTAAAACCGAATATGATTCGATCTTGTTGTTCCCTATACGCTTCAATCTTTCTATTGGCCACTGGACAATCATGAAAAAATGATACGGGCTCCCGCAACAATCACATGGGTCATCTTCTACCCACCTTTTGATGGTGTCTTTGAATTTCGATGTGCCTACACAAACTAAAACACCCAGTGTAATACTGAACAAAATAAAAAGAAATAAAATCAATTAAAATAAACTAGAAATATAAACTACTTTTTGGTTTATTTTATTTTTATAAAAAAAATAGTAATCAGTAAAAACTAAAAACTAAACTAAGCGCACCAATTCCCCAGCAACGGCGCCATTTTGATCGATGTCGTTGGGTCGGTCAAAAATAATGAAAATAAGTAGTAAAGCGTAAGTGAGTCTTCTCCACAGGGAATTGGTGGAAAGAGTAGTTTTGTATCTTAACTAATACAATTAACGTCTACTTGATTTGTTGTTTGTTTTGGAATTTTAAGAAAATGAATTTAAGAAGATGTAAACAATAATATTAAAGAAGTAATCTCCTCCAGGTTTCCGGTTCAACGATTCACTCTACCCTTGTTTAAATGATTGGATACTACATAGACATAGTTTTGTTGAACGGTTTAAGTTAAGTGATAATCAAACACAAGTTTTTAATACTAACTCGTACAATTCAATTACCAACCCATGAATAACAACTACCCTCCCGTTAATCAAACTACTCACGATGCAAGAAAACCGAATGTGAATGACTAAGAGATAAGCAATTGCACAAACGTGACTTATTAAAATAACTCAAACCACAAATATCTTTCAAACAATTAAAAGACAATCCATAAACCAAATTAAACAAGAGTTAAAGTTTCACAAATAAACCTTACACCCGGAGGTGATTACAAGATGTTCAGCCGGAGGTGATTTCACAAATAAAACACATAATTAAGCATCTTAAACACCATGATTGACCCCGTCCACCACCACACCATCATGACATGTGTTAAGAAGGCAATAACATATGTTAGAACTATTTTTGGACATTGAAAGGTATAAACATATGATAAAAACACTCGTTTTGCCATAAAACGACCAGACGTGTTAGATTGGGAACAATTTGTAGCCTATGATGACATATTGGGTCCACTTTGATTCACTATAGATACGTTTTCACAATAAAACGCTCAAATTTCTCGATACCGTACTTTTTACAAAAGTACATATGAACCAAGTAATGATTGTCACGTGCACAAAACCTGGCCCACATAAAACTAACACAAGGGTCCACGAGTCGGGTGAATAACTTGTATGATAAACGACAAGAACGTACCACTTACTATGTCCGTGATGATCATAGGTTATCATTTGTCGGGCAGTAGCTATTTCACTTTTCTGCTTTACCAGACCTTATCTTTAGTCATCAGGTGAGTTTCACGGCCCCATTTTACTGCTTTTCATTATGGGGGATAAACATGCTACATTTTAGTACATTTCATTTTGATGTGTTATTCTATCGTGACTACCATGTGAAACATGAGACATTTGGTTCATGAGCTCAACAGTCCTCGCACTTACATTTACACTATAACCATTAGCTATCAAAAGCCATGGAACACTTTAATAGATCTATTGGGTTGACACCCACACTCTTGGTTAGTCTCTCTAACCGGATACATACAAAAGAGTGTTAGTATTCTACTATACATACGTTGTCTTTATTGTACAATGCGCGATGCACAACAGCCAAGAGTTTTGGTTATGGGACTCAAGGTTTGCACAGTAATCATTCGCTTAGCTAGCCTATGATTGGTCATACACGAATCTCACGAGCACTTTACATAGTACATTAATAACTTATGACAATGTTTATCTTTTGATGGTATCTATTTAAATTACATCTTGTGTTGCTCGAACCTTGTGTTTGAAAATCTTTCGAATTGCATCCCCGTGTTTCTGCCTTGGCGGGGTGTGACATAAATCGTAAAAACGGCAAAAAGGAAATAATAAAACCAAAAGCCTAAATCCGAAACCCTAAACCAGTAAAAAACGTAAAAACCAAAAGCCAGGTTAATACGAGGGCGTCTAAACCTAAACAGTTAAAGAATGTCAAAAAGGAAATAAAATAAAAAGCCTAAACCCTGAACCATAAACTCTAAACCCTACAAGATGTAAAAAAGGAAAGAAACTCGTTGCCACGTGTACCAATAGCATGGTGCCATGTGGCACTTAATGAATAGTGATAGCACTATTCATGGAAGTTCCAACCAAATATATTGTAATGTAATGTAATAAGAAACAGGATGACAATGTACAACTAAGACTAGGTGTTGTGGACGCGCGAACACCACAACAGGGTCAGGCCATCGCCTGCGCGAGTAAGCAAAAGCGATGGTGATTGCGACGGTTAACGGGCAGAAAGTGACCATAAGGGGGGTAACCGTTGGCGGAGAGCCATTAGGGCTTAAAAAGCGATTTCCATCATTTCCTATTTAAATATGAACCAATTCATTTACAAAAAGAAAAAAAAATACCTCACTCATTCCATAAAAAACTTCTCCTCACTTTCACCTTCACTCTCAACACAAAAAATGGAATGGAGTGACTTTTCTTCATCCGGTTCTTCGTAGGAAGACGATTTGATTATTGAAGCGGGTAGGATATCGGTTAACTACTTGATTGCATGATCTCAAGGGCAACACCGACTAACGAGATAACCACCTCTTTGATCGTGATAGAGAGGGAGCTAACGAAACTTTGATATGACACTATTTTAGCCCTAATCCTTTTTACAATGAAGAACATTTTAGACGACGTTTTCGAATGAGCAGACAACGATTTATGCGTTTAGCAAATGATTTGTCGGGGCGATATCCTTTTTTCGACAAAGAGAAGATGCAAGAGGTCTATTAGGGATCACCTCTCTTCGATAACTGCATATGGGCTTTTGTTAGACGCAATGGATTAATATATAGCAATATCCGAAAAAATTACGCAAGACTCACTACATTTTTTTTCAAGGTATATATATCTTTTGCTTACTATTTAAATTTTTTAAACTTTTATTGTAAATTTCTCAACATCGTTTAAACTATATATCTTTACGTAGGGATCATATCCATTACTCATGAAGATATTTATGTAAACTAACATTGTTTGATATCCAACACATATACGAGGTTCACGGTGAAAAACATTATTTTCCTGGAATGCTCGAGAATCTTAACTGTACACATGTTGGATGAGCTACGTGTCCTACGGCTTAGCAAGTCAGTTTCATCAAGGTGATCACTTCTGCCCGACTATTATATTTGAAGCGGTGGCCTCACATGATCTTTGGTTTTGGCATGCGTTTTTGGAGTTTCTCAGTCAAATAACGACCTAAATGTTATCGACTAATCACCTATATTCAATGAGGGCATCAAAGGGATTGAGCCCGCACAATCTTTTTATGCTAATGGGAAATATTTCAAGTACGGCTACTACCTGGTTAATAGTATTTACAACGAGTGGTAGACACTTGTTCAAGCTTATTCATCTCAACTTGAAGATAAACGTAAGTACTTTACAAAGAAGCAAGAATTGGCAAGAAAAGATATTGAAAAAGCGTTTGGAGTTCTACAGAAAAGATTTCAGTTGATTGCCAACCCAATAAGGTTTTGAACATTAGAGAAAATAATGGACGTTGTCTACACTCATATAATTCTACATAACATGATACTGGAGGACCAAAACATGACTTTTGGCATGTGGTGTATCAACAATGAGCAGACAACGTGATGTCCCATGTGGTGTATCAACAATCACTAATGTTCAAAAACTCCAGAACATACACAATCTCAAGAACCGTAAGATACACGGAAAGCATCGTCATTAATTGGTCGAGCATTTATCGGCTAGACGTCCCGATGATCTTGTACTAGACTAGTTTTATTTGCTGGTATGTAGTCATTTTACTTTAATGTCATGTTTTCTGTTAATATTACTTTTCTATTAATATTACATTGCAAATTTAGAAAGCTTAAAAAAACTAATAAATAAAAAACTAGATAAAGTCTTTTCTCACCTTAGCCACAACAGGGTCAAGTGACTTTAGCAGAAGCTTTATCCACTGTCACGTTAGCGTCCAGTTGGCGCGATATGAAATGATAGAGTTGATGCTCACCTTAAGCCACAACACATAGGATATGTTTGGCAAAACTAGCTGGTAGCTGGTGGCTAGAAGTTGGTAGATGTAGCTTTTTATAAATATTTTGGTGTTTTGCAGAGTAGCTGAAGCTTTTGCTAAAATGTATAAAATGACGAAAATGGGCATTAATAAAAGCTTGTATGTATGTTTTTTTAATTTTTTTATGGTAGATTGGGTATTTGTGTCATTTACTCATTAAAAGCTTGTCACTATTACGAGCTTTTTTTCTTAAACGTTAGTACTAGTAGTGTTTCAACATGGAGTTTTTTTCTCCTAACCTAAAAGCTTCAAACCCCTTCAAACAAAGAAAACTTTTTTAGTAAGAGTTTTTTATTAAAAGCTTGAAACTAAAAGCTCCTAAAAGCTGCTTACCAAACATACCTATGGTCTAATAGAATTTGAGTTCAATCTTAAACATTATAAATTTATAACCATTTATCGAACCATCAATATCTATCTATTATAATAAACTAAAGCCTAAAATACCACATGGAACTCAAAGAGTATAACCTCCCCCTTTAGTGTGCCATGTGACATGCCATGTCATTAGTGATTTAAAATAAAAACAAAAAATTTCTTTCTTATGTACATGGCACATGAACTTTCCTCCATGTTTTTCAAATGCTAATAAATTTTTACATGACATTGTTTTGGAAAAACAATTACACCAAATTAACAACCATTTTATTATCTTTTCAACCAGTACCATAGTGCTATACGTAAAACGAAAAAGGAAAACAACTTTTTATGTGCGATTATTGAAATAGATACTTAAATTATGTATGAGGGAAGAAAACAGTCGGGAAACATGAGAAGATGATTGATTGTGTATCCATGATAAAAGATTGAACATGTATGTCATTCTTTAATAAATGCTCACTTTATACATTAGAATCGCCTATCGTCATGACATATCATTTGTTACAAAATTCTTTACAATTTTTTTTCTAAAAAACGGCTATTAGTTTTATAATACACATATTTTGTCACATTATATTGGATTTGTCTATCCCATTGCACATGTATGTCATTCTTTAACAAATGCTCACTTTACACATTAGAATCGCCTATCATCATCATGACATATCATTTGATACCAAATTTTTTACAATTTTTTTCTGAAAAAAATGTCCTATTACTTTTATAGTACACATATTTTGTCACATCATATTGCATTTGTCTATCCCTAGACGCTCCCGGTGGATATCTATTAATATTACAAAGCATGGAATTCTACACATGACATTCAAAGAGGTCATCCTCCTTATTTCCATGTAAAACTCTTTTTCTCTCTCATGTTTCCCCCATAATTTTTAAACGTTAATAACATTTATATACGAGTTTTTATTTAAAAAGTTACAACAAATTAACAAACGTTTTGTTATCTTCCCAACGAGTACTATAGTACTATACAAAAAAAAAACAAATTTTTTTATCGGTTTTTGTTCATACAAGAAAAGCACAATGTGTTCAGGTAATTCATTAATCATGTCTAGACAAGTCACTAATCGTGTTCAAACTTGGAATACTATTTCATTAAGAAAATAATAGATTAAAAGCACTCATTTCCGAAAAAAAAAGTCACACCTTCAAGACTATCGCCTCAATCACGCACTGCAATGATTGTTTCTAGCTCCGCTCCTCATCCAAACATATATATTCTTTTTAATATATATTTCCATTCTTATTCACATTATTAAAATTGTTGTTTTTTCATATTATAGTACATTAATTTCTATGTTACATCATAACATATATTTTATCATATCATATTAGTTTTATTTATCCTAGAAAGCTTCCGAGATATAATCTCATTTCATATATTTATGACTATAGGAAAGATTCTTGTGGACTAATAAAAGAAAAGTTATTAAATAAAACTAATAAAATATTGTTTTTAGATTCAAATAATAGAGAAGTTCCCATTTATATCACAACAGCTTGTGACCTTTGGACAGGGGTAGGGACGATGGCATATACTGATACCTCGACAATATTACTAGCGGCATAAAAAAATCTTTGAAAAAAAAAAGGTTTTACATGGCATGGTCTATTTCCACCCCCCCACTTTTATTTTCACCCCCTTGAAAGCGCCTCGCTTAGGCCTAAGCGAGGCGATTTCTTTGCTTTTTAACTACCTCGATACGAGGTCAGAAAAAGCTGATTTTTGACCCAAAGCGCCTCGCTTAGGCCTAAGCGAGGCGCTTCGAATAATTTTTTTTTTTTTTTTTTTTTTGGTCTTTTGAGATTAAGGTTTAACATTTTTTTTTTAAGTCAGACGTTTTTCAAAAAAACATTTTTTATGTCAATAGGAGGGTAAACAAAATCGTCGATCCGACTGTTGATTTCTTTCTGCAACAAGGAACAAAATGTCAGCTTTTTCCTGAATTTTACTTGCTTGTATGAAAAGTATATTTTAATTGTTCGTTTGACAAACGTCTGGCTAACCTGTCCAGTTATCAATCTCACTGTCCAACAACTGAATTTTACTTGCTTGCATGAAAAGTTTATTTTAATTGTTCGTTTGACAAACGTCTGGCTAACCTGTCCAGTTATCAATCTCACTGTCCAACAACTGAATTTTACTTGCTTGCATGAAAAGTTTATTTTAATTGTTCGTTTGACAAACGTCTGGCTAACCTGTCCAGTTATCAATCTCACTGTCCAACAACTGAATTTTACTTGCTTGCATGAAAAGTTTATTTTAGTTGTTCGTTTTGACAAACGCCGGCTAATGAATTTTACTGTAATGATCAGAAACATTCCAAATAACTGTTCAATTTCAGCTTTTGTTTAACTATTTTAGCAACTTCCATAGAGAAGGTATCAATCTTACTTCTTGAGTTGAACTTTCCATGATCTACCTTTATCATCTCAGAGAGATATGTGTCAACGATGAAAGGGAACCCGAAACAATAGAAGTGAGATTGATAACTTCTTCCATCATTGTACATATACCTCCTTATCTAAAAACAAATCACATCATTTGTATGAGTAGTGACCCTCTGGCAAACCTGCGTATGAATAGTGACCCTCTGGCACACCACTAGAACATTAATCGGTTTCATCTTTGTTTTCTTGAGTTTTGCTTTTTTTGGTGAAATGAACTTGAAGAAATGATTTGGTTGAAGAAAGTTGTGTGCCAGAGGGTCACTATTCATACAAATGATGTGATTTGTTTTTAGATAAGGAGGTATATGTACAATGAACTTTTTACGCTAAATAAAACTTACACACAACTTTTTGCTCTAGTGGTGTGGCCTACCTTTTTGACAAACACCTGGCTAACATGTCCAGTTATCAATCTCACTGTCCTTTACGCAGGTTTGCCAGAGGGTCACTATTCATACACACAACTTTTTGCTCTAGTGGTGTGCTCTACCTTTTTGACAAACACCTGGCTAACCTGTCCAGTTTGCCAGAGGGTCACTATTCATACACACAACTTTTTGCTCTAGTGGTGTGCTCTACCTTTTTGACAAACACCTGGCTAACCTGTCCAGTTTGCCAGATGGTAACATCTCAAGAGTCGAGGTCCTCTGAAAAAAGACATCGTACAATAATTTGGACTTGCAATATTTGAAAATTATCATTTCTTGACATGCTTGGTAACACCTTGATCTGCAATATATGAAAACAGGAACATTCCAAATAACAGTTCAATTTCAGTTCAAACTTTTCAAACACCTGCAACATCTCAAGAGTCGAGGTCCTCTGAAAAAAGACATCGTACAATAATTTGGACTTGCAATATTTGAAAATTATCATTTCTTGACATGCTTGGTAACACCTCTGTAATATTTGAAAATTATCATTTCTCGAAAAGTAATTAAAAACACTTAAAAATGAATTAAAAACAATTGTTGCGAGTTAGGTTTAGTCGGAAGACCACTTACAATGATTCATCAAAGTTGTACAAAGCTGGATGTTTTTACTGGAAAACCAAAACGAGCAATAAACGAAGCGAAACGGAGAGATATAATTTTCTTGGCTTAGAAACAACTTAAAAGAAGCAAAAATGAATTAAAATTATTTTTTGGTGATTAACAGATAATTTTAAAGAATTAAAAGAAATTCAAGTTTCTTAAAAAAAAGGCCAAAGCGCCTAGCTTTGGTCAAAGCGAGGCGCTTGGGTGCCTAGCTTTGGCCAAAGCTAGGCGCTTGGGTGCCTAGCTTTGGCCAAAGCTAGGCGCTTGACTGGTTTGATTAGACCACAAGCTCCTCGCTTTGACCAAAGCTAGGCGCTTTGGCCTTTTTTTTTAAAAACTTGAATTTCTTTTAATTCTTTAAAATTATCTGTTAATCACCAAAAAATAATTTTAATTCATTTTTGCTTCTTTTAAGTTGTTTCTAAGCCAAGAAAATTATATCTCTCCGTTTCGCTTCGTTTATTGCTCGTTTTGGTTTTCCAGTAAAAACATCCAGCTTTGTACAACTTTGTTGAATCATTGTAAGTGGTCCTCCGACTAAACATTCGATACCCATATTTTTTCAAAACATAATTTTTGCATGTTTAATTGATATGTTTGACTTCCAGACTATATTATAATTGATCGTTGGTGGTTTTCATAACACCTTGTTTGATTACACTCGTGTTCAGCCTTTATCAGGCTGCCTTCATCGTTGACAGTTATCTCTCCGATAAACAACTGTAAAGTTGTTTTTACTAATTTCATAGTCTTGATACTTTTAACAACTGACTTTTACTTATGGAATCTTTGTACGAAAATCGAAACCATCTCATTCCATGTTCTCCATATCCATACCTTGTTCCAACCACTAGACAGTACCTGTGGCCAAAAAGAACTAGACAGTAAAATCATCTTCTTGTAATTACTTTCAAGTTTTTTAGAATCATTCAAGACACCTTTTCAGTTGTTATCCGAGAGATAACGATCATTTCGTTATCATTGCTAACAGACTTTGACCGATCAACGATGAAGACAACCTGAAAAGTGGATACCGCATTCGGAGTCTGATTGCACCGAATCCAGTCTTTCAAGTTTTTTAGAATCATTGAAGACACCTTTTCAGTTGTTATCCGAGAGATAGCGGTCAAACGATGAAGACAACCTGAAAAGTGGATACCATGGATCAGAGAGATTTAAGCTAATCAAACTCATATCTCAAGCCGGTGCAAGTTATGTTGTAGCATCCTTGATCATCTTCTTGTAATTACAACTTTTTCAGTTGTTATCCGAGAGATAGCGGTCAACGATGAAGACAACCTGAAAAGTGGATACCATGGATCAGAGAGATTCAAGCTAATCAAACTCATATCTCAAGCCGGTGCAAGTTATGTTGTAGCATCTTTGATCATCTTCTTGTAATTACAACTTTTTCAGTTGTTATCCGAGAGATAGCGGTCAACGATGAAGACAACCTGAAAAGTGGATACCATGGATCAGAGAGATTCAAGCTAATCAAACTCATATCTCAAGCCGGTGCAAGTTATGTTGTAGCATCTTTGATCATCTTCTTGTAATTACAACTTTTTCAGTTGTTATCCGAGAGATAGCGGTCAACGATGAAGACAACCTGAAAAGTGGATACCATGGATCAGAGAGATTTAAGCTAATCAAACTCATATCTCAAGCCGGTGCAAGTTATGTTGTAGCATCCTTGATCATCTTCTTGTAATTACAACTTTTTCAGTTGTTATCCGACAGATAGCGGTCAACGATGAAGACAACCTGATAGTGGATACCATGGATCAGAGAGATTTAAGCTAATCAAACTCATATCTCAAGCCGGTGCAAGTTATGTTGTAGCATCTTTGATCATCTTCTTGTAATTACAACTTTTTCAGTTGTTATCCGAGAGATAGCGGTCAACGATGAAGACAACCTGAAAAGTGGATACCATGGATCAGAGAGATTTAAGCTAATCAAACTCATATCTCAAGCCGGTGCAAGTTATGTTGTAGCATCCTTGATCATCTTCTTGTAATTACAACTTTTTCAGTTGTTATCCGACAGATAGCGGTCAACGATGAAGACAACCTGATAGTGGATACCATGGATCAGAGAGATTTAAGCTAATCAAACTCATATCTCAAGCCGGTGCAACACACACTTTCAACCCATTCCTGGTAAACCCAGGGGAAAATGGCTATATTAAAAAAACTTCAAGATTATTGTTTTGTTTTGTGGATCAGACGAGGACTTGCCTGTGTCTTGAAAACACAAGGATGACACACGAAGCTTTAGACTCCAAGCGGATCCCTTGATTGCCGCATTTAATGAAATTTAACGCGCGTACCGCATTCAGAGTCTGATTGCACCGAATCCAGTCTTCAAGGTGGACTTAAGCACCTGAAAGGGAAGTTGAAATTTTGAATGATGTTCGTCGACTGCACCTTGAGCGAGCCGCGTTTAATGAAATTTAACGGCATACCGCATTCAGAGTCTGATTGCACCGAATCCAGTCTTCAAGGTGGACTTAAGCACCTGAACGGGAAGTTGAAATTTTGAATGATGTTCGTCGACTGCACCGAATCTAGTCTTCAAGGTACCATGGATCAGAGAGATTTAAGCTAATTAAAAAACATTTGGAAACACAAAGATGGAAAAATTCACTAAAAAGCCTAAAATTTCGGACCCTAACACACACAAGACGAATGTTGCAACATGAGTTCAACCAAGATGACACACGAAGCTTTAGACTCCAAGCAGATCCCTTGATTTGGGTGGAACAAGGTATCATCAATCTAGTATTAAGCACCTGAACGGGAAGTTGAAATTTTGAAGTTGGTTGATGATGTAAAGTTTAAGTCATTGACAATGATTAGGGTTATTACTTTGTTTTTTAAATTTTTTTAACTTTTTATAATTATTAAATTAAAAAAAATAAAAAAACCAACTCAAAACATCAAAACAACTACCAAAATAAATTACCCCCTTGAAGCGCCTCGCTTAGGCCTAAGCGAGGCGCTTGGAATTTGAAAATCAGCTTTTCCTGATTCTCGTACTGACGGCCTCGAAGTTAGCTCAAAGCGTCTCGCTTTGGCCTAAGCGAGGCGCTTTGAGGGGGTTAAAATAGAAGGGTGGGGGGTTTAAATAATACAACCCTTTTACATACCACTACAAACCTACCACAGAATAGTAGAATACCTATCACATAATACCATTAAACGTTTCAGAGGTTTGGCTTAAAATGCTTGTTTAGGTAGAAAAAAAAAAATTATCACTAGATACCCGGAACTTTCATTTTGATGCCATTCTAGCCCAATTTTTTTTATCTCCGTTAGAAAACTCAGTTAAGGTCAGAGATTTTAGTCATTTCAGAGTAAAAGTTTTAAAAACCTCCTTACCCAATCCTTACCCTCTGTGAAAAAACCCTAAGCCCTCTTTCACTTCTCTTATTCATCTTCAACCCTTCGACATCAATAATCGAACTTCGATTTTCCAATGTGGAAGTGAAAGATATCAGTGTTGGGCCGGGTAAAGATACGGAGAATAATATTGAGGTATAGATCTCTTATTTTTATGAAAATATATAGAATTCTTTGACAAGATTTGGTGAACAAGATGCTTCGATTTAGTTGTTTTACCAAAGAGAATGAGAAGGAAATGATGAGTGTAATTTATAAACTTTGTAACATAAATAAGTTAAGCCCCTTACGGCTATGCGCATATAATGTATATATGTGTGGCCCTCGGAGAGCAAAAGTAAAGTTGCACTAATTTTAACGTTATTTTACTAATTTCGTGAAAATAACGTTAAAAATGAAGGACGGTTAATCATGCATCATGTGGTGGCGTTGATAGCTAAAAGACAAGGGGGTACATGCACCAATCGGGTTTGTCCTGATTGCTAAGTGTTATGTGCCTTATGTCCAAGGCTTGATACAAAGCCACTATCGAGCCGGAGGTCTCACTGGAAGCAGCCTCTCTATTCCCACGGGTTAGATGTAAGGCTGTCTACATCTTACCCTCCTCAGACCCTACCTTAGCTTTTGCTATTGGTGGGATAAACTGAGTATGATGCTGATGCTGTAACATCAATAAGTTGTCATATACCATACACGCCATCGATAGCCATTCTAACTATGAGTTGCAGATCACAGTTCACAACACTGCCGAAAAAAATGAATATGCCGGTAACAATATTCTTCTTGACCAAACGTCTTCTAAATGATCAAGTTCCTATTCATCGTCGTCACATTCTTCACCAAAACCACTAGAACAAGTTTTGTGTTTCATGTTCGTGAAGTTATTCGGTTCTTATTGAGACAAAAGGTATAGATTTTGTTCATTTGAAGCAGTTTTCTGATCCTCAGATCTGTTAACGTAGTGTTTACTCCGAAGCATCGATTGTCATGTATAATTTCTGTAAAAAAAGTCTGTAGGCATTTAGTGAATTTTGGTACAAATTAACCTATTGGGATTTCTATCAATTTGGGAATTAGAGTTTTTGAAGAGAAGTTGAAGGAACCAGTGAAGAAGAAAGGGTTAAATCTGTGTTTTTTAAGTTTTGACATGAAATGACCTAATTGCCCATGAACTTAACTGACTTTTCTAACTGAGTTGGAATAAATTGGTCAAAATGGCACCAAAATAAAAGTTCTGGGTTTCCAGTGATAAAAAAAAAACTTTTTCTAGTATAAACAAGAATTTTGGGCCAAACCTCATGAGCCATTTTGCAGTTTACTCTTTGATTTTTATGCTTTTTAAGACTTGGAAGATGATTTCTTGGTTAAAGAAACAATGCTCTCCTTGCTATGCAAGGTAAAAACAAACTTGTCTCTCTTAAAAAGCAATAACCAACTTCTATTTCTTGTTCAGATAATAAGGGCGTCATAAAGGGTATACAACGCTTTTTTTTCATCTAAAGAGTATTAGATTTAAATAATCTCAATTATTGGCACTTGACCGTCACCATTCTGAACAAACGAACTGTGTGATGTCGGTCCCTCTTTTTAACATATTAGCTACCAACGGATTAGGGCTAAAAAAATTTGTTACATTTATAGAGTCAGTTACTATATATTATGACGTTACTCATAGTCCGTTGGTGGTCAATAAGTTAAAATGTGGGACCGCCAACACACATTTCATTGATTAGGACTAGTGACGGCTAATTGTTGATAGTTGATTCTTGGTTTGAGGCTAGAGTTGGACATGTTTAGATTTTAGGTCAAACTGTATCGGTTCTAAAGCCTGTTTGGATTTGGTCAAAAGAAGTCTAAACTGAATCAGCCAAAGCTGAATTTATTTTTAGATTTAAAACCGGTTTTTAAATGACATAATTTCATTCGGTTTGAACACGGATTTTAAACAGCTAGGTTTTGTTTAACCGGTTTTAACAAATATATTCATCTCAGTCGCTCAAACTGGTGGATCGGATCGGATTGGGGGCAGCTTAGCCCAAAGTAGTTTCACTATTGGGTCATAATCCGGTTTGGGATCAATGTCGAACAAGTTTTTTTGTAATTGAGGCAGTTGTAGAGTTGAGGAGTTTAGAGTTTATATATATAGTCTCCATTTGTACCGTACTTATCTCGTTGTGAAGCTATCATCAATAAGACCACAAACCTGTTAGAAATAACTAGCAGGAACCCGCGCGTTACGGCGGGGCTGCATTGTGTTTGGCTGTTGCTTTTGGTCAATCAGGTTGTTCGTGTTGTACATTATACAAACATACTGATAATGTGTAATATATGATCGGAGGGCGTACAGTTTTAGTAGAAAGTAGGTGTAGAAGTTGTAGTATAATAACACTATAAGTTTGTAATAAATATCATGCGGGGTAAAATTAACCCATAGTTTGAAACAATAGATGACACCATAGAGTTTTCTAAATACAAAAAACATAAGTGAAAAATAATGATTAAAAGCAATACTCCTGAACACAATATATGTAAGAGAAGTCCTTTGATATTGAAATCACATATGAAAATATAAAGCGATGTAGGAGAATACTAAAACTTGAAGAAGAAGACAAGATTTCCGTCTCTGGTAAAAGAAGTAGCTAAATACTATAATGAAGCCATAAAAAATAAAGAATGACGTGTGGGATAGGTTTGTCATCCCGTGGTACTAACTGGTCAATTTTATGGTATATTCCCTAATAGGGCGCCATTTCTCATGTTGACGATTGTTTCGTCTAATGAGACACCCATAGATGTGAAGGAGAAGTTTGTGTTGTATGCGCGGATTCAAGAAACCACCACATTTGATCAAAGAAACCATGATATTTCTCTTGATTAATACAATAACCATGACGTTGCTTTTGATTAACACAACATTTGTCTGATTGTAATTTTTAACAGTAAACTTTTATTACATATATAATAATTTTAAACTAAAAGTCATCATGTATTCTTGTGTGACAATTATTTTGGAGGAAGTCCTTTGATATTGAAAGCACGAATAAAAAATAAAAATTGATGCGGGAGAATACTGAAAACTTGAATCAAAAGACAAGATTTCAGTATCTGGTAAAAAAAAAAGTAGCTAGATACTCTAAATGAAGCCATAAAAATTAAAGAATGGCGTGTGTAATGGGATTGTCATCACGTGGTACTAACTGGTCGATTTTGTGGTATATTCCTGAATATGCTCTGATCTTATATATGTCATTTCTCATGTTGGCGAATGTTTCGTCTAATGAGACACCCATAGGTGTGAAGGAGAAGTTTGTATTTTATGTGTGGATCAAAGAAACCATGAGGTTGCTCTTGATTTACACAATAGCCATGACGTTGCTTTTGATTAGCACAACATTTGTCTTATTGTAATTTTTAACCGTAAACTTTCATTGCATATACAATAACTTTTAAACTAAAAGTCATCATGTATTCTTGTTTGACAATTGTTTTGGTGGAAGTCCTTTGATATTGAAAGCACATATGAAAATATAAAGTGAAGCAAGAGAATACTGAAAACTTGAAGCAGAAGACAAGATTTTAGTATCTGGTAAAAAAAGTAGCAAGATATTCTAAATGAAGCCATAAAAATTAAAGAATGGCGTGTGGGATGAGATTGTCATCCCGTGGTACTAACTGGTCGATTTTGTGGTATATTCCTGAATATGCTCCGAACGTATATACACCATTTCTCATGTTGGCAATTGTTTCGTCTAATGAGACACTTATAGATGTGAAGGAGAAGTTTGGGTTGTATGCGCGGATCAAAGAAACCATGACATTTGATTAAAGAAACCATGAGGTTGCTCTTGATTAACACAATAACCATGACGTTGTTTTCTATTGATTGTAATTTTTAACTGTCTCCTTTATTACATATACAATAACTTTTAAACTAAAAGTCATCATGCATTCTTGTTTGACATCTATTTTGGTGGAGTCCTCTGATATTGAAAGCACGTATGAAAATATAAAGTGATGTAGAAGAATACTGAAAATTTAAAGCAGAAGACAAGATTTCAGTCTATGGTAAAAAGAAAAGTAGTTAAATACTCTAACAGAAGCCATAAAAATATGGCGTGTGGTATGGGTTTGTCATCCCGTGGTACTAACTGGTTGATTTTGTGGTTTATTCTCTAATATGCTCCTAACGTATATATGTCATTTCTCATGTCGGTGATTGTTTCGTCTAATGAGACACCTATGGATGTGAATGAGAAGTTTGTGTTGTATGCGCAGATCATAGAAACCATGACGTTGCTCTTGATTAACACAATAACCATGTCGTTGCTTTTGATTAACACAATATTTGTTTGGTTGTATAGGCTCCATTTGTACCGTACTTATCTCGTTGTGAAGCTATCATCAATAAGACCACAAACCTGTTAGAAATAATTATATTACTAACAACTACAATGACTATCTTTAATGTAAGTAGCATACCCGTAATTTGACTGTCCTTAATGACAATCCATGTAATTAAGATTTAATATCAATTGCTCACAACGACATAGTTACACTTTTCAGGTATCAAAAATGAATGGTACATCATTACAAAATTACAAACTAAAACTACTTAGACAAATTTATTAATGTAGAACTTCAACAAATAAATCCCTATTAACATTTTGGAAGATCCTTTGGAGGTGGTAGAAGCGACTCATTTGGCCCGTTCCCATTTTCAACCAAAAACGCCATTTTTAACCCCCAAGTTGTATGCACTTCCAAATGACAATGCAAGAACCATACACCTGGATTATCCGCTCGAAACCGAATAGCAACCCAACCACCAGAAGGCACACCGATTGTGTTCCTTTCAACCGGATCAACTAGATTAAACTTCTTTGGGCTTGTTTTCGCGTTGTAGTTGCCTATTCCCTTGCCAACCGCAAAGAAGTTGAACCCATGTAGATGGATCGGGTGATTCTCGGCAGCAATAATGCCCGTGTCTTGTAATACTATTTGAACGGTTGAGTTGTATTTTAACCGATAGAGCTTGGTCCCGCTAGCGGTAGCCAAGTTTGTAGGACCGGGTCCCGTGTAATTGAAAGCAAATGGTGGGTTACTAGGAAAATCGGTAGTGAACACTCCTTTGTTTTTGAAGTAATGTGCTTGAAGAAGAGCTGTGGTGGGCATAACAAATGTAACATTGTTTACACTGGCCACAACTCGACTTCCATTACCCACTTTGCAAGTCGGGCATGGGTTGACACCAAGCCCGACTGTGAAATATAATGAATGGTCAACTTTTAAGGGCACTTTAGCAGGAAACCTTTTTGAGTTCAAACTTCGTAGAGAATCTATGAACTTGTTTGCAACTATGGTGGCGTTTTGTGGGGGTGGGGTGGTTAGGGTGGTAGGAGAGGATGAAAGGGTGCCGGTGTATTGAATGGTGGCAGTAGCGGTCTTGTTATCGACGGCAATAGGGGAGTCCATGAATGGGGAGGCAATCATAATGTATGTACCGGTTTTCTTGTCAGCGGTGAAGATGGCATTTGTGGTTTGGCCTGGTGCTATGACAATTGTGTCGGTTTTGAAGGGTTTGACATAGACGGCGTCCACTTCGACCACTTTGAGTTTGTGGCCAGCGATTTTGAAGAATAATTCTTCATTGAGTGCAGCGTTGATTATACGTAGCATGTATGATTTTCCTTTTTCGACACTCAATTCGAATCCCCCTGCCATACAAAGAAAGAACAATGCCATCAAACTTTATTCAAATGTGAAGGAAAAAATTACGCCACTTTTTCATTCTTTACCTTGTTTTTGACAACCAATGATTCGTCCCGGATGACCATTAATAGTATGGGCATCCGAGACGTTAGGTGCCAAGCCAGATTTTAGTGCTTGATTGATTACTGCTTCGGTATCTGCTTTCCACCATTCACCTATATATATCCACAATGATCGAATTAACAACAATATTAGTTTTACATATGATAGAATATACATTTGTATATATTAGTTTATAATTGTAACTCGTAAAAGAACTCAATTGTTTTAAAGTTATCAAGATATTGGACTAAGTTCTAACCTAGAATCACAACTTGCTCCATATGGGGTTTGGGAAATGGATATGGGACACCAAGTTTAGGCAAAATGACAATGGCACCATGGACTGTAGCTCGTAGCCATAGAATATGAGCGTGCCATAAAAGTGTGCCACGTTGCCCGGTTATCTTGAAGTTATATACGTAGCTTTGTCCGGGCTGGATCGGGCATTGTGTTATGTATGCTGGTCCGTCCGCCCATCCTGTTCGCAATTGTCTTATTCCATGCCTGCCAAAAAAAAGTTTATTAATAAAAATTAACTATATAGGTCTCATTATTGGATTAAATATTTGCAAACCATGAATATTTGATTTTTATACAACGTACGTACCAGTGAATGGAGACGTTATAGTTAACATGGTTGACAACTTTTACGAGGACCGTATCACCCTCTCGAGCATAAAGAGTCGGTCCAGGAAACCGACCATTAACAGTCACTATAGGCTTGCTTGAGCATAACCGATTCGCGTTCTTTGTAACAACCTACATCACATAGATTATATATATATGTGTTACAAATATATATTTTGAGCTTTTGAGTCCCCTAGATATACAATGTATTTTATTTCCAATTCATGACCATAAGAAAAGAAGTTAAATTACTAAGTTATTATGTATGATCATGCATGTGTGTTTATATTGATTAAGAATGAATTATACTCACATTGAACTTATAGTGACGTATGCGACCTTGAACTAACAATGGGAAGAAGAATCCGATTACGATTAAAGCTCGAACCCAACTCTCCATCTTGGTTTTATCGGGTTGAAGTAGTTGTACGTGTGTAATTGATGGTTAGTTAAGTGATGAGAGATGACTAGGTAGCGCAAGCTTATATATACGTACATGACTGATGCAATGTCGTTTTAGGGCTGTTAATTAGGTCCAGGAACAGCAGCTGACTGCTGGTAGCTAATGGTTTGAGAGGGAGAAAACACTTGATTTATATTTCTTTAATCCAAAGTATGTTTGCTGTGAATATGGTTAGTTTGATTTATATGGTTTCTTCCATTTCACATAAAGTCATTTAGAAGATGTGATAGTTTGTTTAGAGTGTTTATTTCTAATCAAACATAATGTTAGGAATGGATTTGACAATTTCAATATTTTATGAAATTTCAGAATTTGTTTTGTTAACGGGTCACAAGATTAAATAGATAAAATTAAAAAACTTATCCTAAAAAACATGTAATAATTAAAGTGGTGTTTGGTGAAAAAGAATAAACAATTAGGGGGAAAATAAAATAAAAAGTGAATTTCTATTTGAGTCCCTATGTTTTGGTCATTTTAACTACTTGAGTCTAAAATCAAAACTCGTCTCGATCTGAGTTCTTAAAGTTTCTAATCTTAACTTCTTGAGTCCAAAAGATAACCTCTGTTAGATTTTATCAGTTAAATTTTGTGAAATGATTTAAATGCCCCTGGTTTATATTTTTGTTTTATGATATATCATTAAATAAAAAACTAATATATAAATCAACCCGTCCTCTCCCTCTCTCTATGTTTTCACTCTCTATTACCCCTCTCTCTCTCTATTAGGGGTGCAAACGAGCCGAGCCGAGCCCGAGCTCGACCAGGCTCGAGCTCGAGCTCGATTAACTTATAAGAGCTCGAGCTCGAGCTCGGCTCGGTTCGAGCTTTGTTTTTAAAGCTCGAGCTCGGCTCGTTAATAGTTTCTCAAGCTCGAGCTCGGCTCGGGCTCGGCTCGTTTAGTGGTTATTAGTTAATATATTAAATTAAATAATATATATAATAGGCTCGTTTAGGCTCGATAAGTCAAAAGCTCGGCTCGGCTCGTTTATTACACGACTTAAAATGTGGGAAAATAATATAAAATATTAATAAACCTAATATTATATTAGGCTCGATAAGGCTCGACGAGCCTGGCGAGCTTCATATGCCAGGCTCGAGCTCGAGCTCGATAAGTAAACGAGCTTCATATTAGGCTCAAGCTCGGCTCGAGCTCGATAAGGCTCGGCTCGTTTCGAGCTTTTTACCGAGCCGATCTCGAGTAGCTCGCGAGCTGCTCGGCTCATTTGCACCCCTACTCTCTATCTCTCTCTCTCTCTCTCTTCTCCTCCTATGCTCTTCTTTATTCATTTTCATCCACCACTTTTATCACATAACCAACTAACCACCACCAGACACAATCATTGTCTCCGCTACAAAACTCCACCAAACCTGTTGGAACCTCCACCACTAGCAAACACCCACTGTTCTTCCCCACTCAAACTCTTTGGTTCTTCCCCACTCAAACTCTTTGATTTCAGGATCCCACTGTTATGGGGGTTTTTGTAACACCCCAACCGATGGCGGAATCATCGAGGTGCCACGTAGTGACGATTGTTCAATAGCTCATGGACTAAAAGTGTAAATATTGATACATTGATTAAATAGTTTATTACATTGAAATGAAATACAACGATTCTAAATGCCAACTAACAGAAATACAATGAATCCAAAAGTCTAAGTAAAATTCCAAAAGCTTAAAAGTCATCTCACAAATAACCTGAAACATGTACGAAAATAGTATATGTCAATACAAAAATGTATTGGTGAGCATACCCTGTTTGAATACATATAGTAGAAAAAGAGTTTTCGCAATTCACGTGTTATACTGTCTATAATTTGGTGTTCAAGCTGTACACATGCCACCCAAAATCAAACCTTAGGAATAGAATGAACATCCTAGAATAATGGGATGTTATGTATAGTATAATTGCATCCCTAACACCGAAGTGTTAGACCGTTATGTATAATTGCATCCCTAACACCGAAGTGTTAGACCGTTATGTATAATATAATTGCATCCCTAACACCAAAGTGTTAGACCGTTATGTATAATATAATTGCATGCCTAACACCGAAGTGTTAGACCGTTATGTATAGTAGTCGCCCAATATAGTATGCGACTGGAGAAATAGTTTACACATAATAATGAACAAGGTCTCATACAACAGAGGCACAAGTGATGTAAATCATAGTAGTTAATACTATTCATTATTATGCTAGGCCCACACCGGGTTAATGATTAAGGTCATAGGTACACGCTATCATCGAATCAACAAGTAAAACACATACAAGAATTGCGATTGTGAATATAGAATAAAACATGATTAAGTGAGTGAATTAATAGCGTACATGAGTCACCCCAAAAGTGTAAAACATGAAAAAGGGGAAAGATATACTCACTTTGATTGTAATGATGGACTTGCAAGATAATCAACGTGAATTAGAGATTTGTGATTGAACCTAAGCAATTTAAGAATGATGATTTAATGTCTATTCATGTTATTTTTATTTTATAGTTAGAATGTAGCTTGATCTATTAAATTTATTTTTAGTATTTTAAACGTTTTATTGCTAAAAATATATATATATATATATATATATATATATATAATCACTCAATTTATATAAAAACCAACTATGCTAGTCGAATACCAACAAATAAGATAAAATTGTATTGCAAAATCATTTGTTTAAAAGCAACATTCGGTTTATATATAGAATACTATCTAAATAATAATAAACTAATATTCCAACATATGTCGTTTAGTTTATGAAAAGCAATTAGAAAGATATCTCATTTATGATTATGGGGTGGCTAAAAGAGGTTGGCACCGACTAGTATATAATATTAGAATTTTATCTTCTTCATAACACAACCCTATGTATCATATCTAGGATAAAATACTGGAACATATATATATATATGTATATATATATTAATTAATCCAAACAATGAATTATGAATTAGATGTAAGTAAGTTTGTGTAGTACTCTATTTGTATTTCATGAAAAATGAAATAACACCACTTATGTGAACCAAGGTAGGTTGTAATACCTGAGGAAAAGCAAAACAATTCTGGTAAGGTGGAAGGCAAGTGGAAGGATAGATGTGTTTGAAGCTGAGACTTGCTAAGTCCTAGTCCTGGTAGCAGCAAAATAAAAGAACAGGGTGACCGGTGGTGCGGCGCGAGATAATGCTTATGCGAAAACAGAGGTTGCTGTTCGAGTAGATGAAAGGGAATATCGAAATAATTTCTAACGAAGCTTGGTGGTCGAAGAGTTATTTGGTTTTGTACAGCGGCTAATAGATTGTTACAACCGGTAATGGTTTTGGTCGTGGATAGGACTGAGGAATGACTAGATAAAGCTGTTGTGGTTGCTAGTGAGGTGAGTAACTTTAGGCGATGATTAGAAATAGGCTACGGTGTTTGCGGGATTTCATACGTAAATTAGTGTGATTGAGCAAGTTATTTAGGTAGATATAAAATGACATTCAATTGGCAGTAGGTTACCTATTTAAAACCATTAATGGCATTCAACATGCCAGCGGGTAAAGATTCGAAAAGATGGCGGTTTCTTAGGATGACAACCAATTTCCATTTACGTTTTATAGTTTAACTTGTGTATACTTTGTTACTAATATTCACTTTAAATCCTACTAATTGTCATTTAAGATTTTGAGTTTAACAAAGTAGTAAATAAAATGCAATGATTTAATGATGAACTTTTATAATCAATTAGATTTACAAGAACTCCAAACGTAATTACAATAAAAAAAATTAAAGGCCAAAATTGTATAATAGATAATAATCGAAAAAAACTCAACTTTAATTAGATAAAAAAAAACATAGGAAGTACACGGACTGGATTTGACAACTTACTAAAAGATAAGGGTGACGGTTGTCACAGTCTCCCCTACTTTAGAAAATTTCGTCTCGAAATTCCTTTTAAGTGGAGGTTTCTATGAAACAGAAGGCGTTGTAAAAGTCAACTAGATTTTTTTTTTTAAAAAAAAGTCATCATTTATGATTTGCCAACATTTAAAATAGTTGTCTAATATCCATAGTAAAAGTTTCAAAATCTTAGACAGTTGACCCAAAGTTAGAAAGTTGATAGTTTAGATGAGTAAGGTTTTAGGAATGTGTAACTGGTGAGGGGCAGAGGTACAAATGAAGCAGTCTCCCCTACTTTAGAAAGGTCTCTAGTTGAACTTTATTAAGGACATGCAACGAGACTTCGAATAATAGAGTGTGTAAGGGAGTACAAGTTTTGGTCTTTCTGTGTGGGTGGTCAAAAGAAAGATTCCTGGAAGACGAACCGAAGCTTGTGTAAAAACGTTCTTGTCAGAAATGATAGCCGTTGGTCAATGACCTATTAAAGAGGTCGGATCCAACGCTATTAAATAGCCCAAAATGCGAAAATGTAGAAAAATAATGGGTAGGTTCTTGGTCAGACTCGTAGTCCGCTCCCGCAGTATCGTTAGTGCTTATATATAGGGTGTACCGCAGCTAACCCACCACACTACCAATATCTTGGATTCGTACTGATTGTCCACCAAAAGCCTAAATGAAATCACACACCACCCCTAGGTACCTGTAAACCCATGATTGCGTTCCGGACCGTAATCACCGATTTACCTTACACCAGGGTGTTATGTTTTTCCCTAACACTAACATAAATGATACAAGAAACAATGCGTGCAACCCAAAATGTGTTAAGTAATAGATACTGCAATGAAATAATGTGTAAGCATGACATGGTTAGAGGTTCTTCCCCTGTCGGGTTCACCTGTTAACCGAAATAAGAATAATGTGTAAGTATAAGGCACGGTTAGAGGTCCCTCCCCTTTCGGGTTCTCCATTAAGTAACCGGCCAGTTTCTGTTCAGGTCGTTAGGCTCTAAACACTCATATTGATAGACTCTAAGGATTACACCGTTCCCCTCGGGTCAGAGGAGTACCCCGATCCGAGTCGTACGTGGGCACTGGCTTAGACCTCATGCGAGTTATCAATTAGTATGTTCATTGACCATGATGATAAACAAAATAATGAAAAATTATAACAGGGTTTTGCTCAAAATAGGAAAGTATGCGTACAAAATATGCGTTCAAAATATACGTTCAAAGTATGCGTTCATGAAAAGTATATAAGCATAGCATGAAATTTCGATTCGAAAGAGCATAAATCGAGTAAATCGCACAATGGAACAAACGAGAGTAAACGAGTTGAACTAATGCTCAAAGTTAGTGATGTAAGAATAACTGCTAATAAATAGCGCGAGAATAACCGCAAATAACGCGTAAGAATAATCGCCAATAAAAGAATAGTGCAAGAAAAATCATAAATAAGATAATGCGCGAACATAACTATAAATAAAATGGTGTAAAAATACAATAATGAAATTTACTGCAATTTGCAAATGAAAGTGTGCAGAACAGACATATAGTCTACTGGCATGAGGGTGTAAATTTAGTAATTTTGCATATATGCACTTATACGATAAAAGTCATTTAGCAAAATTCCGATAAGGATATGTCCATTATTTTGTTAGACCAAAAGTTTTGTGGCTGAGAGGATGCAAATGTAAAAAGATAAATTTTCGTTTATAAAAACGTAGTTTACTCGAACTTTGCGATATAGTTGAAAGAATAGTAGTAATGCAGCATGAAAATAAATTTTTAAAGATCGAAGAATGTTTTTTTTTAGGATCAATACAAGTTCGCATAAAAGGACTTCGCAGGTACACATTTTCATGTGTTTACGAGAAGTCGAGTTAAAAAAAATCGTTATAAGGCATACTATTAGTCGCAAGTTTCCTTATTTTCTTTTTCCTGAAAAACATGCATTGGATCAGTTATATGAAAATAAGATGTCTTACACTTGACTTGTAAATATGCAAAACTAGTTATAAAACACAATAGGAAACAATTTCATGAAGTACAAATCAAATGTGCTTTCAAAAGACCACTTTTTTTTTGTAAATGACATGGATAAGAATAAGAAACGTATATGATACGAATAGACTTCCAAATATTCAAGGCTTCGAAATAACGTGAATGGGAAAAGCTTAAAAATATAACATTTCTGAAAATATACTTTAAGTTTTAAAAGGATGATCGAGTCACAGCAAAGGAAATGCTAAGGGTTGTGAATAATGTGTAGGGTCCGTGCTTCAACTATCAATTGGTAACCTAGCTTCAAAACCCAAATCAACGTCGAAAGTTCACGGCGCACAATTTTTCATGATGCGTTGATTAAGTAAATCGGCTCAGTATTTTTGATAATATGATAAAAGTTTATGAGTTGAATGAAAAATGGAGAATCTGGTTTGGCTTGGGTGGATTCTCTTTGATATTGTTTAGGAAAGTGTGGGTAGGGTATGTATGAGGTTGGATATGATCCCGGATGCCTCGACAAATTTTGAGAAATAGGATTTTTCTGTATTTAAACATTTCTTTAACTTGTAAATTAAAATTTCATTAAAGTTGAAAATGAAATGTTTTGAGAAAAATCCAAGCGTTCCCCGTTGGGATTGGGTAAACTTGGAACCTTTAGTTGTCAAACTTTTACAAAATTTATACATTGAAAGACCGTTTGTTTGAAAGGATCGTTAAGGCATCTCTTTGGACTCATAGTGTGCTATTGGTTTCAAGGCACAAGGTGTATACAAGGTGTGTATTAGTGTGGTGGATAGGCTTATCTAAAACTGGGTATTTGAGTTTTGTGCTCTTGTGAAAGGGCAACACAAGAAATAGTTTGATACGTCAATTGTTTTATAGAGTAATGTATTGGTTTGTGTCGAGTAGATAGGCATTTATGTATGAATTTAGTCTGACCGAAAGTAGCTAACTAGTGATAATTGGCTATGGCTTAGGAGACTGGGCGTGTTTATGGCAGTAATTCAGTATGGGGTAAATGAGGATATGTTGTTGTGAGATTTGTGGACACATAAGAGGATATAAAAAGGTCATAGTTTAGTGATATATTGTGACGTCGATCAAACGAGTTTGTAAATATGAGGACACAAAAAAGTTGATTAATAAGTTTTGAAACCACTTTCATTTTAACTGTGTGTGAAGACGCAACGTTCCAAAGTTAGGATGTGATCGAAGTTAAAGTTTAAAAAGATTTGAGCCCTGGGAAAAATGTCTTAGCGCAGGAGAAGTGATGCTTTATAGTGTAAAGGTCATAAAGAATAATCGATATAGTGTAAATTTTAATGTGATAATATAGCGGACAAAAGTTTTAATAATGATGATGAAAAATCCAAAAGCGAATGATCAATGAATATTAGCATATGAAACAACAAGCGATGAAATTGAATCTTCAAATGATAAACAAAACATTTATAACATAAAACATTGAGGTTGTTTACATAGGAAACTTTGACTAACCCAAGTATTTAAAATTTCTTAGTGACTTGTGGGGGCGTACTTTAGCCTATAAGTGAATGCTCATCACACGAGTTCCCAGGTAGGTATACGGGTCCCTCGTCTAATTGGGATTTATCGAAGTACCAGGCCTAGACAGAAAACTCAGGATACAGGCGCTCACCCTTCCAGATTGCACGTGCCCCATCACTAGTGAATTCCAAAACTTTAGCGAGATTAAAAACGAGATGCAGAAATAGATCCTTGAGATGTGGATTTCACTCCTAACTCAAAGGTGTATTTCAAAATTTGAAAACGATTGTGGAATGAAACCAATCACTAAGTTAAGGATATCACTCCTAGCTTAGTGGTTAAATTCCTTTTTGAAGGAAATACTCTTTGAGGTGTGGATGTCACTCCTATCCCAAAGATATATTCCAAAGATGTATAACATATAGAGGAATGAAACAAATCACAAGGTATGGATACCACTCCTAACTTGGTGATATCGTTTCGTTTATGAGATACGAGTGTTTTCTTCTCCAAGTAAAATACCGAAACAATATCGAGAAAGAATCATAGCGAAAATATCTTGAAAGAAAATATAAGAATAAAGAAAAATATACACAAGAGGACTCGTGAATGTAAGCTTAGTTATAGACTAGGCTAAAAGGCATTCTAATAACCTAATTCCCTATAACCATGGCTCTGATACCAATCTGTAACACCCCAACCGATGGCGGAATCATCGAGGTGCCACGTAGTGACGATTGTTCAATAGCTCATGGACTAAAAGTGTAAATATTGATACATTGATTAAATAGTTTATTACATTGAAATGAAATACAACGATTCTAAATGCCAACTAACAGAAATACAATGAATCCAAAAGTCTAAGTAAAATTCCAAAAGCTTAAAAGTCATCTCACAAATAACCTGAAACATGTACGAAAATAGTATATGTCAATACAAAAATGTATTGGTGAGCATACCCTGTTTGAATACATATAGTAGAAAAAGAGTTTTCGCAATTCACGTGTTATACTGTCTATAATTTGGTGTTCAAGCTGTACACATGCCACCCAAAATCAAACCTTAGGAATAGAATGAACATCCTAGAATAATGGGATGTTATGTATAGTATAATTGCATCCCTAACACCGAAGTGTTAGACCGTTATGTATAATTGCATCCCTAACACCGAAGTGTTAGACCGTTATGTATAATATAATTGCATCCCTAACACCAAAGTGTTAGACCGTTATGTATAATATAATTGCATGCCTAACACCGAAGTGTTAGACCGTTATGTATAGTAGTCGCCCAATATAGTATGCGACTGGAGAAATAGTTTACACATAATAATGAACAAGGTCTCATACAACAGAGGCACAAGTGATGTAAATCATAGTAGTTAATACTATTCATTATTATGCTAGGCCCACACCGGGTTAATGATTAAGGTCATAGGTACACGCTATCATCGAATCAACAAGTAAAACACATACAAGAATTGCGATTGTGAATATAGAATAAAACATGATTAAGTGAGTGAATTAATAGCGTACATGAGTCACCCCAAAAGTGTAAAACATGAAAAAGGGGAAAGATATACTCACTTTGATTGTAATGATGGACTTGCAAGATAATCAACGTGAATTAGAGATTTGTGATTGAACCTAAGCAATTTAAGAATGATGATTTAATGTCTATTCATGTTATTTTTATTTTATAGTTAGAATGTAGCTTGATCTATTAAATTTATTTTTAGTATTTTAAACGTTTTATTGCTAAAAATATATATATATATATATATATATATATATATATATATATATAATCACTCAATTTATATAAAAACCAACTATGCTAGTCGAATACCAACAAATAAGATAAAATTGTATTGCAAAATCATTTGTTTAAAAGCAACATTCGGTTTATATATAGAATACTATCTAAATAATAATAAACTAATATTCCAACATATGTCGTTTAGTTTATGAAAAGCAATTAGAAAGATATCTCATTTATGATTATGGGGTGGCTAAAAGAGGTTGGCACCGACTAGTATATAATATTAGAATTTTATCTTCTTCATAACACAACCCTATGTATCATATCTAGGATAAAATACTGGAACATATATATATATATGTATATATATATTAATTAATCCAAACAATGAATTATGAATTAGATGTAAGTAAGTTTGTGTAGTACTCTATTTGTATTTCATGAAAAATGAAATAACACCACTTATGTGAACCAAGGTAGGTTGTAATACCTGAGGAAAAGCAAAACAATTCTGGTAAGGTGGAAGGCAAGTGGAAGGATAGATGTGTTTGAAGCTGAGACTTGCTAAGTCCTAGTCCTGGTAGCAGCAAAATAAAAGAACAGGGTGACCGGTGGTGCGGCGCGAGATAATGCTTATGCGAAAACAGAGGTTGCTGTTCGAGTAGATGAAAGGGAATATCGAAATAATTTCTAACGAAGCTTGGTGGTCGAAGAGTTATTTGGTTTTGTACAGCGGCTAATAGATTGTTACAACCGGTAATGGTTTTGGTCGTGGATAGGACTGAGGAATGACTAGATAAAGCTGTTGTGGTTGCTAGTGAGGTGAGTAACTTTAGGCGATGATTAGAAATAGGCTACGGTGTTTGCGGGATTTCATACGTAAATTAGTGTGATTGAGCAAGTTATTTAGGTAGATATAAAATGACATTCAATTGGCAGTAGGTTACCTATTTAAAACCATTAATGGCATTCAACATGCCAGCGGGTAAAGATTCGAAAAGATGGCGGTTTCTTAGGATGACAACCAATTTCCATTTACGTTTTATAGTTTAACTTGTGTATACTTTGTTACTAATATTCACTTTAAATCCTACTAATTGTCATTTAAGATTTTGAGTTTAACAAAGTAGTAAATAAAATGCAATGATTTAATGATGAACTTTTATAATCAATTAGATTTACAAGAACTCCAAACGTAATTACAATAAAAAAAATTAAAGGCCAAAATTGTATAATAGATAATAATCGAAAAAAACTCAACTTTAATTAGATAAAAAAAAACATAGGAAGTACACGGACTGGATTTGACAACTTACTAAAAGATAAGGGTGACGGTTGTCACAGTTTTGAAACGGAATCGACGAGTGTTAACGCAAGAAAGGTAAATACGGGTTGTTTTGGAGGATTATCACCATCCATTGACTTCGGTTATCGAACTTCTGATGCTTTTGGCTTCAAAGTTTTACTATGGCGATTGATCCTTTGGAAACCCTGACTTTTGCTTCAACTTCTAATTGTAAACGATGGCATAAGTGGATCACAATCTGTAACAGGTCCGAATTCGAACATAAAAGTCCGATCTTTACCAGATCTAGTGATGGTGGGGTGCGATAGTGCGGTGGTGCAATGGAAGTGGTTTCGTGGTTGTGTGGGAGAAAGAGAGAAACGACAAGTTCATGTAAGGTTTCTGTATGACTGTACTTTCTGACAGCCTCAATAATCCGTACTTTGACTGTGTAATTAACTATCTGTTTAACCTTACGACGGCCTAGATCGATTGTTATCTGTATTATTTGTAAGGATCAGTTTGGACTACAATTAGATGAAGGATAAGAAGGGGGAGGTGAGTGGTGGGACGGTGGTGGGGGAGTTGGTGTTTCATGACAAGAGAGGGGTATTATTTGGGTGGGAATGGTGTATATTGGTGGCAACGACAGTGCATTATGATGGTGGTGGTGTCTTGTGGTGGTGGTGGTTTATGGTGGTGATAGGCTGGTAGGTCAATAGAGAGAGGGAGATGGGTTGAGTAAGTGTGCAAGTCTGCACATGTATATATGTTGTGTTTGTTTTTAGTGGTAAGAGTATTTTGGTAATTTCACAAAACTTAACTAAGAAAATCTAACAGGGTTATCTTTTGGAGTCAAGAAGTTAAGATTAGAAACTTTAAGAACTCGGATCGAGACAAGTTTTGATTTTGGACTTAAGTAGTTAAAATGACCAAACCACAGGGACTCACATAGGACTTCACTCTAAAATAAATTAAGTCTTAGGGGACGGGGCACTCTCGGCAAACAACAATCTGCAACGGTTGCCGATCAGTAACACCGCCGCCACCTACTTGCCAACCCTCAAAAACCTCTGCACTCAGCAACAACTACCCGGTCGGCAATGGTAAAGATTTTTTGTGTGATCTCCAGTCATCTAAGTTAGGTTTCCTTCACACACCTTCTTCAATGGGCTTTAGTCTCATTCCACAACTTAATCTCTTATCAACCCTCAGGTTGTTGGATCCAAAACATTACCTTTGACTTCGTCAAGTCACTACTAATAATTTGCAATTGAGATCAGTTGTACTAACGTGTTATTGACTCGCAAGTCGTGCATGCCTTAATGTCAACTCGTAAGACTATAACTCATGATCTAAACTTTGATCTAGTTATAACGTCTTCTTTTTAGAATAAAACAAATCTTGTTTCAATATGAACACGTATTCATTATGCATATGGCCGGTATGCTCAATCATCAGCCATTAATATCAACCGGTTGGCATCTGAGTCTAATCAATTAGATTGACTCCTTATCAAGTTGGCATATGAGTCTAATCGACCAGATTAACTCCTTATAAACATTGTGTATTCTAGTTGACATCTGAGTCTAAACAACCAGATGGCTCGTTACAACCATAACCTTTATTGCCAACTTTTAACTTCATATTATCAAATGCAAGTTACCCCCCACATTTAAGTGTTATTAGATTGAAACAATCCAACAAAAGATAAAAGGTAAAGAAATGTCATCTTTTTATATGGATTGAGAGACTCCGCAAACACCATTTATACAAACCTATGGTTGTTCCTTAAATGGATCTATCCCCCACATTACTTGCACTTTAATCAAGTTTAAGTAATACTACTCACGATGACTACTATCCTTGATTAGATCACAAATATCTACATCTTTGTACTATTGAAGTCATTCGAGTATACTGTTCACCTCATATTCCACTTGTGCACAAGAGGTTTTAAAGCTAAACAAGGCAACATATGCCTTATCATGAGATGCCAACACTTTTGCGTGTATGAGTTCTCCTCACTACACTTAAAAAAAAACCCGGATAGAATCATTATCAATGATCTAGTTAATGGTTTTTTTTTCGAGTTATTCCATTAGATGAAGAAAGTTATATATTTTTAGTCTTTGTTAGATACCAAATTCATTCTCATGCCATCTTATAATTTGAATGTTTAAAGTTAATTTAATCGCCACAGAGCATCTAAATTAACATGTACTAGTCTAGCATGCTTTAGACTACAATACTCTAGCATGTGAACAGAAGATGCATCATTCTGATTCTTCACAGCCTTAAGAGATAAACGCATCATCTCTTACCAACATTCATTCTTATTTATATATGACCATGAGATTTTTTTTTTCATATAGTCTCATATGTATGTTACATAAATATGCATTTTCCATTATTCAATCTAAGAATATAACATTTTTGCCTTTGATTTCGAAGGCTTCACCATTAACTTATAAGTACTTGACTATAAGTCTTATCTCGAGTAACTTTGGTGAACACATTCATCACCCACAAAAGGTACGAATAGTATAAGTGTACAATTACTTTTGGGGAATTGGTCGCGTGAAAATTTGGATAATACGGCTAGAATTCTTCGGGTGTTTTATCTTTGCTCGGGCCTTCGCATTAACCTGCATAAGTCTAATCTTTTTGGGGTTGGTATTGAAGATGGGCAGGTTCAAGAGATTTTGCAAATTCTGGGATGCAAAAAAGGTGCTTTTCCTTTTGATTATCTCGGAATTAAAGTTGGTGCTAATATGAATAGGGTCAAGAATTGGTCGACAGTGATAGATGTGGTAAAATCAAGACTAGAATCTTGGAAGGCGAGGACTTTATCGATAGGTGGAAGGTTGGTTCTTATTAAATCGGTGCTAGAAAATTTACCTATTTATTATTTCTCTTTGTATAAGGCTCCAAAGAAGGTGATAGATTGCATAGAGATGATTATGAGAAGATTCCTATGGGCCGGCTCGTCAGAGGAAAAAAAGATAGCTTGGGTCGCGTGGGAGGTAATTATGAGATCGAAGAAGGAAGGTGGTCTAGGGGTTTCCAAGCTGCAAGATATTAATGAGGCGCTCCTTCTAAAATGGGCGTGGCTTTTTAAAAAAGGGGGAAATTGTTTGTGGAAACGGGTTATTGTTGGATGTCACGGGTCGAGGAGAGCTTGGAATATGTTGCCTTGTACGCCCTCGGCTAGTGGATGTTGGAGACAAATTGTTAAGGTTGGAGACAAGAAGACTCAAAACGGGAGATGCCTCAACAGTTACTTCGTGGGTATAGTAGGCGATGGGGTTAGTATAAATTTTTGGGGGGATAGGTGGTTGGGAGACGAACCGCTGCGTATTAGATATCCTCATATTTTCAGGTTGGAGAAAAAGAAATGGGCAACTATCGTTGATCGGGTAAAGATTCTGCAAGGTGTCAAGGTGATGAATTGGGATTGGTGAGTAAATCCGAGAACTTATGAAGAGGTTTCGGAGTTGTTTGCGTTACTGGCCGAATTGCATGATTATAAATGGGAAGGTGGTAGAGACTCATGGAATTGGGAAGGAGACCATAATGGTTTTTTCTCAGTTCGTAGCTCCAAGATGGTTATCCGAGATGCTTCGCAGATTTCCCACACTCCGAACATAGAATGGGTGAGCTGGATTCCTATGAAATGCAAGATTTTTGCTTGGCGAGTTGGCCTTGACAGAATTCCTACAAAGGTTAACTTGGTTAGATGCGGGGTTCCGATTGAAAATACTTTATGTCCTTTGTGTGATGCGGATCAGGAATCGTCATTACATCTGTTCACGGGATGCCTGTTCTCTACAGGAGTGTGGACAAGAATGGAAGCTTGGTGTAGAATGAACCCGCTGTTCGTTTTCGATATCTCAGATCTTATTCGGTTGCATAACACTCATTCGAAAAACAATATAGAAGCCAGCGTGTTACAAGGCATTGTCTACACGGCGATGTGGGCGATATGGAATGAGAGGAATGATAGAATTTTTAATAACAAGTCTCGAAGAGCGGTGGAGTTGATTGAACACATTAAAGTCGTGACGTTTTTTTGGCTTAGACATAGATCTAGAATTAAAGGTTTAGATTGGAACAAATGGTATAAATACCCTTTGGATTCGTTGTAATTCGTTTTTTTGTCATAGAGTCCTTGCTTTGAGGACGCTAGTGGCTTGTTTGGTTGAATGAAATTTATCTTTCAAAAAAAACTCTCTTCTCTTCTTTGTATCAAGACTTCTCATCCAAAGAATTAAGGCACACAAACCTCATGTTTTTATGCAAGAAAGATAGACACATGAGACTAAATTAATTCATCAATTATTAAATAATAACTATCATGATAATTAGAGACATAAAGTCTCTCATTTATCAACATTTAACAATAGTTTAATCTTCATTAGTGCCATAAAGAACTCTAACTCAAGAGTCTCCTTAATAATTTCACTAAATATCAATTAAATTCCATTCATCATTCTAAAATTCCAACATATATTACTTAAATATATGCGTTTTATGTATACATATAAAAAGTGTTAACTTGGATGATGTAAGAGTTTGGAATTGAAGTGGTGATGGGATTACATGCAAAAGAAAAACCAACGAAAGTTATGGGCTCAATTATTGATTTTTTGTTGAGCTAATTATAATAAGTGGCCTAGAACTAATATGGGCTGAACTAAACTTTCTGGGTTGGGCCACTCGATTGGAACATTGGGCTGCAAAGAGAACGAAAACACTTGGAGTCTAAGACTAAAGAGTAAAGTCTAAAGTGGAAGTCGGCATGAAGGTTTTTTTTCTTTTTTTTTTCTTTTGTTTTAGATAAAAGGATCTCATCTACAATTCGCTTGGTGACTTCTTTTAACGGCTGCAAATCGAGTTCGAAGAAAGCTTTTGGATTTTTCTAGTGTCAACAAAGATTCATTGTTTTGTAAGTTTTATTTTATGTTTTGTTTGGTTTGATTGATTTACTTATCATGTTCGGGTGAATCAGTTTAGTTTCAACATTTAGGTGTATATTATATGATTTGACTCAAACTTATGTTATGTGAAATGGTTATGTTCGATTCAATTGTTTGGTAGTTTGTTTTTATGGTTTTTGTTTTTAATGAGGATTCTATCCAACATGTTTTCTGTTTTTTCTTGTGAAGGTCCCTATAGTTCAGAATTTTGAATACAATTGTGAACCTTTTTAAAGGGAAAATTTTAGAAAAAGTTCACAATTTTGTATAAAATTACCATGTATATGGACTTTATGATAAAAGAGACAAATAAAATTTTGAGTTTGTCTATGAACCTAAAATTATTATAGAGTCACAAATTTTTTTCATTCATTCATTATATAATAACCAAGTTACCTCTGGATAATGGATAAGTGAGCAACAAGCTGCGCCGCTATCCATTTTTGAATCGCAAAGCCTATTCTACTAAATACAAACCCTTGGTTCCTCGGGCTTTGCGAGTCACAAATCTAAATAAACATTCCAAACATCGTGTCTGTTTGATTATAATAGGTATTTGTTTCACACAACCCGCATGCTAAGATCCTAACGACTAGCGGCCTTGCTCTAATCAACGAACTGCACTTGGTTAGACATAAGATGGAGCCGATGTCCAAACGGCGTGACGTCTAGTATTGATACAAACTATTAATTAAAATGAGCATTGCACCATGACCGTTAATGATCGTTAGTCGAATGAAATCAAGAAATTACCATAGTGTTTGAAATTAGTTTTTACTTGATCCTACACGGAACAAATACGATTCCCATTTATTTATTCGTTTTATTATAAAATAGTCGTATGGATGGGTCTTACAACATGCGGTCGTTGTTGAATGGCCACACAATCATATAAAGCCATCCAAACACCTGATTTGCACATACGCATGGCAATAGTACTTTACGATAATATAATGACTATGTAATTATTCTAATGAAACTTTGTTGAGTACTACTAGTTCTTGATTTAAATTAATAAAGAAATCAATATGAGCTAGTCTAAAGTCAATTGGTACCAGGTATATCAAATCAGAACACACATGAACAAATTGGCTAACACCCAAACTTTATTCTCAAGAAACTTTACTCAAAGCTTGATTACAAATTCATACTCAATACATAGTATATACAGCTAACCTAACACGTTAAGACTACACCAAGGATGCTAATTAATCAGTTTCATAATAATCACCTTTCTAACAAATATCAGTTAGAAAACTAGATAACTATCCATATAAATTAATCTTCAACTACGGTTGTGGGAGAACCGTAAATTCGCCAACACAATCAAATCAATAAAACAGGACCTTGTTCAAGATTTCGCTTCATTCGGCATTTTGTGGATTATCACATGACTTGAAACATAATCGAAAAAAGCTAGGTTTTGGAATGTCATATTTACCCATTTAATAAATAGATTAAAATAGGTTGTGTAGAGGTTGATTTGTTTAAGCCCTTTAACTAAACGGGTCAAGTCGTTTAACCCATTTGCTACAATCCATCAAATTGATTAACATTTTTAAAATTTGATCACCATATGTCAACATGATTGACACGTTTAGACGAATGAGTTAAACGAGTCATGTTCAGGTTACGAAATGTTAAGTGGATTTAAGTTAGCGTTGATGTTTTGGACAAGAATAAATTTACGGGTAGTGTTTAGACGGAAAATATCATGATAGGATAATTATATTATATTATAGTATCTATTAACGACACTTCTACAGTGTCGTACCAGCATCATAACAGAGAGTACAACATGTAATATGTAATGCTTGTTCACGAACCGCCCAAAAAAGGGTCCATAGGTCGCCCAGGATGGACTAAAAGCGCCCAGAAAAAGGGTGCCAAAACCGCACAGAAGAAAAAAGGGTGTCAACCGCCCAAAAAAATGTTGTTGAACGCCCAAAAAAGTTTTTATTTTGATTCTTCGCAAGTGATACAATATTACTGGCACACGTAGTTGAAGATTATTGGCCCACGTAATTGAAGATTATTGGCCCACGTAATTGAAGGTTATTGTTAACGTAATTGAAGATTACTGGCTCACGTAATTGACGAAAATTGCTAGATAGCGGTACGACACTATTGCCAATTGGTGGAAATAACTATCAAAGACATTTATTTTAGCATAATTTGAACAAATACTAGTTACCTAATATTATCGCTAAGAATGTTATTTTTAATGTCACCAAACCTATAACGACACGAGCGTCCCCTTAGTGAAGCGCGCCATACTTGTGGCCTCCGAATAAAGGCAACCCAAGTGTTGTAATCTTAAGGTTCGTCTGGAACTTAATGGGCCGCGACTATTTTTGTGAAGCCCACGCAAGAACAACAGTCGCCTTAATGTTATCTCTACTGTCCACCAAACCCGCAAAAAAACAGAAGTCGGGTAACTAAAACACTAGTTATATATATTTTTATGAAATATAAGTTATATATTCCAAAAGGGTGTTTCACAAGCAAAACTTTCAAGTAAAAAAGAATGATGGTGATGGGCGTTGGATGGGGAGCTCCTGTTGTTTTCATTTACACTTTAATCACCACACCACTCACCACTGTCTCTTTGTTTTTAATCATTGCCCTTTTTCACAATGCAAATAGGAAATGAAAACAAAAACCCTACACAATTATTGCAACAATACAAAATGTTATAAATAAATTGCAATCAGACAACAAGCTAGCTATAGCTAAAGCAAATCAATGTGTTATAAATTGCAGTGAATGTTGTTTAAATGCACTATGTACCAGTAACAGAACATATGACCTCTTCACCTTTGTAGCATCACTCACTCATAAATTAGTAAAAAACATAGAAGATGCATAAAATTAGTATGACTCCCCCGTTTTAACCGGTAACCCGACCTGGCCCGCTTTTCAGACAAACACATGTAGTCGAGCGTTGTTTGGGCGTGGAGAGAATCCAAAACGCCTGGGAACACCGTTCCCAGGGCGTTTTGTGTTTATTTTTTGTTTGAGCGTGGTGTCTATAATGCCGGTTGATGGCGTGAAGGGAAGAGAGAGAAAGCACTTCTAGGTGGATCAATTTGATTGGTGGGAGAGGCTTGAGGGGGCGTGGAATTCCACCCCATTACACATGGTCGTAGTACAAACCATAATAGAGTAAAATCACAATAACTGAATACCATCGTAATTAGAAAAAATATATGTTTAGTGAGGTTATTTATTTATCTATCATGATAACATAATCCCTGACTTAGCTAAAATTGTTCAAGTTGTGACTTATAAGTTTATTCAATTACCAAAGTTATAATGTTAATAATCCCCAAACCAAACCATCAAACCAGTTTCTCATTCCATCATCAATACCAATTTAACATCAACACAAACCTAACCCTTACTAGAAATTTTACTTTTCGAGCTTCCGGTTTCAGTTGCACTTCTTCGGCTACCACGTAAAGGCGTTAAGTAAAACCGCAAAAGCCCGCTGCTAGCATGATTGGGACTCTTCTCAGTAACAAACTCATCCCCTTGGCATTTGTTTTTGTTGGTACCACTTACAACCATATTCCTCCAGCTTACACTACTATTACTTCTACTTAATTTTCGGTCGAATTCACCATTTTTACTATTAATCTGATTGCCCCATACCTTCCCTTTCCAATTCCACCACTTGGGTTTTTTTACCAACCCATCATCCCCTGCTGCTGCTGCTAGCTCTTTCTCACCACCAATGCTATGAAACTTTATTCTACGTTGCTTCTGATTGTGAATATGATTGTGATTGTGATTGTAATATTCAGGCGACACTTTAGCATTTGAAATCAACACCGAATTATCACCACCAACCAAAGAGTTGGATCTCTCAAGACCCTTGATCCGTCTCCTATTCAAATAATATTCCCGGGTTTGGGTCTCCCCACCCGGAATGTTTTCATCTCCTAACTTTGGAAAACTCCTTCCAACCAAATACCCGTCCCAAGAACCCGAAACCCGACCCGCATCTAAAGAAAACCTCGGACCCATGTCGCATGATCTACGACCAAACACGTAATCCGTGTCATGACTGGGTGCTGGTAATTTAGTTTCCGAAACGATGTCGTTTGTAGTCTTGTTATGTAACTTATGCTTACGCCTCCAGTGTTGCCATTTTTTGGTCCAAGCAGAGGTTGACCAGAAGTTTGACTTTTTAGAAGGAGAAGGAGAAGAGAGATGAACAAAATCTATGTGTTGGTTGATTGACTTTAGGCTGTCAACAAGAGAGTCTATTTTAGACTCCATTTCTAGAATGTCGTTTTCTAAGTCGCTCATATTGGTTAAGTGTTGTTGTTGTTCATGGGATTGTTTGTTGAGATTGAGATTAGTAATAGAGAGACGTTGGGAGAGACAAGAAGGGCAGATACCGGAGAAGGTGTTGTTGTCGAGGTGTCGGGGACAGGTGGATAATGTTTGAGGTGGTGGTGGGTGATTAGTTATGGGAATCATATGTTGTGAATGATGGGTGTGTATAGTGTGCATAGTGCTCATGTTAGCAACAAGTAAGGTGTGGCAGTGGGTAACGTGGGTACGTATGGATAAAAAGAGGGTTTGATTGCAGGAAGCGTGGGAATTCAGGACTCAGGAGTGACTAGTTAGTAATTACCGAGGATATAATAAGATCTTTTTTTTATTTTTTTATTATTTTTGGTAAATTAGATGTACGTTTTACCATTGAATGGTTTTAATCGCATTTATGCTGTTAAATTTTTTTTTTATTTTTTTTATTTTAAGTAGTTCTATTCCCGGACAAAGAAAATTAATTGTTAAATTAGTTTTTAATACGGGGATACTCAGTTTTTTAGAGGAAAAAGATTTGCATGCAAATTGTAATGAATAAAATAATATGAATAAAATAATAATATAGTTAATTGAATAAAGTAATATGAATAAAATAATATATAATAAAATAATAATATAGTTAATTGATTAAAATAACCAACTGGGCTAGCTCAGTTGGCCACCCCAATGAGGGATAGGACGCTTGACCGAATGAGGTCATGGGTTCGATTCTTAGGGGGGAGGGTTTACCCATTTAAAAGTGGGGTTCCCGCCTGGGGTTGTAGAGGGGATCAGTCCCGCTAGAGCGGCAGAAATTCAACCGCTGGGATTCGATCCGGGGTCTCCCATAGGGAGTCCAAAGGCTTTACCAGTTGATCTACTCCTTCCAAAAAAAAAAAAGTTAATTGATTAAAATATTATTATATTTACTATTCATTTGTGACACTATTCATTTAACTTCATTTATTAATATATTGTAATTATATTAAACCAAAAATAAAGTTAACTAAAAATTAGATTAATGTTTACAATAAAAAATAAAAACTAATCTAACACAACATCATCGGGACGTCTAGCCCACAAATGCTCGACTAATTCATGGCGGAGGTTTCCGTGTATCTCACGGTTCTTGAGATTCCTTATGTTGTCGAGTCTTTGGTTATTATCGATTGTTGATTCGGCACGTGGAACATCACCTTGGTAATTTTAACATATCACCAAGCCAGCGGTCCTCCAATATCATGTTATGTAGAATAATACAAGTATAGACGACGTCCATGATCCTCTCTCGTATCCAAAACCTTATTGGGTTGGCAATCAAAGCAAGTCTTTTTTTAAGAACGCCAAACGCTCTTTCAATATCTTTTCTTGTCGACTCTTGTTTCTTTGTAAAGTACTTGCGTTTGTCTTCAAGTTGTGACGAGAAAGCTTGAACAAATGTCGCCCATTCGTTGTAAATACCATCAACCAAGTAGTAGTCGTACTTAAGTTTACGTTATTAGCATAAAATGATTGGGGCGGCTCAACCCCGTCGATAATGTTATCGAATATAGGTGATTGGTCGATAACATTTAGGTCGTTATTTGACCCGACAACTCCAAAAAAAGCATGCCAAAAGCAAATATCATGCGAGGCCACCGCTTCAAGTATGACACTCGGTCCAGAATGATCACCCCGATGACACTGACCTCGCCAGGCCGTAAGACACATAGCCCAACCAACATGCGTACAATCAAGACTACCAAGCATGCCGGGAAAGCCATGTTTCTCACCATGAACCTCGTATATGCGTTGGATATCATACATGGTTGATTTACGCAAATACCGTCGTGAGTAAATAGATATGATCCCTACGCAAATATATATATATATAGGTTTAGGTTCCTGTACAAAGGACATATTTTGTGAGAAGTGTGAGAAGGATTAAGAATTAGCATGTAGGCATCATGTTTTGGATTTAGGAATGATGTTTTAGGTTGTTTTAACTTGAAAAACACCAAACACAGCAATCTAAAACACAATCCAATGTATTATAGTCATCAAATTTATAAAACAGCTAAAACACACTATTTAACACTTAAAATACACTACTTAACGTTCTTAGCATGGTGTTTTAACTTTTAAGCCTAAAATACGTTGTTTTCAGTTTTTAATTGTTATGTTTGGTATTTTTTTAGGCAAAACAATCCAAAACAACATGACTAAGTTCAAAAAATGATGCCTACATATCAATTTTTAATCCTTCTCACACTTCTCACGAAATATTGCTTTTGTACAGGAACCTCACCCTATATAACATGGTTGGTTTACGCAAATACCGTCGTGAGTAAATAGATATGATCCCTACGCAAATATATATATATATATATATATATTATATATATATATATATCGAGTCTTTGGTTATTATCGATTGTTGATTCAGCACGTGGAACATCACCTTGGTAATTTTGACATATCGCCAAGCCCTCGGTCCTCCAATATCATGTTATGTAGAATAATACAAGTATAGACGACGCCCATGATCCTCTCTCGTGTCCAAAACCTTATTGGGTTGGCAATCAAAGCAAAACTTTTTTTAAGAACGCCAAACGCTCTTTCAATATCTTTTCTTGCCGACTCTTGTTTCTTTGTAAAGTGCTTGCGTTTGTCTTCAAGTTGTGACGAGAAAGCTTGAACAAGTTTTGCCCATTCGTTGTAAATACCATCAACCAAGTAGTAGTCGTACTTAAAGTTTACGTTATTAGCATAAAATGATTGGGGCGGCTCAACCCCGTCGATAATGTTATCGAATATAGGTTATTGGTCGATAACATTTAGGTCGTTATTTGACCCGACAACTCCAAAAAAGCATGCCAAAACCAAATATCATGCGAGGCCACCGCTTCAAGTATGACACTCGGTCCAGAATGATCACCCCGATGACACTGACCTCGCCAGGCCGTAAGACACATAGCCCAACCAACATGCGTACAATCAAGACTACCAAGCATGTCGGGAAAGCCATGTTTCTCACCATGAACCTCGTATATGCGTTGGATATCATACATGGTTGGTTTACGCAAATACCGTCGTGAGTAAATAGATATGATCCCTACGCAAATATATATATATATATATATGTACATATTTTAAAACGGAGTTAATTGCCAAAATGGTCCCTGTGGTTTGGCCCAAATTGCCAGTTTGGTCACTTTTTTGAATTTTTTGCCAAAAGCACCCCTCACAGATCGAAAATTGCCAAAATGGTCCATATTTAACTGAGTTTTTAACAGAGTATGGAAAGTTAGTTAAGTCTGAGGGGTAATTTCGTCCTTTCACTCTATTATTTTTTTTAAAGTTAATAACCCCCTTCTCCTTCCTTTGGCAGACCTAACCCACCCTTTTCTCTCTCTAAACCACCACCACCACCACCACCCTTCTTCACCATCCACAGAAGAAGGAGACCAGACCCGAACCCGAACCACAATTAAACCCGGACCAAAACAAAACCATATACCCCCACCTTACCGGACAGCAGCTGCTGTAACCACCACAACCATCACCGGTCGTCACCCACAGCACTACGACCACCATCAACAACGAGACCCAAAGCCACCTAATCCCGTCGGAACCCTTAGACCAGAACAACCACTGAGAACCACCTAAACAGTCGGACCAGGTCTGGTCTGTCCGAACTTGAACCATATCACCACCACTTCGATCCATCGTCCCAGCCCCCTTTTAGGCTTGAAAAACGTGTGCCGCCCCTGTGTCTGCCTATTTCGGGCTCCACCAGACCACCACGTCGCCGCCGCCACCAATGGAGGTGGTCGGCCGGCTCATAACCAATTTTTTTTTGTACTTTGCTCTGTTATTGCATTTGTTCTACTCCAATATCAGAAGTAGGGTTTTGGATTTTGTTTATGATGTTAATTAACTTTGCTGCTGATCCGTTAATTATACACACATTAGGATTTTTGTTTACTTCTACCTACAGGATGGCTTTTTAACTGGAATGTTGAAGAAGCAGTGTCACACCCGTCATGTACCCTATTTCCGTCCCAACATTGTGAATGGCAAAGAACCATAAGGTCAAATCTGTGTATTATAACAATCAACATCAATACCTATTATAGAGAGAGAGGGGCAGAGGAGAGAGAAAGAGATAGAGGAAAGGACGAGGCGGTGGTGGTTGTTGGAGAAGATGATTGTTGGAGAAGATGATGGGTTACCGAAGCTTAGTGACAGAAGCGGTGGTGGTTGGGTTTGGATTCCAGGTTGAAATGGGTTTCTCTCTATCATTAACCTTTGAGGTGTAGGGTTGAAATGGGTTTCTGAAGTACAGATGAAAGGTTTGGGGGTTGTTATATGGAGAAGATGAAGTACAGATGAAAGGACAAAATTGCCCCTGAGACTTAACTGACTTTCAATACTCAGTTAAATATGGATCATTTTGGCAATTTTCGATCTGTGAGGGGTGCTTTTGGCAAAAAATTCAAAAAAGTGACCAAACTAGCAATTTGGGCCAAACCACAGGGGCCATTTTGGCAATTAACTCTTTAAAATGACATATGATAATAAAAGTGTAAAAAAAAATGTGACTAAACTAGTAAATAGAGATATACCTTGACAAAAATAATGAAGAGAGTCGCGCGCAACTTTTTCGGACATCGCAATATACTCGTCCATTGCGTCCGATGCAATCCCGTAGGCTAGCTGCCGAGCGGCCGTACATTTTTGTACGGAGGTGAACCCGAGTCGGCCCCTTGCATCTACTCTTTGTTGAAAAAAGATAACGCTCCGACAAATCATTTGATATGCACATGAATAATTGTCTACTAATTCGAAAGCGTCGCCTAAAATGATCTTCAATATACACGGGATCCGGGCTGAAGTAGTGTCGGTACAAAGTATCGTTTGCTCCCTCTCTATCACGGTCAAGCGCCGGCTGTCGGGTTAACACCGGAGTCCTTCTTCTTCGAGACCGTGCTATGAGGTAGTCAATCGTTATCCTACCCACTTCCATAAACAACTCGTCTTCTTCGGACGAGTCGGACGAAGACAAATCATTCCATTGCAAAGCCATTTTGTAGTGAGTGAAAGAAATTTTTTTGTGATGATTTGTGTGGTGTGAGAATTGCACATATTTTTTTATGGCTTGCCAAAAATAGTGAGCCGGCTGCGAACGGCTCTATTTGACCAGCCAACGGTCATATTTGACCCACTACCACACGTGAGTGTGGTAGCTTCGGCTAGCTCGCGGGACCGTTAGCTTGAGGATGTTATGGTTCAAGCTATCCACGTGTACCTATTTGTGACTCGCGGCTGCTCGCTCGCAAGCCACAACGGATAGTCTTTATCTTATGTATAATTTGAGAAAACCAAAATTAGCGCCATGTCTAACTTGAGTTGATGAATGAATCCATCTATATCTATTAATATATATAAAAGAATTGAACGTTTCTGACGTGGCGTGCAATGGTGACTTCAACCTCTCCATAAAATTGCCACGTGGCATCCTAATTGAAAATTTTTAGTGTTTTTAAATTGTTTTGTTTTTTAATTAAAGAAAAGAATAACTTAAAACCCTAAAATATTATCAGCCTCTTCTCATTATCTCACGTCTCTCTCACCTCTCAATTATTCTTCCCTTTTTCCTCCTATTCTCTCAATCAATAATAATCTGGCATCGAATCCTTCGAATACCCTCAATCTCTCTCTATCCGACTTCTTCTGACCTCAATCTCTCTCCCCTTCTCCAATCGATTTTTTAAACCCTCAATATCTCATTCTTCAATCGATTTCTTCCTACTATTGTAACCCATCTGCTGATGATCAGAGAGATCAGGTGTTTTTTTTAAACCCTAAGAACACCGGATTGCTTCTTAATTCGTTGAAGATAATATCTTCGTGTATCAAGACTGTTTCTACTAATGCTTCCACCGTTGTCCGTTCCGCTGGTGCTTCTGTTGCTGCCTCAATTGCTGCGCCTGCTGATGATCAGAGAGATCAGGTGTTTTTTTGTGGTTGTTATTGTTATTATTATATGTTAATTGATTGTTTGCTTAGTAGTTTTGGTTGTATGATTGAATGAAACAACTGTATATGTAAGTTAATGCCTAAGATTGGTTATTGCAGGCTTTGCCCTTTTCAAAGTCCTCGATGAAGGAAAGGTTTCCAAAGCCGATGTAAGTATATATATGTGTGTGTGTGTGTGTTTGTTTTTATTAATGTTTCTGATTGTGTTGATGTTGTGCTTACAGGATTTGTCTAAGGAGTTCTCATCTGTGTCTTCTATTTATTCGCATTATCACTTACACCTGCTTTTGTATCAACCACCGTGTTTGGTACTCACTGTCCTTTTCTCATCCCTGCTATATCTTATTGTTCGATGTGTTTTATTTTTCTTATTTATATTGTGGGCTTATGACTTTATACGTTCTTGACTGAAGAACAGATTCCTAATTTCCAATTCAGGCGTCTGGTTTAAAATTGAAAAGAACATAGCTGACAGTACAATTTGGTTGTCTCAAAACTAATAATGTCAGTTTATTTATATATTGTGGGCTTATAACTTTATTCAGTTTATTTGTCGAGTTGAGTTTATAATAATGAAAGAGTCAAACTTGAGTGTTGGCGTCAAATATGTTTGTTGTGTATATCGAATCTGGGCCAACATAAATCGTTCGTACATAAAAATTATAACCCTACCTCCGACATCCAACCTCCACCTAATCACCGAACACCCCACCTCCGAGGCTCCGACATACAACCACCGTCACCTAAGAAAGAGAGAACTGGAGATACGAGAGAGGGAAAGGAGAAGGTTTGATGGTTTCATCAAAAAAAAAAAAAGAAGCCATGATGGTGGTGGGTATTCGGGGCGGCAGAAGGAGCTGATCTATTAACCAAATAAAGAGATGAGATGGTCTGATGTAGTTATGGTGTCGATGGGGTTTTTAGGTACCCTCATTTACTCCTCTTTCAGTAATTCCCCTGTTTTTAATTTATCTTCTTTATGTTATATCTAATATCTTATTTATGTCCAACTCTTGAAGATCTCAACTGGGTACACTTCAAAACAATAAAAGGAAGCTTAGGAGCAACTAAGGTACGATGACGAAGAATATGGAGCACATGATTTATAGGGGAAAAGGGTTGTTGCCGTTTATGAATTCAGCTTTAGTTTATTGCTTTCACTAATGGTGCAGTTTAACATTAGGTAAATTTCAGCATAATGCGTGATGCGCACGTTGTGATGCTGCAACGAATCAAGTGTAGCGATGCGCTAAGATTACCTGATGCGAGACTGATGCCACACATCGCGTGATGCGGTTGATTGTGCGCAATATGAAGCTGGTCAGTTTTTTACCGAAAATATTCATGTCGTTGCTGGAAGTTTCCACTTTCTATTGAAATTTTATTTCTTAGTTACATATTTTGAATTTTATATCATAATTAAGGCTTGAAATATAAATTAGGTTATGTTAATTCATTTCAGATTATAATGAATTTTAATTAGTGTTAATGTGGTTACCTTTTCAATTTATTCATATTTTTGCTGTTAAAGTCAGATGGGTAGCATATTCTTATTTTTATATATTCATGAAACTAAGTATATACATTACTTAGATGGGTCAGAATAGTTTTCAGATTTGGTGTCTTCACAGTTTGCTTTTATACATTACTTGAAGTTTGAAATGTTGTTTAGTTTAAGGGTACTTTAAAGACTCCTCCTATGTGTATGATCGTGCAGTTGATGAAGTGGTTCACCAGGATCTTGCATTATATATGCTCTTAGTGGACTTGCAAGTCATTTTTCCAGGATGTTAACAAAAGGTATAGATATTATACTGTCAAAGTTATATATTATACCATGATTTTTACGCCTAAGTTTGTAACTCTACTTTGATTTTAGGTTTGAGGTTATTGTATAATGTACAAGGAGCACATGATAGCATATATGTTCTGGATCCAAAGGGTGAGACATGTCAAAATATCTCAAATTAATTTGTCTGCGTGTTATTTCATTCCTCTTCTGTTTTAAATTTGTATTCCTTTCTTTCTAGAAAAATGCTTGCAAGAGTTGGCACATCTTTTTGTCTTGCTACAGATGTGACTAATATCTAACCTATATTCCTTGACTGATGACTGAATACAGAATATCTATATATAGAAGAAAGCAAAGCGAGTGGGACAATTTGGCGAGTTGGATCATGAATAACGAATTGTACGGTGAGAATGTTGTCTGGTTGATTCAGGTACTTAAGCTTAACCAGTCCTATTAGTTATAAGATATACATCAATGATTAGTTGCATACAAATGTCACTGTTCTGAGTTCTGACTTATCAACCTCCTAGCTGCCCCAGCTATACAATATATACAAAGAAATGGGTATAGTTACATCTTTTCAAACCATATTGGATAATGTCTTCCTGCCGCTTTTCGACGTTACTGTAGACCCCGATTCACATCCTCAATTGCATGTTTTCTTAAAGCAACTCACATGTAAAACATGGATCACATTATTAACATGAATGATTTATGATAAACTTTATTAAAAATCTAAATGCTTTTATCACGTCATATTTGTACATATTCATGAAGTTTTTATTAGATTTACATTAATTTGACTCTAAAATTCAACTGAATTTCTTCACACCTGAAAACCATCTACCTCAACATCTAATGCCAGACACCTCCTTATTCAATATATGCTAATATGTTGGTAAAATGGGAAATAATAAATAAAAATTTAAAATAAAGAACTCACATCTTAATATGTGAAGCCATGAACTGTTGTTGTTCTAATGTATAAAAGCTTTTGTCATTTTTAGATATCAAGTATTTTTTGTTGGTGAGTTTGTTGTATTTCATTTTATATGAATAGGAGATTTTTATTGATTATGTTGTTGATGGTAGCATCTTCAATTATTGTTTGATGCCGTTTATTTTCCATTTAGACAATTCCAACTTGATGGAAATGTTGAGAACAGGGCACTTACCAATTTATTTAATTTTAGTGGACGAGATAACTGGATGCATTAAGTAGTTTCAAGTTTGGGTCTAGTAATCCTTTGGATCAATTCAGGTTGTTTATGAAAAAGAGATGATGAAAGATGATGTTGAGCTCGAGCCACCAACCGTTGGTCCAAGTAGTGTGCTATATATTAATGTGGAGGGAGGCGAGACTAATCAACTATGCTAAATTCTATTGTATAATATTTTATGCGTATATAATGATCTGTGAAGTTAGTTTAGTTAATGTTTTATCAGGCAACAACGGCCATTGGTTGTTTTTGTTATTTTGAGTTTGTTTGATTACATACTTTTGATAAGATAAGAAGTTTTTTGTTAACACATCTTTAAGTTGATTATTTAAAAAATTTAGATTTTTCAACCTTGGGACACTCCTGGGTAATAAGCTAGTTCTATATATATTGCAAAGCTAATAATCCTACATGTCATAATATTATACAATCTCTCCTTTGAGAGATGCCACATAGGATGTGATGTGGCAACTCTAAACCAATTAAAAAAAAAGAATAAATATGGTTTAACCTAATCTATTAAATACCTAATCTACTAAATGTAAATATTAAACCTTTATTATTTTCTCTCTCATGTTTCCTCCCATAACTTTTACATGTTAATATCTTTTATATACGAGATTTTTTAAAGAAAAAAATTACACCAAATTAAGGAGCGTTTTATTATCTTTCCAACGAGTACCATAGTTCTATATAAAAAACGGAGAAAAAAACGACTATTTTTTTGTAACCCGAGAGGTATTGTGTTAGGTTTGGGATTAGTTTAAAAAAATTGTGGGTTTGGGTCGGGCCTGGGATTAGGTGATACCCAACCCAATTACCCGAAACTACATACCCAAATACCCGAACTATATACCCGATCATATACCCATGAATTTTTTAACGCATCACATAACCCTTAGACTAATGCGTTCGATATTTCAATAAATAACTTTTTTCCTTATTTCATGTTAGTTCTTTTTAGAATGATCGATTACAAACCTCCGAATTCATTTGACATTATGTAATATTTTGTAATGGAATTAGATTTATACTCCGGCGCAGAGATTCGTTTTTTTTTATATTAGAATATGATAACTTATGACAGAGATTTGTTTAAAATAAATAATAATAATAATAATATTCATTAATCATATATTGGCAAGTCATTAATTATGTTGTCATATTGAATATTTTATTATGTCATATTAGATATTTCAACCCGAGACGCTCGCGGGATAAAAACTAGTATGTTTTATATTGCTCAAATCAACTCATTCTTTGAAGAATGAGTCATAATTTACACTCCTAATGTCACTAACAAGATATCACGTTTGTCAAAACCTATTGAGATTACCTTGATTAACAATCTCAAATGTTTCGAGTTTCGTATTTCTCTATCCGTTCTTCCATTCTTATCTTTAAGGTTCTCTTATAAAAAATAAATTACAATATGCTTAAGAGACACATTTAAAAAGAGAAAGAACTTTGTATTCAAACATCTCTATATGCATTTTCTTTGTTTTTCCACCTAAAAAACCCAACAAGTATAGTGTCATCAAGGCGTAGAAAAAATATTATATTCTATGCATAGAGGGTTCAAGCTTTGTGATGAGTACTAGAATCAAAAAGCGTCTTTGTGATGAGTTGTAGCACAATTGACATTACAGGGGAAGTGAAGATCTGTGTTGAAGGCCAGAGGTTTCAAGTTTGAATCCAATCCCAACCGAATTTTACTATACTAAGCCTTCAAGTGACTGGTTTCCCCAATTCCCATAAACTAGAGATACTAGGATTGTGGGTTAAAAAAAATTATTTAAAATAAAAGAAAAGAAAAACACAATAAGTCTAAATTCTATCCCCAAACTCCCCCAATAATTGGCTGTTGTAAAAACAAACAAAAAAACAGAGGTCTCAACTCTCCATTGGTCGATTGACGATCATCACCATCACCAAACACCTTCGATAACAATAATAATAATAATAATAATAATACTATTAATCACTACCCCCCTTTACCCTTCTCCAAGATTTCTTCACTCACAACCCCTTTTCACCCTTTCCCCCAAAATCCCTTTCTTTTCATATAAAAAGTCAACCTTTAAAACCCTATCAAGATTCTCTAAAAATCTTGAAACTTTGCCTGTTTTCCCTCAATTCCTGATCTGGGTATCGACCAAATCATCATGAACTTCAGAAACATGGAAGAATTCTGGCCTTTTTATGTCAACCAACACTCCAAACCTGCAACAAGAAGATGGCATTTTGTGGGTACACTTTCTAGTATTATATGTTTGGTTTATGCAGTTTTGTTTAACTGGTGGTTTGTGTTGTTTGTGCCTTTGCTTGGGTATGGTATGGCTTGGTATAGCCATTTTTATGTTGAGGGTAATATTCCTGCTACTTTTGGGCACCCTGTTTGGTCACTGTTGTGTGATTATAAGATGTTTGGGTTGATGATTACTGGCCAGATGGATAGAGAGATTAAAAGGCTTGGTAAAAGACCTGTCTTGCAGCCCTATTGATTTCTGTTTTCTGTTTTCTGTTTTTGTTATACTTGTAATAATGACATGGTTGGTTTGGTCATGTGTTTGATATTTGAATACTTTGTTTTGATGTGTATTTTGTGTATATATCATTAAAGAATCTATTGGTTTTAATGTCATTTTTTTACTTTGCTTTGGATGGGATTTAGTTTGTAGTTGGGATTCTTGTTTGGTGCAACACAAACGGGTAAAGCCTTTTCGATTATTCGTATGCTAGATTTGCTAGGTAGTTGAAGGCGCTAGGCGCACTCAAGGCAAAAAGTCGTCTCGGTTGTCTAGGCGCATGATATAAAATAGGCTACCTTTACTGTTCTAGGCATGTTTTAGGTTGGCTTAGGCTGTTTTAAACAAGTTTAGGCTGTTTTAGGTTAGTTTAGGCCGGCTCAAGTTTTATTATTTCCTTTTTCTTTTGCCGATTTTATGTTTTTTCAAGTTTATTGCACCTAGTAGCTACATGATATGCCAAAATTTTGACTATTACTAATTTCATTGAAATATAACACATGAGGTAACCAATATAACTGTAAAGATATAGACAAAGTTTAAAAGAACGGAAACGAGCCTCGAGGCGTTTTCCCTTCGCCTCACGAGGCGTAAGCCTCGAGGCGAACCGAGGCGTAAGCCCGAGGCGGAATTAAAAAATTAAATAAATAATTATATATCTTTCAAAAAATAAAATGCTAACTAATTTCATCATCAAATTCATCAAAAACATCAAAAACACACATAAAAAGACACAAAATGTCACAAAAAGTCGAAAACATCAAAAATATACCTGAAAACTCCCTGAGGCGCAACTTTTCATAACGCCTCAGTCTTGTGAGGCGCATACCACTGTTCAAACACCTGAGGCGCCGCCTCAGAAGTGTTTTCAGACCGAATCGCCTTGAGGCGCGCCTCGAGGCGCACGCCTCAAGCGTTTTCTTAAACCATGGATATAGATATATAATTTATATATTTTTTTGTTTATATAACTGAAATAACAGTAGTATTTTTATAAAACTCATGCAGTAATGCCCATGGTAGAACAACTGATTTTTGTTTGGATTTGACATTTTTATCAGGATCAACAATCTTTTGGTATCTTTTGGACCTAAATGTCCCAATCTTTAGAGAAAATTTATATTTCTCTTACCACTAGGACCATTAGTTATAGTTCAACTACACCTGGTACCTAACTAGTCATAAACTGCTTCATGGGTTAAACCAGGACCAATGGACCATCCTTGGACCGTGACTAGGACCTAGCCGGTCTAAGCCGACAGGTAAATTTAGCCTCCTCTACTTTCTAGTTTGTAGTTTGTACCAACACTTGAATTGAGCACAATGAAGCAAGCTTTAGTAGTGAAACTGCATCTTGGACCAAGATGCCATTGTTTCGATTTATTTACTTATGAATTGGTAGAGATGATTTGTCTATAACTATCGACGTGTAAGATCAAGAATCGTCTAGATTGTTATATAACATTTTTCATTTTTCATTTTAAAGAGTTAACAAATTAGTTCTAGATATGAAGTGGTAACACCCCAAAGAAGACCAACTCCAGTGCAAGTGGAAGGGATCCAAGGCATAATGCATTGCACCGAGTAAAGATTATGTAAGATACGGTCACTTTTCATAACTGATATGGACAATCGTTAGCAGATCGATATGATAGTGAATTGATCATCTTATAACAAACGTGGGGACCACTAATAACAAAATAACCAATTGATATAGTATTGGGAACTATATGCCATGTCATCATGATCCCAAGGTATATATAGACCATCCAACGTTATTAAGGGGGGACGGGGCGCTTATTGATTTGGTCACGGGTACCCTACTACCAGCACGGTAACACCGCTGCCACCAGTGCTGGTAGGGGTCCCGTGGACCAAATTCTGGTTCTATTTAACGCACGGTAAGCAAACATAGGTAGTGGTTTTGTGTGTGGGTTTTTTTGTTTTTTATGGGTTGGGTAGTTCAAGGTAGTGTTGCCTCCAAAAAGTGTTTCAGTAAAGTGAATCAGTAAAGTGATGTTGCAGTGCGGGATTGGTGTAAATCAGTGAAGTTAAAAAACCTCACAGGTAATGCCCCTTCCCCCCTAAGATCTTAAGGATATAGAGCATCCAAGGTATGTATATGGTAAGATAATAAATCATTACATGCTCACAAACTTACACTTTGATAAACGAGCAATACTAATATTCACGTCGGAGACTGGTCACAAAAGACCCCTCTATGTGGCAAGGCTAGCCAATGTTTTGTACCTTTGATTTGATCCATTATCATGTGTTACATCGGTGCCACATTTGCTCGACTCAAGTGTGGCATGTTTGTATCACTGGTACAAGTGTTTGCTTAACGTAAGACGTTTGGTCTTTAATACTAACAATAGTTTATAGAGTAAATTACACATTTCTTCCTTTAGGTATATACTCATTTTGCAAGTTGCATCCTTAAACTAAAGGAATTACAAATACATCATGTATTTGAAAAGTTGTAACAAATTTACGTCCTTGTGACTAACGAACTTTAACTTTTTCTTATTAAATCAAGTTATCTATAATGCGTTGCAAATGGCTAGATTTAACTAGAAAAAAATAACGTCAATTCATTAAAAAAAATTATGTGTTACAAATTTTGAAATAAAGGATTAGCTTAGTTTAAGGATACAAATCTTTCTAGTGAATACATAGCTAAATGACAGCATAGCATGAGTAATTTAATCTCGTTTATAACACTTATATTTTAATTAAAGACATTACACACACATGTATAGTTTTGTTCAAAACAAATCATGTCAAGGCTCACCAGGCTTGCTAAGTTCATATTCAACAACTACCTAAAAAACACGTTCTAACAAACACACAACAAATTTTAACCAACAACACATATTTTTCTGTTCGTCAAGGAACCAGTAAAGACCCCACAATGGAAAATAAAAATCTCTTACTACCAGAAGTCCAATATTTATCTTCACAACATTATTTTGTAACTCATAATTTTGTATTTGTGCTTGTATAAGGCTTATGTGATTAAGCATACTATTATTTTATCCATCACCATTTTTTTGTTTTTAAGCATAGGGTAAAATGGACTTTTAACATTGTATCCTTTTGTCTCTCTACAAATAGAAAAAAAAACCAACCTATTTCCTAACAAACTTTTCATAATATTGCTATTTTCCTCCATATTACCAAAGATCATGAGCTTCAGGAACATGGATGAATTCTGGCCTTTTTACTTGAAACAACACTCCAAACTGGCGACAAGAAGATGGCATTTTGCCGGTACACTTTCTAGCATCTTGTGCTTAGTTTATGCCGTTTTGTTCAACTGGTGGTTCGTGTTCTTTGTGCCTTTGGTTGGTTATGGTATGGCTTGGTATAGCCACTTTTATGTAGAGGGAAACATACCCGCGACTTTTGGCCATCCGGTTTGGTCCTTTTTGTGCGATTACAAGATGTTTGGTTTGATGCTCACCGGTCAGATGGATAGAGAGATCAAAAGACTTGGCATGAAACACTACTGATTTCTGTTACATATACTTAATTGTAACAATATGTTTGGTCTGATCATATGTATGAATAATCTGTGTTGATGTGATAAATAAAAGATTATAATGTTTATAAGTCTTGTTCAATCTTCACTATACTTTGGATGAGATTGAATTGCAATTGGACATATTGATTGGTACAACATAAACCGACAAACTTTGTTGATTATTTCTATGTAACTAAGTTCATTAAACTATAACAGCTGATGTAATCAATATAACTACACATAAATATATAATTTTTATATATTTTTGTTTACATAACCTTGCTTTCTAATGCACACGTCATAGCATATAATGCTTGATGCGCATATATAGCAAGAGATAGACTAGGGGCGGCCACAGGAGGTGAAAGTGGGCGAACGTAGGGCTTTTGTTCATGCTAAAAAAACACAATGTGTTCAGATAATTCATTAATTATATCTAGGTAAGTCATTAATCATGTTAAGATAGTATATACGCTTTTGAACCTATCTATAATCTATAACTTATAATAAAAGAATTGAACTTTGATGATGTGACATTCAATTGAGGCCTCAACCCCTCTTTGAATGTGCCAAATGACATCATGTAGGATTTTTTAATTTTTGAGTTTTTTTAATAAATCTATATATATTATAATTATTTTAGGAAAAGATAAGAATTTAAAAACAAAATTAAATTTTCTCTCTAATGTTTCCTCCCATAACTTTTAAACGTTAATATCTTTTATATACGAGATTTTTTAAAGAAAAAAATTACACCAAATTAACGAGCGTTTTATTATCTTTCCAACGAGTACCATAATGCTATATAAAAAACGGAGAAAAAAACAACTATTTTGTAGGGTTCTGTTTTCAAATATATTTTACTCTACTAATAAATCACAAACAATAAACATAACTTCATAGGCAGAGATTCTTTTTTTTATATTTGAATATGATAACTTATGGCAGAAATTTGTTTAAAATAAATAATAATAATAATAATAATAATATTATTCATTAATCATGTATTGGCAAATCATTAATTATGTTGTCATATTAGATATTTTATTATGTTATATTAGATATTTCAACCCCGGAACACTCCCGGGATAAAAGCTACTTATTACATATAAGAACCCGCTAACTAGATATATATTCACAGATGTAGACAGTTTGGTAAGAATCTATTTTTTTTTTTTGTATTTTGATTGGTGTTGCGAGGAACATTGATTACAAAGGTTGCTAAGCCGGTTAGATGTAACCTATGATTTTTAGACACCAGGTAAATTAATATCTAGCTGATAATTGATAATTAATCACCTCACCATGCACGCCCTTAAATTAACCATCATCATGTCATATTATTTTATATCAATTTGGTTGTTTTTTAGGTTTACATCACAGCTTTAGAATGTCTTGAGGAAGTGACAAAGTTGTACAGAAACTTCACTCGAGTAAGATGTGAACACTTAGAATTAAAAGTAGGTTTTATGAGTTATCGAGTAGTGCTCCTTTAAAAAAATTCCTGAAAAAACGACATATTCCTTTTGCGGTACATACATTTTATCACTTTATATTTGATTTGTTTATCTCAAGAAGCACCTCGGGACAAACTAGTTTATATATATAAAAACTAGTGCTAGTGAAAAGTATTTACCAAATTTTATCAAAAAAAGAAAAAAAAAGTATTTACCAATTGATGTTTAAAAAATATTTACTAAAATAGTGTTTCCTAGATTTATTTGTTATCACTCCTAGGCTCATTGGATAAACACAATTTATTAATGAAATATTAATTTAATCATATTATTCTTTCTATCGTATAAATTTTTTTTTTAAGAATCTTACATCAAAAACTTTTATTTTGTAAAGCTTACTTTTGAAAAAACCTATTTCATAAATCTAAACATTTGTATTTAATAGAAACAAACTTACTACGTATGATTGATCTAGTAACTTGTAACTTTAGTTACACTCTCACAATTATCTATTATATTTATTTTATATACTATTAATAGAACAACTGGTTTGTGCGTCTGCTTGTACGCAGTGATGCCCGGATTCGAATCCTAACATTTTTTTTATTTAATTGAAAAATCGGAAAATTCACTTAAATCTATATACGATCACTGCTAAAATTCCTTTCATTTACTGTTCATTCTTTTATTAACAAAACACAACAATGCTAAAATTCCTTTCATTTACTGTTCATTCTTTTATTAACAAAACACAACAAGAAGAATCACTTTTGGGGTTTTAAATCGTAGTGGTTTCATTATTGTTAGAATAAAAAATTACGTAATTTTCTTAACTAAAAAAAAGATATAATAAGAAAATGTTATGTAACAGCATATGACATATAAAGTAGATAATATATCACCATTATATATTTCCATGTTACCAAATGGGATACAACCTCTCTATTAATACAACCACGATAGAAGAATCATAATCGTTGGCTTAAACGCACATTTACAATTTATTACTAATGGAACTAGTTGAATAAAATCACGCGCGTTGTGCGTTTTACAATCGAGATTTAGATGAGGTGTTGATCAATCAATGAATTATACAATCGAGATTCGATTTTGGTTGTAAACGTTAAAAAAATAAAGAAATCTACACATAAGGTAACAAATGAAATTTGTAACGAAATTACATAATATTATGTTATTTATACTAATTGTATATAATATAATAAAGTTTTTGAAATAAAATAATAATGAAATTACATAATATTATGTAATATAATAATAAAATTACATAATATTAATAGTATATAATATGAATAAAATAATGTAATATGAATAAAATAATACTATAAATACTATTCATTTAGTTACTATTCATTGTGTTTATCTATTAATATTATATAATAAGTAGCATATAATTGAATTATTTTAGACCCCACATTGTGGTAATCATATTTTGATGCAAAAATAACGTTATTGGGCATTAGATTAGTTTAAGCCCAATATTGTGGTGATCAAATTGAGATTATCAATTGATAGTCGGCTGATAAAAGTAGAGGTGCATAAATTGGTTTTTTTTAATACCTAGTTTTGGGTATGATGGAGTATTAACAGAAGCCAGGTGAGGTTCAGATACATGTGTTGAGGATAAAAATCATACTCTATGTACATAAGGTATTATCGGGTTCAGCCTAGGGCTGTAAACGAACCAAGCGAACACGAACGAGGCCTTGTTCGTGTTTGTTTGTTAGGGAAATTATTTGTTCACAAACAGTTCATGAACACTTACCGAACAAGATTTCCTGTTTGTCTGTTAAAGAAACACTCATGTTCGTGTTCATTTGTGTCTGTTTGTTAATTTTGTTCACGAACACACACAAACACAAATGAACATTAATGAACACAAACAAACACAAAGGGACATATATTAACTTTTGAATAAGATCTAGATCCGCCCAAAATATAACCTAGTTATACAAATATACTTAGTACTTAATATAATATTAGTATAAATAATAAAGTATAGTTTCTAAAAACTAAGCTCGTATCTTAAACTTGAAGTCTTCATTAACTATTTATATTATTTATTCAATGATTATACTAAAGACAAAATTACAGAAAACAACCTTTATGTATTATCCAAACTGCTCCTTTCACCTTTATCTTCAAAAAGCACTCTAATCAACCTTTACCTTTGTTATTAGTTGCAAAACCAAACCTTTAACCCTAACTTGTTTAGTTTTCTCAGTTAACTCTCCTCACATGCTTTGCATGTGAGGGCTTTTTAGTCTTTTTCATTTGTCATTTATTGAAATATTTATTTAAAAAAACCCTTAGAAAACATCATTTTCCCAAACGAATACGCATCATCTTCCTAAACGGATAGCTCTTGCTGACAGGGCTTGGACATCTGTCATGACGGGTGGCACAACCAGATCCTCCATTCCCTGTTCACAAATTCAATTCCATGAATATAATTATTAGTTATTACCAACTTCTTAAAGCTGCTATGAACAAAAGTTGTGATGAAATTACAAACCTGCCATATGAACAAGCCTTTTTCTAGGCATTTCTTTTGCACTTGTAGATCAGTTATGCTAAATGGCCAGTTTGACACTTGTATTGTGGTTTCCTCGACAAATGGTTTCACGTTTCCTTGTGGATTGATTCCTTGACATCCCTTAGGAAACATCATCTTCTCAAACGTATAAGCATCACCTTCCCCAAAACCCTAACCTGAACAAGCCCTAACAATTTCAATTCATCTTAAAAAAAACCAATGGGTATCAAACCTAAACCCATCGTATCAACAAATACACTAACCGATGAACTTCCAGACATGAACGGCGCTATGGAAGTCTGTAGACCTGGTTCTAACGTGGACGTGACGGTATTTAAATTTGGGTCTGTTGCTGCATCTACCGATAACGTGACTCTTATTGGCTACTGCCCTGTTTCTGATGACGTTGAGTCTTGTTGTTTGGAGATTATGCCGGTTAGTGGTTTTGATTCTCCTACATCTGCAGTAGTTCGCCGACATTGTTAAAAATGGTTGATTTAAATTGCTAGGGCTTGATCATTTTGGGGAAGAAGATGTTTATAAGTTTGGGAAGATGATGTTTTATAAGGTTTTTCTTTAAAATAAATATTTTAATAAATGACAAATGAAAAAGACTAAAAAGCCCTCACATGCAAGGCATGTGACAAGAGTTAACTGAAAAAACTAACCAAGTTAGGGTTAAAGGTTTGGTTTTGCGACTAATAACAAAGGTAAAGGTTGATTAGAGTGCTTTTTGAAGATAAAGGTGAAAGGTGCTATTTTGGTAATACATAATGTTGTTTTCTGTAATTTTGTCTATACTAAAAGTATGGTTTACTAATCTCATATAATGTGTAATGGATTTAGCATACTTTTGTTTTGCATTAAATTACTTATAGGTTATAATAGATTCATTTTTATTAATGTCTTTATATAATATGAAATATTATAAATACTAGAATAAATTCTTACGGTCCGGTTTTATATGGTTGGTTTTCGGTATAAACAGTAAACCAAACCGTTCGTGGCGGTTTGAAAATATTGAAACCGACCGACCGACTGAAAGATAAGTAAAATAACCGACCGTGAAACCAAACCAGTGACCGGTTTAAACGGTTTCGCGGTTTGAAGCCGAACCATAAACACCCCTATTAATTGTTAACCAAAATAAAAGTAGGAAAAAAGGGGTATTGGATTATAATAATCCAAAGTTTTTACCATTGGCCGATAATAATCCATAATTCAAAAATTCCCAATAATAATCCCAACTTTTGAACCTTTGGTTGGTTGTAAACCTTTTTTAACTGGGGATTAACTGGGTTAGTTTGTGCTGACGTGTATAAGCTAATCTGATGTGGCATTTTATATTAATATCATTGTTATATCTCTTATCTTCTCATAATATAATCATAATAAACAAACATAAAATCATATCCCAACTCATAATCGATCAAGTAATAAACACCAAAAATCAAGTTTGCAAACACCAAGACAATCTATGCCTTCCCATCTTCTCTGCTAGGGTTTCTTCACGATGAGCTCATCATCGTCTTCTTCACGTAACCCAGACAAGAACCCTAAAAGTTTGCAAACACCCTCCTCTTCTGCAACCCTCTCCCCACCCCCTCCTTCTAAAGCTAAACCCTCCCACACTCTTGAACAACGGCACAAGAAACAGAGAAGAATGATGGTTTTCCCACTGCCACCCATCTCGTGTACAGACGCAGATCTAAAACCTAGATGACGACGCCTCCTCCTCATTCTCTTATACAAACGCCTCCTCCTCATCCTCGTCCTCAACAGGCGCAACAAGGGTCTAGGAGGCCCAATAATCGTCTCATCATCATAAGCAGAAGTAGAAGACGTGGTTATTGGCACAACATCATCATCAATAGTAGTAGGTGGTTTAGTGGAAGAAGAAGAGGGTTGATTGGAATGGCGGCGAGTGGCTTAGTGAAAGAAGAAGAGGGTTGATTGTAGAAGGATGTTGGGAAGAAAGCCCTCATTGATTTGATTTGGGGTAGATGAAGATGTCTAATATTATAAAAAGGTTTTGATTATGTTTTATAATCAAATATTGTGATTATGTGAACGTAGTGAAGCCTTGAAGGGGCGTCGTTGGTCGAATTTGAGACAGAACTTTGGGGAGATATGATTGTTTGGGTGTTTGATTTTAGGGGAGATATGATTTTTTTTGTTAGATTGATTATGTTTTATAATGATCATTTATGTTCATGTTTAATAAGACATATAAAAATGGTTAATAATATAAAATGCCACGTCAAATTAAGTTGTACACGTCATCATGCCTAGTCAGATGTCACGTCAGCACAAACTAACCCAATTAGTCCTTAGTTAAAAAAGGTTTACCACAGGCCACATATTCGAAAGTTGGGATTATTATTGAGAATTTTTGAAGTAAGGATTATTATCGGCCATTTGTGGAAATTTTGGATTATTAAAATCCAATAAAAAACAATATCTATAACTTATAATAAAAGAATTGAGTTTGTATGAGGTGGTATTCAATGGAGGCCTCAACCCCCCCCCCCCCCCCCCCCCCATTGAATGTGCCATGTGGCACCTTAAGGTGATAGTATTTAATTTATTATTTTAATCTATTTTTAATCATTAATAAAAAACCCGATATTATAATTTATTTAAAAGGAAATAAAATAACATATGAATAAAAAAATATACTAAAATAAATATTAAACCTTTATTATTTTTTATCTTATGTTTCCTCCAATAACTTTTAAACGTTAATATCTTTTAGATACGAGATTTTTTAAAGAAAAAAAGTACACCAAATTAACGAGCGTTTTATTATCTTTCCAACGAGTACCATAGTGTTATATAAAAAACGGAGAAAAAAATGATTATTGGTGATACCCGACCCGATTACCCGAAACCACATACCCAAATACCCGAACTACATACCCGATCATATACCCATGAATTTTTTAACGCATCACATAACCCTTAGACAAATGCGTTCGATATTTGCAATATACGTGCACCATCGTAAACTAAAAACTTTATAATATGTAACTAAAATATATGTATGGTTATTATAATACTATTTCAATAAATAACTTTTTTTTCTTATTTCATGTTAGTTTTTTTTAGAATGATCGATTACAAACTTCCAAATTCATTTGACATTATATAATATTTTGTAATGGCACTAAATTTATACCCCGGCGTAGAGATTCGTTTTTTTTATATTTGAATATGATAACTTACGGCAGAGATTTGTTCAAAATAAATAATAATAATATTATTATTTATTTATTAATTATATATTGGCAAGTCATTAATTATGTTGTTATATTAGATATTTCAACTCCGGGACTATCCCGGGATAAAACCTAGTTTAGCAATATAAGTTTGGCTTAAATTTTATACTCGTATTTAAGAAACCCAAACCCAAAATCAACCTCCTCTTCGTCTCAAAGTTCATCATCTTCTCCGTTCGCTCTCTCTCTCTCTCTCTCTCTCTCTCTTCTGCAGGTAACTAGCTCCCAATTTTGCAATTCTTTTTTTGTATCTTAAACTATTGATTGCTACTTCAGATCCAAAACACTCATTATATTTATATATATCCTTCTTACTGTCTGCCCACATTTTTTTTTATTCCAAATTGCTTTTAATTTTATTCTTTATTGTAAATCTTGATGTGGGTATTGTATTCCCACCAAAAAGTTTACTTCTTTAGACGATTTACATCTGGGAAATTGATTACTTTATCTTCTTAGGCATATGATCATGAAAAAACCCTTTCTTTCTCAGTAAAACATCGTCTAACGATTGATATTTGTGTTGGGGTTTAGTTTTTAGGGTTTAATTCATATTAATTTAGGGAATTGTTGTATGTTTTTTAATTATCTGTTGTAAATTTTAAGGGTTTAGGGTTGGGTGAGCTTGTTGTTTTAACATTTTATTTGGTCAAGTGTTTACTAGGATGTGGAGTTGTTATTTTTCGGTTTTGATATGAATGTTTTATAACCGTGTGCTTGCCGTGCAGACAGTCTTTGTATTTCAGTATGTAAGTTATCATCTTTACATGATACATGACTAGGTTAGAAACACGGGTTGAATTAAGAAGATATTAAATGGTTGGTATTGAAGGTTTAAGAATTATAAAACGATATTTTGAGATAAGATATGTTTACAAAAATTAGAGATAGAATATGAAGGGGTGAAAAAGAGAAGCGGGAAAAAGAATCATAGGCTCACATGATTGTGACACGTGGCGCAACTAGTTACTTATTTGTTAGGCTGGGCGTTACCGAATCACACCCCTCCCACGGTGGCGGTGATCTGGCGTTAAACACCATTCCAGAAGCCTGTTAAAGGGCGTTAAAAGTTGTGGGCGTTAGCCCCTTAACCCTGCAGCTTTGGTTTTAAAAAGCGCTAGGCGCACAAAAGCGACAAGGTCTAAGCGTATCGCGCAAAGCGCAATAAAGCGTGGGGATTTTCGTACCAGAAGCGCACACTAATTATATAATTTTTTTTATATATCTCATATATATTCAATGAGTTTTTAGCTTCATTTACCCAGAATATAGCTATAAATAAGGTTTTTATGTGATTTTACCTATATTTACAAGCAAAAAACCCCAAGGTACAACATTTTTATGCATAAAAAATACCCTTTGTACGTGAGGCGCGCACCTAAGGTGAAAAGCGACTGAAGTTTTGACAAAAAAGCGCCTGAGGCGCGCGCCTTTGGGAAAAAGGATAGGCGCAAAGCCCTGAGGCGCCTAGGCGCGCGCCTCAGGCACACTTTCTAAAACCCAGCCTGCAGCAACCTTCGTGAAAGGGGTAGTGCCGTAGTGGGTGGGCCCCATGCCCGATGACCAATCCCATGTTTTTTTTTTTGTTTTTTTTATTTATTAGATTTGTATATTATTTTAGTGAGGTAGTGTGTAGTGAAAACTTGTGAAACCATTACACACTAAAGGTGAAAGAAAGTAAGTGAGAGCTCATGAGTCATGACTACGTGGTAGTGATATGGCATGCACTTTATGACCTGGCGGTTAAAAAAGTGAGCACATTACACATGGTCTTAGACTCTTAGGTATAGATTTGAACTTTTGATTTTGTTTGTTGAAAAATCTTTGCCCCTTTTGTACACAATGTTTGTGGTTTAGTACTATATTGCTGCTAAAATACTAGAACGACTAATGGTGATCACTTACCTTAAGTGAATATATGGAATGTTTTTGTTCATACGGAATGGCTAATGTATAATAACTATTCAGAATTGTAAAGATGCTTCAAATTCGGCTTAGCAACAAGGCTGCAGCTTCAGAAAGTGGCGGTGGAGCAAAGCTGCCATCAGGGGAGACTGTGACGGTTGCATGCCCAGACCACCTTGTTTTGGCAGAGCTTCCCGTGGCTAAAAGCCTTGGTGCAGCCAATGGTGTTACTCTGGTCAAGACAGTTGGGCGTAGGTCCCGCCGACCACTTGGTGAACGGGTCCATTTCTGTGTTCAGTGTGATTTTCCTATAGCGGTTTATGGACGCTTGGTATGTAATCACTATCTTTGGCTTATTTACTGTTTAAAGACGTGTATTATATTTTCTTTGATTAAGTTCATAATTAGTCGTTGTCGTGATTTTCACCAAAAGCTTTCTGGTTATTTCAGATTCCTTGTGAGCATGCCTTTTGCCTTGATTGCGCAAGGAGTGACTCTATATGCTATTTGTAAGACAAAAACAATTGTTTTTATACTCTCTTATTTTTACACAAATAACTCCACGTCATGTATTTTATTTCATTTACGCAGGTGTGATGAACGTATTCAGAAGATCCAAACGATTAAAATGATGGAAGGCATCTTCGTTTGCGCAGCCCCACATTGTCTAAAATCCTTTTTGAAAAAAACGGATTTTGAGGCCCATGTACATACAGTTCATGCTGATCTTGTTAATTCAAATCCTCAAAAAGATGGAAACGAGTCTGAAAGCGTCAAGAAACCAACAACTTCTGACTCGACGGTTCAAGCTCCAACTCCAAAACCAGCCCAAGATGGTGAACGGTCCCAACCCCCGATTAGACCACTAATACAGCCGCACCCTAACCCACCTCACGGTTTTGATGGGGCAAACCCCATGCATGTTCAGCAACCGAATTTTGACTACCCTGTGAACCCCCTCCAGCCGCCTGGCTTTGTAGTACCGGTGAACCCAAATGTAATGGGTCCCAATTCATTCGGTCAACCGCTCTACGTGGGTCAACAGGTTCCAGAAGGGGGTGTGGAACAAGGATCTTTATTGGGATATCCTCAACCTTGGAATGTTGGACCAAATGGTCAACCGTTTGACCCGTCTATGATTATGAATCAAGGTGGTTTCTTTCAAGGAGGTATACCATCTCAAGGGGTGAATGGTAATGATGGAAGGAGCGGTGGCATCATGGCAACAAACCCGTCACTCCCACCACCACTTCCGGCTCAACCTATGCCATTCGGCAATTTCCATGGTGGTGATTCAAGTCACCCTGGGATGGGGTATGGGTGGCAACAAGACAAGCGTGACAGTTTTGGAAATGTTCAAGATTAATGTAGTCGTTACCTGTTTTCGGCTTTTTATTTGACGGCTTATACCTTGTTAGTTTCGACATAGTTTTAAACTATATGTGATATGCATGCTTTGGACTCTTCTATGAACAAGCAGTTGGCTTGGCTAGTTTTTTGCATCATAGTTCCAATCTTTATGCAAACATGTGTCTTGTTCTTGTGGTCGTTATTTTCCGAGTGCCCGGTTTTGCTCATCTTGGCACCTCTAGTCGCATATGTTTCTTTTGCATTAGCACGTGATGATGCAAACCAGGGTGTATTTATCGAAAGTTTAGTCTTCTTTTTTATGTTAGTGTGCATAGTAGGTTTTGGGATATGCAAAAGGAGCAATAGCTGTTGTTATCTCTATTTGATATTTAAGAATCTTGTATCTGTGACAGAAATGCTCGGTTGTTTGCTGACAGTATGATTTTGTACAGTGAAGCCAAGAAAAGGACCAAACAAATCTCACATGTATTTTTGTTCAATTTTTGAGTGATGTACATTGATCCCATAGTATACCATAACATGACTATGAACACATACCAATTGTTTTCGCTTGTTCTAATGCTCGTTTTCTTATTTTAGTTTTAGATATTTCTGTATGTGCAATGCCAACTTGTAAATCAACACTATGCTGCAACCCATTCATAATGATGAGTATCAATCCAATATACTTGAGATGTTAACATGTAGAGGGTTATGGGTCAACATGGGTCGGGTCAACCCACATAGGCTTTTCTTTTCTTGAACTAAACTATACTCCAGCATACTTCCTTAGTAAAATCCTTTTTTTGTTTCCCTAGTAAAGATTACCATAACCTGGGACACAATCTCATTTCTTTTACATTGGGACCAAGAAATTTTCCAACCAACGGTTCAAGCCTGGACTCCAAAACCGGCCCAAGATGATGAACGGTCCATGCCCAAATCTCCCATTAGACCACTCATCCTAACCCACCACAATGCAATGCAATGCAATTCAATCAACCACTTTACTTTACATGGGTCAATGGGTAGCAGAAGCGAGTGTGCAATGAGGCCCTGTATTGGGAACAAAAACAACAAAGAAAAAAGATTTGTATGTCTGTCAGACAACCGTGTGACCATGCCAAGACCCATCAGATGGGCTGGCAACGATCCTCTACTGAGCCATGGTTCAAGACAATGAGCTCTGTTAATCACGCTCTGGTCACACGGTCCTGGCTCATCAACCAGACATGGGTTTCTGTCTTCTTAGAAATCAAGAATACAGAGGTACGAGCCTATAGAACAGATCCTGTTCAAGTAAGGTCGTGCTTCATCTTTTGTTTGTCTCCTATATATATTGCTTCTGTTTTTTGCATTGCATCAATGTGGGACACTTCAAACTAAACCTATTCTAAGCCCATTATGTTCCTCGTTGATTTTTTTCACAAATCTATTTCCCTTTCTATATTAATTATTTCAAAAACCAAACATGTTTTAACAATTCCAAAAACAAAGAAATGTTTAGTTTTTTTATTTTGTTATTTCTAATAAAAATTATTTTTAGACAAATTATATAGAAACGGTATTTGTTTTCATTTTGTGAGCACATCATCATTATAAAACACTTTCTAAATGGAAGTTAAAAGGACATTTAACAAGAGGGTGTCACATTATAAATGGTTGTATAACATCAAGTCAATGGTGATGGGTGATTAGTGTCAATGGTGTGCATAGATACGTCTCTTTTGTATTCCATAAACAACATATTTGGATCTTTTGAACCGTATAGTCATGTAAATGTACAGTTAAGCGGTCGTATTGTCATGTAAACAGACAGTTAAATGTACATTAAACAAGAGGGATTCACTTTTTAAACAGTCATATAACATCAAATCAATACTGGGGTGTGCTTAGTGTCAAAAGGTATGTATAGATGTTCTTTGGGTTGCTACAAGACAGTGAACGATAGAGCAATATTGAACTGGGAATGGAAGAGAATGCCGACCTCAGACATAGAAAGGACGAGACAACACAACTCAACTCAACTCATGGGTTTTTTACACCAACAGCAAACAAGGGAGGTGGATGACGTGTGGTCATGGAAGCCAGGTAGCAATAAAGTGGACTTCTCAGTCAAGGCTATTAGGTCTGATCTTATTGAACAACCTCACATGGACACACAACCAGTCCAATCTAAATGAAGTAAAATAGTGGTCCTTAAGGTAAACTGTTTTGTGTGGCGGGTGGTAAGTAACAAAGTTCCGACGACAGAAGGCTTGTTCTCAAGAGGAATCACAGTGGCAGACGGAACATGTAAGATAACTGATTCAAACATAATGTAAGATAAGTTTGTCGAATATAAATGCAAATAGGTGTAAAACACCACGTAGTTTTTATTTGTTTCGCTTGTAACAAAACAACTCATCACATGAAAACAACAATCCGATTCAACGATGACTTCTAATAAAATCAATTAAATGTCAAAAATACCCTTCTTAAGTTGTTCTTCGGCTTCTAAACTTAACAAAAGTTAGAAACTTTTGGACTGATATTAAGATGTAGAAGAGTTATACAAGCAGATCATAATGATTACTTCCACTGTACAAAAGCTTCACAGCTTTCTTGGGTTTTTCTTGTTTTGAACCCTTGCCAAATTCAGCTCCATATTCAGCAATGGGTATGAAACCCGACCCGTTATAAGCTCTTGTATGCTGCAAGTTTCAGAAGATTGTCAACATAACAAAACAGATTGCTCGAAAAGTATAGCGTTTCACTTCATAGGTGCCTAATGTGTATGTGTTGAAGAGGGGTGAAACTCGGTTGACACTTGAATGTCACCTAACGTGTATTTATATTATTACTGAAATAATATAATTTTTGTAATCATGGTTAACGTATTAATTATTTATAAACAAAAAAAGAACTTGAGGAAAGATTCATTGCAGGTCAACCCAACGTGACTTGTACTAAAAACTCTATTTGTTCCACCCCAAGCAAGTTTTGACTCGTTATCTGACCAACCGATGTTACCACCTCTAGACAAATGAATCCTTTAAATAAGGAGTAATACCTCATGCTCGGGTATATAGACAACAATTGGTTGGCGACATAACTTGGAGAGTACCTATGCAAATAAACAGATCATTACATAAAACACATTAATTAATACGATAAAACCAAAAATAATGGTCTAATGAAATAAAATGTCACTGAAGTTACGAGTTTATTCTGCCATGCCCCTGCTTTAGAGGTGGCAAAAATGGGTCAGTTTGGGTTATGTTTTATCTCCCACGGGTCAACCTAACAAATTAAGATTTCATTCAATGAGTCGAAGTTCACCTAAAATCCTGGATAATTGTCAAAAGGTAACACATTTTGTCATGCAAAAACAAAGTCTTGGCCCTTGAGACTTACATGCGGATTCAGCAAAAGTCCATTGGGTTTTTAAACAATTGCAAAGTTTTTCTACATGCATAAAACCTCTTAAATCATTTTATTCACATATAAGATTACTACTGAAATAATACAATATTTTTTTTATCATATTCAACACACTAATTATTTATAATTAAAAAAAAAACTTAGATCTGGACAAAAAGTGCATTGGGTCAACACAACCCGGTCTGTTTTGGCCCATACTAAAACAGCAGTTTTGACCAGAACCATTTTGATCCGTTACAACCCACCCATCAAGGCCATTTTACCAACTCCACTTTTTAAGAACAGATTGTTTATATTAAAAACAGGTGCTTACCACTGCAGCGCCCATTGAAGATTAACTGTTTTTCTGTGTTGAGCCATTATATAATTACATAAACATGGTTAATACATATTAAGATACTAACCAGTAGTTCTGACTCTCCTCCCCAAAAGTCTGGCCGTGCAATGCGTTGGCAGTAACTACAATCATATATTAAATAAAGTTAGATTACAAATCTTGAGCTTCTTGTGCAGTAAAGGTCACATTTTCAAACCGTTTTAAGGGCTCTTCAACTGTAATTGCAATCAACGCTTCTTCGTATTGATGTCTTTCTTTGGCATTGTCACATAAAACCTCTTTTATTGCCATCCGTAGTTCATCTGCAGCATAAGTTCTCACAAAACATTTGGCATAAGTAAAACACAAATAATACTTAACGATGAATGCAACATATAACGAACCTGCATTGTCTCTTTCTTCTCGGAGACTAAGGTTAAGGCTCTTGTTTATAGCCATTCCTTTAACCTACAATTTAATTCATTTTTCTATTCTTATTCTATTGAATCTCATTTCTTGTTTATCTTCTAAATATATATTAAAATCAAAGACTCATTAAGCCACAGAAACCTTACCAGAGCACGAAACATACATCGTCCATCACCAGTAACTTTGTGAACCCTAAAACTCTCCGCTTTGCTCAATGCTGGTGAAACTTCCCTAAATTTTTTACAAAAAAAAAAGAGAGATTTAAAGCATTTGAAGAGTCTATCAACATAGCAGCTCATAATAGCTCAACTGTACCTAATTTTTCAACATAGTGTACAATCACTTATTAATAAATCCGGTACTGTCAGTATTGTATAAATCTGGATTATATCGCCGATTAATTAATAAGCAGTAGCTTACCAAATCAAATTTCACCTAGTCGGACCTAAAAACAATAATCGATCAAAGGCAGTCAAAATTGGTCATAATGTTTGAAATATTATACTTGTTAATCCAATCCGATTAATAAGTTTGAAAAACACATTAAAATTTGAAAACTTTTGTGTGCTTGTGGGTATACATATACATTATATAAGTTTGAAAATTTTCCTATAAAATTCCAATGAGACTCATTGCATGGTTTTAAAAAGGTTCAACGCCTTTTCGCTAAACGCCTAGACTAAGGGGGTGTTTGGGATTGATTATTCAAAACAAAATATGCGTTTTGGAAAAGCAGGGGTGGAGCTGCTTATAGATTATTGTGTTTTGGTAGCCTAAAAAACTAATTATCTACGTTTTCAAAACGCAATCCCAAACACCAAAAACTAATTATCTGCGTTTAAAAAATGCAATAATCTAAAAGTCAGATTCAAAACGCAATCCCAAACACCCTCTAAATACAAGAAGCGCCCAAAAAGCGCAGTTTCAGGCTTGAGGCGCGCACCTCATGTACCTGGACTGTTTTCATGCATAAAAGTTTTGTCCCTTGTGTTTTTTGGCTTCTACATGTTAGTAAATAAAATGATATAAAAACCTTATTTACAGCTATATTTTTATTAAAAAATAATATTATAATCACCTAGCGCCTCGGGTACAAAAAGCCCGCGTTTTTTAAAACCAAGATCAATTGTTAGAGGTGCCCGACTAGTGCCTAGCGATTTTTACAACTAACCAATGGGTAGTGTTACACATGATTGATTAATAATGGTTTAAAGTAGCAGTCAGTGTACTTACAATTCGGATCCAATTCGGGCGAAAAACAGGTGAGTGTGATGAGTAAGGAAAAGGGGTTGTAGGGAATTAGGAGAAAGTGTAGTGCAGATTGAAGTGACAGGAGATGATACGAGTTGGAAGTCTGCTAAACCGAATCTTAAGTCTTCAAGGATAGCAGCTGCAGTGAAAAACAAAAGAAAAGAAAGTGAAGTTATTAGATGTTAATTTGTTATTTATTATAATGAAGAAGAAGAAATTTAAGAAGAAGGAGAGGTTGTTGATGATGTTACCGTTAGACCGTTTGGTCGCCATGAATTCTTGTTCTTCGTTTGGAGAAGAAGATAAAAAGGCTAATTATCGGGCCATGATGTGTCTTTTAACATTGGGAAGTTAAAAGCAAAGTTTGAAACCGGGACCGGTCGGACCGGATTTGGGGCGGTTGAACCGGTTTTTTTATTTTTTTTTCGATTTTTGGGCCGGGTGGATCGGTGACGACTCCGGTTTAACGTTTGGTTCAGTTCTGAAAACATTGGTTAAAAGGTAAGATGATATGTTCATTTGCGTTGTACATTATTCTCTTCTTTTCTAGTGTTAAGAGGCGTTAAAAGAGTTTTGTGTTAACATGTTAGTAGAGTGTTAAGCGTCTGAATTAATTTTTTTCCTTTTTCTGAATCAAAGGCCACCAAAAGATATGGTTATGTGAAGTTAATGAGATAAAACTATTTCTTAGAGGTGGCGTGGAGTGAAATGGGGGAAAAAAAGTTGATGATATGGCATGTAGGTGGACGTAAGAATGGTTAAAGCATTCCTTAAGGTGAGGTCAAATGAAATGAGAAAAAGTGAGTGATGTGGTATCAAAATGAAATTGAGCAAGGTTAAAGTATAGCCTTATGTTATGCTATATGTAATAGGAAACTTAACATGAACAGTCAAAATATGTGTTCAGCAATAAATGTGAAAATTTAACAATAAAGTTATTATTATTATTATTATTATTATTATTAACCTAAAACAATTATATTTTCATTTTCATTTATAATAATGATAGATAATTAAAAGTTACATAAAAAAAACAGGTTACATCTAGATAGTGGGTAAGCGAGCAACAAGTTGCACCGCTATCTCTTTTTGAATCGCGAAGCCTATTCTACTAAATACAAACCCATGGTTTCTAGGGCTCTGCGAGTAAATGTGGACCACCTTCTGTACTCGCTCCAATAAGTGAACTGTCTCCGGGGCTAAGGATCCAAATGTGTCAAAGGCATACGAAAGGAACACACGTTGATTCCCTTTGATCCACTGTCTCGCATAGCCCACCGATGGGGACATCCCAGTGAGGTCGACACACGCATGCTTACCCCATGCCCAGCCAAACAAAAGGACATTTGTAGGACGCATGGTAGATCTCCCCTCACGCAGATCAGTCAGAAAAATAACAGGCGCTTCTTTCTTGGCCGAGATTCTAGCGTGTCTAAGCACATCCTATAAAACATCTCTAACCCAATCATAGCGATACTTGAACCCCTGCAATTCCTTACAATGAAGGGCATGTTCGCCAAATCTATCCAAACATGCTTTTTTGTATATTGGGCATGGTTCATCTAGAGGGAAAAGATGTATCATGAGCCGGTATTTGAGGATGACCGTGTATTCAACCGCTGACATCCATTGCCCAAGCCCTTCAATGTGCACAACAGTCAAAAAATTATCAACAATGGCCCTTGGAGACAAGCAAGGACTACCTTTTGACGCGGAGTCATATCGAACGGCTCCTCCATATCATGTACGTGTTTGCCACAAAGAGCACTCACCAAGGTTTGTTGATGTTTTTCGGGGACGGTCTCCTTTTCAGTAAAGCCGCCTAAATCAAGCTCCGGAAGAGTTGTTCCAATATTACCAAGCGCAATGGTGTAGTCATGATCCACCCTCACCACACCAGCACTTCACAAGATGTGGTCCTGCAATTTCCACAACTGTTCATGTAATTTCCACGACCTTCATTATTATTATTATTTACCAAAAGGCTAGTAAAAGGTTAATTTGTTGATGATGAGAGAAATACAATGGATTTAAGATAGTGTTGATAATATAATCTCGCTATATATAATAGGAAACTTAACATGAATAGTGTCAACAGTCAAAATATGTGTTCAGCAATAAAAATGAAGGTTTAACAATAAAGTTATTATTATTATTATTTACCAAAAGGCTTGTAAAAAGGTTAATTTGTTGATATTTATATGCACATAAATTATAATATTGTTTGTAAGAGTTCCAATCATGGGCGGACCTACACCTACTCTAAGGGGTGCGGGCGCTCACCTTGAAAAAAAAATTAGTGTCTATATATACGCGTTTATCACGTCCGCACCCTATAAAATTTTTCAATCGCACCCTATGGATTTTTGAAACAGAGGAAAAAGCAAGGAAACAAGCCTTCCTCTCCCCCTTTATAAGCATTGAAGCTAAATCTGTGATCCATGCGCTTGGTAGAAAGGTTCGTGTTTATATATTTTTCCTTGTTTTTTTTCGGCGAGCAAGGACTTTGTGAAAAGGTTGCAGGTCATTACTTTTGGCTTTTGGTTTTCTTTTGTTTATTAATTTTAGTATTGTTATTTTTGGTATACGAGTCGACCCAACCCGACCCGGGGCACCTGATGGATAAACGACCCAGGGGCTTAGAGATTCCGCACCCCATTAAAAAAATTACTGGATCCGCCACTGGTCCCAATCCTACTTACTTTGATTGGTTGCATCGATGATTCAAAGTACATATTTTTGTGAAAACTATATTGTAACACAAATAGTCACTATCCATAAATCAAACAAATACTTAAATCATGTAAAACACACCAGTGTACGTAACCAATTATCCAAACAAGTCAAGTAAGGTCATAATCAACATATTCACTAGGCGTGGCAAAATGGGTAGGTTGGGTTGGTTTGGGTGTTGGGTTAGGATGGGTTTAGGTTAGGATGAGTTTGGGTTTGGGTCAAGATGGGTATATTAAAAAAATGGGTTAGGATGGGTTGGGTGAGGATGGGTTTGGGTCTTGATGGTTTGGATTAGGATAGGTTCACATCAAAATACATTAAAAAAAATTTAAAAGACTAAAATAACAATAAAAAATAAAAAATTTAAAAAGTAAAAAAAAAATTCGACCCGACTGACCCGTTATCAATCCGGATCGGGGCCGGTAATGACCTGGAGTATTTCGACCCGACCGGGCCCGGTAACAACCCAGACCGTTTCAACATGACTCGTACCGTAGTGACCCGGACCGTTTCGACCGGACCTGGCCGGTAGCGACCCGGACCGTTTCGACCCGACCAGGCCGGTAATGACCCAAACCATTTCAACCTGACTCGTCCCTTAGCGACCCGGACTGTTTCGACCCAGCCAGGCCCGGTAGCGACCCGGACCGTTTTGACCCGATCCGGCCCGGTAACGACCCAGACTGTTTCAACCTGACTCGTCCCGTAGTGACCCGGACTGTTTCGACTCGACCGGTCCCGGTAGCGACCCGGACCGTTTCTACCCGACCGGGCCCGGTAACGACCCAGACCGTTTCAACCTGACCCGTCCCGTAGGGACCCGGACCGTTTCGACCCGAACGGGCCCGGTAGCAACTTGGACCGTGTCTACCCGACCGGGCCCGGTAACGACCCAGATCGTTTCAACCTGACCCGTCCCGTAGCGACCCGCACTGTTTCAACCCGACCGGACCCGGTAACGACCCGAACCGTTTCGGCCTGACTGATCCCGTTAGCAACCTGGACCGTTTCGACCCGACCGGGCCCGACAACGACCAGACCATTTCGACCCGAATAGGCCGGTAAACAACCCAGACCGTTTCGACTCATTCAAGCTCGCTAACGACTTGAACCGTTTCGATGAGATCGGTCTCGTTAACGACCCATGTTGTTTCGACCTAGTCGTCCGTTAACGTAGGGGTGAGCACATTTGGACCGAACCGAAAAAAAAACCGAGGACCGACCCGAAAAATTATGAAAACCGACCCGGGTCTAGTATTTAGGTTCTGTATTCGGTCCAACAATATACCCCCAACCGGTTCTCGGGTCGGGTCGGTCCATGAGAAGGTTAAAACCGAATGGAAAACCGAAACCGATTATGAATTATAAAATTACCTACCTGACACAAAATCTGGCGCCAAATCATGGGACTGATCTGTTGGGTACATGTTTTACAAGGTTGCTGCATTATTAAAAGGCTGCAGAATTTAAATCTGTCGTTAATGGGTCAATATGTGTTTTTTTAGATATAATTCAGATTAATTTGAATGCGTAAATCTTATATATATTTAATTTGATTCCAGCATATATAAACATAGTGTTGAAATACATTAAAAAAGTTTTATGACTTAAAACGTTTTGCCAGAAACACATAATTTGCTTCCAAATGAAATTAAATTCAGATATTGTTATAGAACAAAATTAACAGATCATGCATATAAAATTAACTTGCTCAATCCAGTTTAAGACCATATATTTGTTTTACATAAAGTTCAGGCATAGATCTATATATTAAGTTGATTAAGATGGGAGCTAATAATGTATGTACGATTTCAAAAGCAAACTTACGCACACAGGTTTGAATTCAAAGCATATATATAGTTATGAATATATAGTTATGAAGATGAACATTCATGTTAACTTTTCTTTGTTAAAAAAAATGAAATAAGCTAGAAGGTGTAGCCAACTACTTATGATGCCATTACAACAAACGATTCATGATATGTTCAAAAACAAGGCAAATTTCATTAGGCAAATTTCTCTTACCATAAAATTTCAGGACTTTTTGATCCAGTTAATAAGTCAAAACTAATCCAAGGGCAAAATGGTGTGAACTTTACGAATCTAATAAAACTTTTGCAGCTCTAAACAGTTTGCGAGTCTAAAATTTATTTGTTTGAATTGTTGGTTCGTTACTTTGTTTCGTACTTTCTTTTTCTTTTGTTTGAATTGTTGGTTTCTTTCGTACTTATCGTAACTCTTCTACGTATGAACTAGAATAACTATGAGCGATCCTTTGGTTTTGTAATTTCTTTTTACAATAATGTTTTAGTTTTTTCACTTAGGAATTCTATCGAACACTTGGCGTGCAAACATACGGTATATAACAATCAAACCAACAAATCAGCAAACAATCTATCATGAACGCACCAATCATTTCTAACATCATCAACTAATCAGCAAAGATTAACAAAACAATTGATTATATGTAAACTATCTAACATCACCAACCAATTCTATCATGAACACACATAAAAAAACATCAAGGAATTAAGTTAAGAAATATGATAAATCTGTTATCTATGCAAGATCTTAGTTTGAAACCCACATAACATAAGAACAAATAAAACAAATTAATCAGCAAAATACCTTCGAAGTTCTAATCTTTATGTAATGCCATTGATCTTCCTGGTTCAAAGGCAAGCAACAAGCAAAATGAAGGATTAAATCTCGGGTTCGGTTATTTGACATGGACCGACTTTACCCGAGAATCATAGGACCGAGACCGATTTTAGATTAGGGGGTTGTTTATCGGTTCTGAGTTTTGAAGCTTTTCGGTTCTCGGGTCGGGTCGGGTTTTTATCGGGTCGGGTCGGTTCTTGTCATTTGCTCACCCCTACGTTAACGACCCGAACAGTTTCGAACCGACCGGGGTTATCAACAAATGGTAAAGATATATTTTTTTGTTTTTAATGATTTTTAATTCCATGAGGCATCAACGCTTTTGGTGTTGGGTGAGTGATGTGCTCAAAGTGGTTTAATAAAAACTACCTAAATTAACCTAAACTAAACACTCTAAGTTTTAAATTTATAACCTAAGACTCTCTAAACCTAAACCACACAACCGGCAAGTGTACCGGTCAATGCAGTACAGCTAAAGTAAGTCCGAGTATCGAACCCACGAGACTCTACTAGAAAACGTAAACTAGACTCGACTACTTATCCTAAATACTGACTTAATAATGTGCTGTTTAAAGGGGGGTTTTCTAACAGACTAATGCAAATAAATAAAATAAAACTTAAATAACTAAAGACACAAACTGGGAGCTGAAATTCGGATCAAATGATGGGAAGACACTACCTAGGCTAGAATCCTACACATGAATGATAATCTTCTAATGGCTATGGAACTGGTGTGGAACCGGGATCTTAAAATACTAAACATCAAGAATAAACTAGACACCCTCGACCCTTCTCAAGGGGAAACCCTAGAATACTGTTGTGCTGTTAAACCACCGATTGAGAGGTTACCCTCACAGGCTTACCTACTCGAATCTTAAAGTACCCGCTAGACAGTCTACCTCACAGCGCGAAAGTCACAATACACCCGAAAGTGCAAGGGGTAACTACAATATTTTTGATAAGACTTGGCCTACAAGGAATGCTAAGGAAACTAGGAAGATCTTCTTACAAAGCCTCTAGATCTAGCAATTTAACACCCTAGACAGACCAACAATCTCGCACCTTACAGCTATTGAGAATTGGTAGAACACTTAGAATTACCTAACTAACAATTACAACTCCTATGGATAACCTACAGAATTAACCATAAACTAGTTGCTAACACCCAGTCCGCAACCTAACCCGCATTCATACATGAAAGACATTCACAAAAACGCAAGTGGAGTTTATAAAAATTAATTAAACAAAACTAAATACGCATGTACATCAAACCAGAAAATAAAGAGTTCTTTACTTTAAAATTCACCCACAACCAGAAGTTCCAAAACCAAAAGAAAACAAATCAAACAAGTGCAATCATCTTTAACCTAGGTAGTAAAAAGGTCTAGCCTATAAAAGTCATGATAAAATCAAAACAATAGAAACAAATAAAAGTCATGGTGTTCACAACGGGTTTGAATAGATAAATAATAAATACCGACCCGTGCTCGCACCAATGCTTCAACCCTTGACCTCCACTCAATCGATCTACCTTCTTCTCTGTCTTTTTGTGCTGCTGTTATGGTGTTCTATCTCCCAAAAATAATCTCCACGTCTGCTCTGTTCAATCGATGTTGCTGCTCCCCTCTAGAATAATATTCCTCCCCCGTTCCTTAATTCGATCTCCCCTCCCAATATATTATGCGGCACTTCATGTAAATTAACACTCCAAGTAAATTGGAGCCCTCAAACAATGTTGGGCTTGGGCTGTGACAAGAAAAGTCACGTTTCTTTTTTTCTTTTTTTATTTTATTATTATTATTATTATTATTATTATTATTATTATTATTATTATATCTAATATACTATTATTTATATATAGTATTATAAATTCATGCTCTGGACTCGGGTGTTCTTGACTTGACCAAAGTTGCTCGTTTACGCTCCAACGTCCATGAACACCTACAAAATAAAAATAAAAATAGATAAATACTAAACAAAAACACAAAACTAATAAAAATCTATAAAAACCTATAATAAATAAAAAGAGACCGGTACAAGCCTAAAACTAATAAAAGAACTATCTAAACGACTCGAAAATTATACAAACTTTACACTGGAAATAGATGTATTTTACATTATATCAGTGAGTTTTAATTCAAATTTGTATGGTTATCTAAAAATACCCATCCTGACCCATTTGTTTTTTTGGCATACCCATCCTAACCCACTTACTTATTTCTTACAATTAAAATTACCCATCCTAACCCCCTTGAAAATTATACTAAACCCATTTCAACCCACAAGGTCAAATTTTAAACCCAAAATAACCCAAACTTAACTAGATGGGTTGAAATTGCCAGGTCTAATATTCACGGTTTTACATCCCCATTATGATTAAAAATAGCATAATTTCCTGATGTTACTGTTCGGTTTTCAAACCATGAAACTGTAACCAAATTCTCTATGATTATGACTGAATTCCCGTCGCAACGCCTAGATAGTTTTACTAGTTAGCATGACTTTGTTAAGATATGACAAGTAACAGTAAAAAATTATTTACAAAACCTTTTGGTTTATTTTCAGAACTATTTATTTGGGTTTTTTGCTTCTCCATAAGTTGTAGTTTATAAAATAAAATGCTTAAAATACACACTTTCTTGACTTTTTTTTTTTTTTGAACGGCCAACAAATTGGAATCACTCACGGAACACTGGAGTATCATCGTGCCACCAGTGTTGCCACGCGATCATATTCCACCACCAAGTCACCAATTCAGGAGGAAACTCATAATTATGAGAAAACCCCCTTTGTGAGATTCGAACCCAGGACCTTATGGCCCTTAAGTCTTATCTCATCACCAAGATACCACTAGGCTATAATGCCTTGGGTCACTATTGGTTTAACTCACTGCAAACGAATGGTCCCGGTCTTCTAATCTCATTGCAAAAAATGGTATGTGGGACTGTAAATTGTAATCAAGCCGAGTTGAGTTAATAAGCTTGGGTCCGACTCGATTATAAAACTCGAAGCTCAAAACCCGATTCAAGCTCGATGAGCATGTATCTTAAGCTTAGACTCGATCAATTAACCAATACTTTGAAGCTCGCTTCGACTCGACTCGACTCCCTTACCAATATTAAAAAAAAAATCAAAGATACAATTAATTGATTCAAAACATTCAAACTTCACTTGTGCTTGACTTTGTAACCCTGTAGTACAACAGAGCGACACATACAATAGTTTTAGACTTTTAGTTAAAACTTAGAAGTGTGAAATGTCCCACATCGGTGCATTGTAGAAAAGAAAAGCGGTATATATACAACACAAATAGAAGGTCAGGCACGACCTTACTTGAACAGGATCTGTTCTATAGGCTCGTACCTCTGTATTCTTGATTTCTAAGAAGACAGAAACCCATGTCTGGTTGATGAGCCAGGACCGTGTGACTAGAGCGTGATTAACAGAGCTCATGGTCTTGACCATGGCTCGGTAGAGGATCGTTGCCAGCCCATTTGATGGGTCTTGTCATGGTCACACGGTTGTCTGACAGACAATTTATCTTTTTGATCGAGTGGAATGTGGTTATGATTGCATTTTTTTGTTGCAGAACACGATTCCGTGGTTTCAGCTGTAAAAGAAAAGAGATCCGTTTCCCTTCTATATAGAGTTTTATAATCTCTAAGATGCTCATCCACATTTATCCATTTGACCCGTTTCCCTTTCTATATGACGTCCCTTCCTTGATACGGTCACATTCACACATAGGGAGACACATCACATTACACATACATACATACACCTTAACTATAACGTATAATGAAATACACGAGTGTTTACATTCAAGGTCCATCTAATAAAGTAATATGAATAGAAGCGTATGGTGGCAGGATATGGTGCAGTAAAAGATCGCTTTCCTTGCTTAACTTGACAACGTTAGACTTAGAGGTATATTGGGCCATATTAATGCTCAAATTGGTTCCAAGATGAATCTGGAAAACTATTAGAGACAGTGTAATTGTTTGTTTGTTTTCCAGCTCTTTGCTAATAGATGTTGCTGGTGCGAACTCAGCACTAAAAGGCACTAAATGTATATTGAAGTTGTGTTGTTTAATGCGCAAGTCAGTATCTACTCTAGTTAGCCTTTAGATTCAAGTTTGTCAAAACTCGTAAGAACCAAACAAACAAACAAATCCTTATGCTCACTTACCTTATTAAACTAAGACTTGATCGATGTGTGACACGTGCATGAAATTACCTTATAACAGGATTCTTTTCATTGTCGCGCAGTTGGTTAGCATCAGGATCATTTGCATCATGTCTTTTCACGAGATGATCTTTATAGAATAATAAACCTTGTTATATATATATATATAAAAAAGCTTACATGACTTACTCAAAGTGACACATAACAAATACTAGTATTAACAATCTTGATGGAACTTAAAAAACACCACAAGACTTACTAGCTTTGTATTATTCTTTAACATCATCTTAATAATAATAATAATAAAACGTACAGTTGGTACCATATATAATTAATTTTGAATAGTCGAAACGTTACTCATTCTTGAATTTCTCAAGAACGAGTAACGTTTCTAGAAGCGCGTTGACAAACAGCGTCAACAAAGCGCTTATGCAGCTGCGGTGTCCAGACAAGACGAGGGCGTGTGGTGGAGGAATCATCATTGGCTAGTTCCTCTTCATCGCCACCACTCATGAAATCATATAATAAATTGAAATCATAAAACAATTCTTCTGCATCATCATCATCAGAAATAATATTCTGATGATTTGCAATATTGACAAATGAAGAGCTGGTTTGTGGTCCACGTACGTCGTTAAGTGACGGTGGTTGACCATAATTAGAATAATAATCATAATTGGCAGTACCGCAGCTGGAAGTTTGAGAAGCCACGAGTGGTCTAACAGCTCCATAAGACGGTGGTTGCACACCGCTATATGAGTTATTATTTGAACCACTGTATGGATTGATTGTGCAGATTATGGGTAATGAAGTTTTAGAACCAACGAGTGGTCTCACAGCTCCCCAAGACGGTGGTTGAGCACCGCTATATGAGTCACCTGAGCCGGAGAAGGACATAGGTTGATGATAATAAACGAGGTAGTCGTCGTCGTCGTCCGGATTCATTTATGTAGGTTTTGAATTTGGCGATTAGATGTATCTTAATTGTTATTATATATAATAAGATGATGATGATGATGAAACAAAGTCACTACACACGACATATATAGATCGATGAAGCTGCACAGCAAATATCACGAAGATGCACTCCACCACCTTTACCCTTTTCCATTTTTTCATTTTTTTTTATTTTTTACAGCAGCACCAACACCCAATATAAAGAGGGAAACAACCAGGAATTGTTTACTCAAAACCCCCTTAACTTCTTGTTGGAAAAACCGTGTTACTGATTTTTCACTAATATATATTTATATATACATTATAAAGATAATTATTTACGGGTTATGTACTAGATTGTAAGAGTGTCACAAAGAACAAAACCACGTCTAAACAGAGCTAAGATAAATGAGATGTTGAAGCTTGAAAATTGTGTGTTGAAACAACAAAAGATGGGAAAGTGGATTAAGTTTTTCCAACTCCTACCACATTGGTGAGATGACAAAACATGAAATAGTATATAAGGAGGAGCACTCCTTATAAATTGTTTAGCTTGACCCAACCACTAGTGGGGACCCTAAAATGGTGCCTAATTTGCACACGCGTGCCACATTGTGTGGGCGATGGTCACAATTAGCGATTTAATGACGCTCTTTGCATATGGTGGTTTTAGTTTGACCACTGGTTCTGAAACACTATTATACATGGTGGAATCTCTGGGCGATGGTCACAACTCGCAAACCAGGCCAAACAGCAAAGCAGGACACAACCTTTGGGCCTCTCATTTACCTAAGCCTAAACCTGCAAAAAAAGACTAGAACCAAATATTCAAATAAAAATATTTATAAAAGAAATAAAATTGGAAATATGTATAAAATTTAACAACCCCTCCCCCCCACAATTTTATTTCTTAAAGGGATCAAACATTTTGATTAGATCCAAAAACTTCAAATGAAAGCTAGTTTGAAGGCCTTTTGTAAACAGATCAGCCAACTGATCTTTAGAGTCAACTTTTTTTGTTTTTATAACACCTTTGGCAACAAGTTCTCTTAAGAAAAACAAGACCAAAGCAAAGTGCTTTGTTTTGTCAAAGAAAACAGGGTTAGCAGCAATAGAGAGGGCTGCAGAACTGTCACAAAAGAACTTGACAGGTAAAGAAACCTGAACCTTAAGTTCAGACATTGTTTAACCAAACAACCTCACAAGCAGCAGAGCACATAGCTCTGTACTCAGCTTCAGCAGATGATCTAGAAATTGTAACCTGTTTCTTACTTTTCCAGGCAACAAGACAGTTTCCCAGAAACACACAATAACCAGTAACTAATTTCCTGGTATCAACACATTTAGCCCAGTCAGAGTCAAAATAGGCCACAAGGTTCAAAGACTCTCCCTTAGAAAATAACAACCCTTTTCCAAGAGAGGACTTTAAGTACCTAAGAAGTCTAAAGGCAATCTTAACATGACCTTCAGTGGGTTTGTGCATGTATTGACTTAAGTAATGTACATAATATGCAATATCAGGTTTGGTATGGGATAAATATATAAGTTTCCCAACCAGTTGCTGGTATGCAGTAACATCACTTATGAGTTTGTTTTTATTATTAACAATGTTTGTCAAAACATGATTTGCTTCAATAGGATTGGTAACTGGTTTACATCCCAACATACCATATTCCATCATTAGATCTAGGGGTGCAAATGAGCCGAGCAGCTCGCGAGCTACTCGAGATCGGCTCGGTAAAAAGCTCGAAACGAGCCGAGCCTTATCGAGCTCGAGCCGAGCTTGAGCCTAAAATGAAGCTCGTTTACTTATCGAGCTCGAGCTCGAGCCTAGCATATGAAGCTCGCCAGGCTCGTCGAGCCTTATCGAGCCTAATATAATATTAGGTTTATTAATATTTTATATTATTTACCCACATTTTAAGTAGTTTAATAAACGAGCCGAGCCGAGCTTTTGACTTATCGAGCCTAAACGAGCCTATTATATATGTTATTTAATTTAATATATTAACTAATAAACACTAAACGAGCCGAGCCCGAGCCGAGCTCGAGCTTTAAAAACAAAACTCGAACCGAGTCGAGCTCGAGCTCGAGCTCTTATAAGTTAATCGAGCTCGAGCTCGAGCCTGGTCGAGCTCGGGCTCGGCTCGGCTCGTTTGCACCCCTAATTAGATCACTGCAGTATTTTCTTTGAGAGAGACAAACATTATTTCCAACTCTTATAACTTCTATTCCAAGAAAATATTTTAATTCACCAATATCTTTAATAAGAAACTTGGTTTTAAACAAGTCTTTTATTTTGTTAATGTCAGAAATAGAGTTACCAGTTAGAATAATGTCATCCACATATACCAAAAAAACAATAAACAAAGATCTTTATGTTTCACAAACATAGAGTAGTCACATTGACTCTGAACAAACCCAAACTCACATAAAGCACTAACCAATTTGGCATTCCACATTCTTGGTGCCTGTTTAAGGTCATATAAAGACTTCTTAAGTTTACACACCTTGTTAGTATCACTTGACCCATAACCATCAGGTAAAGACATATAGACATCTTCATACAAGTCACCATAAAGAAAAGCATTATTTACATCTAACTGGAAAACCTACCAATCATGGTTAATAGCAAGGCTTAAGACACACCTGACAGTTATTAATTTAACCACAGGTGAGAAGGTTTCTTCATAATCAAGACCTTCTTTTTGACTAATGCCTTTAGCAACTAACCTTGCTTTATACCTTTCTATTTCACTATTAGACTTGTACTTGATTTTAAAAATCCATTTACAGCCTATCTTATGTCTACCTTTGGGTAAGTCAACAATATCCCAAGTATTGTTCCTATAATGAGCATCTAACTCTTCATTCATGGCAATAACCCATTGAGGATCTTTGCTGGCTTCAGCAAAGATCCTAGGTTCAATGATTTTATTAAGACTAGAAGCAAAACACTTGCATTCAAAAGATAAATTTGAAAGGTTAACAACTTTTTCAAGACCACGCTTAACCTTTCCTTCAATGGCAAAGTCAGACAAATTTTTTGGAAGGTTACTACTTCTACTAGACCTTCTGGGAGCAACATGATTATCAACAACAGTGTCACCCTCAGACTCAGTTATAAAGTCATCATCTATATTCATCTGATCAGCCTTACCATTCTCCTTTTCTGAATTACCACGCTGCTGAGAATCAGTGATGTTCTCAAAGTGGTTTAATAAAAACTACCTAAATTAACCTAAACTAGACACTCTAAGTTTTAAATTTATAAACTAAGACTCTCTAAACCTAAACCACACAACCGGCAAGTGTACCGGTCAATGCAGTACAGCTAAAGTAAGTCCGAGTATCGAACCCACGAGACTCTACTAGAAAACGTAAACTAGACTCGATTACTTATCCTAAATACTGACTTAATAATGTTTTGATGCTTAAAGGGGGGTTTCTAACTAACTAATGCAAATAAATAAAATAAAGCTAAAATAACTAAAAACACAAGCTGGAGACTGGAATTCGGATCAGATGATGAGAAGGCACTACCTAGGCTAGAATCCTACACATGAATGATAATCTTCTAATGGCTATGGAACTGGTGTGGAACCGGGATCTTAAAATACTAAACATCAAGAATAAACTAGACACCCTCGACCCTTCTCAAGGGGAAACCCTAGAATACTGTTGTGCTGTTAAATCACTGGTTGAGAGGTTACCCTCACAGGCTTACCTACTCGAATCTTAAAGTACCCGCTAGACAGTTTACCTCACAGCGCGAAAGTCACAATACACCTGAAAGTGCAAGGGGTAACTACAATATTTCTGATAAGACTTGGCCTACAAGGAATGCTATGGAAACTAGGAATTATCTAACTAGCAATTTAACACCCTAGACAGACCAACAATCTCGCACCTTACAGCTATTGAGAATTGGTAGAACACTTAGAATTATCTAACTAACAATTACAACTCCTATGGATAACCTGCAGAATTAACCATAAACTAGTTGCTAACACCCAGTCCGCAACCTAACCCGCATTCATACATGAAAGACATTCACAAAAACGCAAGTGGAGTTTATAAAAGTTAATTAAACAAAACTAAATATGCATATACATCAATCCAGAAAATAAAGAGTACTTTACTTTAAAATTCACCCACAACCAAAAGTTCCAAAACCAAGAGAAAATAAATATCAAACAAACGTACTCATCATCGCCTAGGTAGTTCTATGATCTAGGCAATAAAAGTCATGATAAAATCAAAACAATAAAAGCAAGACATATTCATAGTGTTCATACCGGGTTTCAAATAGATAAATAATAAATAGTTGAATTAGAACCGACCCGTGCTCACACCTATGCTCCAACCCTTGACCTCCTTGGCTTGCCTCTCTAATAATATTCGCTGCTCTACTCCTGTTCTTTTCTCCTTCGACAAAATAAATCTTACTGCCGTCGTGAATCTGAATATTCACCATCCCCCATCAACTTTAAAACCTAAACAAATAAACAACTCGCGACTGGGCCAATAAAGAATGAACTGGGCTGTTGTTGTTAACAAGATGCCACGCGGCCCAAGGGCCACTCCACCTCGGGTCACACCCGAAATAATTAAAACGGTCGGTGCATGTTTCTTTTTTGGATGTTGTGCATTCAATGCAAAGTATCATGTTTGACTTTTTTTTTCCTTTGCACCTTCTTTCAAACGTTTTTTTTCTTCTTCCACTTTCAAGATCATATTATTATTATTATTATTATTATTATTATTATTATTATTATTATTATTATTATTATTATTATTTGAAGAGATAGGGAACCGCGCAAGCGCACGGACCCACATCTCCACTCATGCCAACACAGCAAGCTTACGTGGGCTTCTAGAAAGCGGCGCGAGGTACCTCGTAGTATGACAGCTAATAACCGACAAGAAAGGGACGTCCAGCCAATAGGAGACGTCCATTTCCTGCTCCACGATCGCCTGCAGGTACGAGGTACAGAATAGTACAAGAAAGGACAGACAAAGACACGTGGACCAATAGCGAAGGAACAGCGCAACGAATGACAACGGCCCAATCGTACAGCCAGCTGTCATTCTCCCCTCGACCAATCACAGGAGACCTCAGGTGGCCTATAAATACCCTATGAGGTCAGACGAAGAGGAGGATGAACAATCAGAGAGAGAGACAACCATAGTTACGAGAATTAGATTATAGTCGAAGCGCTGTAACAGTAGCTATCCTAGTCTTGTAATAGTCGTTGAATCATTAATGAGAATCATGTCCTTACTTGTCCTACTATCTTAGTAACTGTTATATTGATGTTTCTTCATTGGCGCCATCCGTCTATTTGAGCATACAAGAACGTTAAAAACTTCTATTTCTCAAAAACAGTAACTATGTCTCTCATACCACCGTTACCAAACTTCACAAATGCTAACTCCGACACCGACGTTGCCCAGGGAGGCACCGGCCAGTCGGGGAACACAGCAGATGTTCAGCAACAGACAACAAACACGGGTCCAACTGTTACCCCATCCTCAGGGACAAGACAGACCCCTTCCTTCCAGTTTATCACTGAAACGAATCAGGTTTCCCCAGCTGAGAATGCCGCGCCGATGGTTAGTCCGGAGGTATGGTATACTCAGCAAAAGGAAGCCCTGAAGCGTGTATACTTCCAAAAACTGAAGGACCAACAACTCAGGGAAGCCGCCCGCACGCTTTCCTACAGCGAGGGACCGTCCAACGCAGCAAGGAACAATGGCGGAAGCAACCATGAAACTGACCCCACATGGAGAGAAGACTCAGACGAGTCTCAAAGTCGCTTCACGCGTGACATAAGCCAGCCCTTAAGCAACACCGCTGCGCGAGGGCACTTTATGACCGGTGATGACGACCTAACCAAACCATATTATCCTCCATCGTTCATGGAAAAGTCAAAGTTCACCCCGCGCATTGCGCTGGCACCCCTGCCACCCAAAACAAAAATCCCGAGTACGCTGGGCAAGTTTGATGGAACAGGGGACCCAGACGACCACCTGAGGACATTCGAGGTTGCAGGAAAATGTGCACAGTGGAGCTTGCCAGCATGGTGTCACATGTTCGCGCAGACGCTCACGGGCGCTGCGCGAGTATGGTTTGACAGCCTACCAAATGGGAAAATAGATAACATCAAAGAATTGACAGACAAGTTTGCGGACCACTTCAGTCAAAACAAACGAATTGAGCGCGACTCAACTGACATCCTGCAAGTCAGGCGACGGGACAATGAGTCAATCGAAGATTACATCACCCGCTTCAATAGGGAAGCTCTGCAGATCGGGCCCATCGGTTTCGAGCTTATGAAAGCAGCCTTCACTCAGGGAGTACGATGTGACTCCCTCATCCGCACACTAGCAGGCTGCACTGGAATGCCCAACACATGGGATGAAATCATGAAGGGGGCTAAAACATATGCAAAAACAGAAAGAGAACTGTCTGTCTGGAACCGAGTACAAGCACCTCAATACACGGACGTACAAGCACAAGCTGCGCGCACCAGGCACGGTCGACAGGACAGAAGGGGAAGAGGCTCTGTTTGGAACCGACTCCAAGGAGGCGCCCAAACAGATACCAAACCCAGTGAGGTCCAAGACCACAAGGGAAACACACAGAATGACCACAGGCCAGGAAGAAGGAGTCACAACAACTGGACCCCACTCACGAAAACCCCAGCGCAGGTGTTAGCAACGGAAAACGTAGCTTTCCCAGAACCAAAGGTGATCAAAAGACGAGATAACTTAGATCCAGGAAAGTTCTGCGCCTATCACCAAGACATCGGGCACGACACAGACAAATGCTATCAGCTGAAGCAAGCGATCGAAGAGGCCCTAAAATCAGGAAAACTTGGGCACTTGCTAAGAAATGTCGAGCGCAAGCAGCAAGAAGGGCCGCCACAAAAGAAGATCAAAAATGTTAGCCTGATGATCCACTCTGATAAAAGAAAGCAAGCAAAAAGAAAACCTGACCAAGTGGCAGAATGGAAAGAACAACAAATACGTTTCCCAACAGTCAAGGGCGGACCTTCATCCACCCGAGCACTGGTTATCACGGCCATTTTCGATCATTATCGTACCACGCGCGCGCTGGTCGATACAGGGAGCAACTCTGACATAATGTACGAGCAATGCTTTAACCTCCTAGACGAGGAAGACAAGCAGCGCCTGCGCCCAGTCAACTCCCCTATCATGGGTTTCTCAAATGAAGTCATATCACCTCTGGGGGAAATTTCTTTCCGTCTAACGATGGGGGACAAAGCGCATTCAAGAACGGAAGATGTCACCTTCCTCGTTGTGCCAACGAAGTCTACCTATGACATCATTTTAGGGCGAGAAGCCATGGCTGCCTACAACATGGTACCGTCAACGATACATGGAGCCATTGGTTTCCCAACACCAACAGGGGTAGCAGTCGTATGGGCCAACAGAGAGTGCGTCATGACAGAAGAGCCACACCCTGCCAAAATGCTAAAGGCCACCCCGCGCACTGAGCCGGAAAAGTGGATCCTCAACCCCAAGTTCCCAGAACAGACGGTAACACTGGGGGCCGCCATCTCAGAGAACACACGGGAGCGCCTAAAGCAGCTCCTGCGAAAGAACTTGGACGTTTTTGCGTGGCAACCATCAGACATGGTGGGGGTCCCGCGAGAGCTTGCCCAACACAAGCTTAATACATACCGTTCGGTTGAGCCGATCGCACAAAAGCGCAGGAGCATGGGCGCCGAAAAAGCCAAAGCAATGAACGAGCAAGTCAATGAGCTACTGAAGGCAGGGATCCTGCGCGAAACCAGATACCAGACCTGGGTCGCAAACCCAGTCATGGTCAAGAAAAGCAATGGAAGCTGGAGGATGTGTGTGGATTACACGGATCTCAATAAAGCTTGCCCAAAGGATTGCTACCCTTTGCCGGAAATAGACTTGAAAATCGACTCCCTCGCGCCATTCAGATTCAAATGCTTTTTGGACGCCTACAAAGGCTACCACCAAATCCAAATGGCGCCAGAGGACGAGGACAAAACTGCTTTTCGAACAGACAAAGGCGTCTTCTGCTACACAAAGATGCCATTTGGGCTAAAGAATGCAGGAGCCACCTATCAACGGCTGATGGACCGCGCGTTCGCACTACAAATTGGTAAAAACCTCGAAGTCTATGTAGATGACCTAGTCATCAAAAGCAAAGAAGAGGACCAGATGTTGAAAGACATTGAAGAGACCTTCAAGCACTTGAAAGAGATCCACATGAAACTCAACCCAAGCAAGTGCGCATTCGGAATGGAGGAAGGAAAGTTTCTGGGGGTAATCGTCACCAAAGACGGTTTCCGCCCAAACCCAGAAAAAATACAAGCCATAGCACAAATGCCATCTCCATCAACGCTGAAGGATGTCCAAACCCTGAACGGACGCTTGGTCGCCATCAACAGGTTCCTCTCCAACCACGCAACCAAGTCCATCCCGTTCATTGAAACACTAAAGAATTGCCTGAAAAAGAACCAATTCAAATGGACCAGCGAAGCAGAGAAGGCCTTTCAAGACATGAAAGCCTGCCTAATGGATCTCCCAACGCTCACTGCGCCCCTACCACGAGAGCCTTTAACAATGTACCTATGCGCCACAGAAAAAGCGGTAAGCGCAGTGCTCATGGTGGATCGCAAGCTGGTCCAAACCCCAATTTATTACATCAGCAGAGTCCTGACAGATGCAGAAACCAGGTACACGACGATGGAAAAGTTGGTACTAGCCTTAGTGCATGCATCGCGCAGACTGCGCCGATACTTCCAGGGACACCCAATCAATGTGCTCAGCGACTACAAGCTGAACAATGTACTCTCCAAACCAGAACTGTCCGGGAGACTGGCAAAGTGGGCAATTGAGTTAGGCGAACATACCATCTTCTACAAGTCCAGACCAGCAATCAAAGGACAAGTCCTGGCGGATTTCATCGCCGAGGTACCACATGAAAAAATAGAAGAGTGCAAGGCTGAGCAAGGCCCACAGCAACAATGTGAGGACAAGGCAATTTGGAACTTGTACACGGACGGAGCCTCAAACGATGATGGCGCAGGTGCAGGGGTCAGGCTCGTCCACCCGGACGGGGCCGAGTTCACCTACGCAATCCGCCTAGAATTCAAAACAACGAACAACAAGGCCGAGTACGAAGCTTTCCTGGCAGGACTGCGCATCGCGCAAAAGCTGGGCGCCAAGCACGTCTTCGCACATGTAGACTCCATGTTGGTAGCGGGACAAATCACAGGGAAGTATGATGCCAAAGACCCATCCATGGCAACATACCTTCGGTACGCGAAGGAATTAATGGCTACTTTCTCAAGCTGCACCATCGACCACATCAGTCGCAGTCAAAATAAACCAGCTGACGCTCTAAGCAAAATGGCATCCACAAACTTTGGCCATTTAGCAAAAGAGGTCCGCGTGGAAGTGCTAGCCGAACCTTCAGTACCACCCAAAGAGGTCCACGTAATCCAAACAGGAATTGACAGCTGGATGACCCCCATCATCTCTTACCTCACCACAGGCACTCTGCCGAGTAAACGCGCAGAGGCGAGGAAGATACAACACAAAGCGTTACAATACCAAATGCAGGATGGAGTGTTGTATCGAAAATCTTACTTGGGGCCATTGCTGAAGTGTGTCGATGGAACAGACGCAGACTACCTTGTCAGGGAAATCCACGAAGGGATATGTGGTATACATGCGGGGCCGCGCATGGTAGTGGCAAAGATCATGAACGCCGGCTACTACTGGCCTGGCATGCATCTGGACGCGCTAGAAATCATTCGACGATGCGATTCTTGCCAACGCCACGCGCCGAACACCATGCGCCCCAAGAACGACTTGATACCAGTAACATCCGCATGGCCATTTCAAAAATGGGCCATCGACCTGGTAGGACCATTCCCCATGACAACAGGCAAGCGGCGATACTTGATCGTTGCAATTGATTACTTCACGAAATGGATAGAAGCAAAACCGTTAGCAGAGATCAACGCAAGCCAAGTAAAGAAATTCATTTGGGAGTTCCTCATTTGCCGTTTCGGCCTACCCATGGAGATCGTCACCGACAATGGAACACAATTCGCGGATAGAGGACTCCTAAAGTGGTACGCAGAGCTGCACATCAAGCCCATCTTTACATCAGTCGCCCACCCACAGGGTAACGGCCAGGTTGAGCGCGCCAACAGAAGCATCGTCGAAGGCATCAAAGCACGCCTAGGGACGAAAGGAAAAGCCTGGGCGGAGGAGTTACCGAGCGTGCTATGGGCTAATCGAACGCTAACAAAAACGAGCACCGGCGAAACCCCGTTCAGCCTCACCTATGGCTCCGAAGCAGTCATCCCGGCCGAAATAGGGTGCCCCTCTGCAAGAGTCCTGTCCGCACACCAAACCGACAACGAAAAAGAGCTGCGCACCAACTTGGATTTGCTGGAAGAACGTCGAGACTTGGCAGCGATAAAGGAGGCCAACTACAAAAAACAGTTAGAAAAGTACTACAACGCCAAGGTCAAGCTGAACACCTTCAAAGTCGGCGACTTTGTCCTCAGAAACAACGAAGCCAGCGGAGTGCTCCCAGCAGGCAAGCTCACTCCCACTTGGGAGGGTCCATACCGCATCACCGAAGTACTAGGGAAAGGAGCATATAAATTATCAACATTAGAGGACAAGCTGATCCCACGCACGTGGAATGCAGCGCAGCTAAGAAAATGTTATATGTAATCACTACTCGCATTGTAATGAAGGCTGTTTAGCCATTTAATATGACGATCGTTTTTCTTTCCCTAACCCAAACTTCTATTCTGTTACCCATCATATTGCAAGATAACTTGCAACTTCTAAAACAGGCGCGCCATATGGCTAAGATATCGCGCGCCACTTAAACATTGTATGGCTAAGATACAATGTCCAAAACTAAAAATTGCAAGATAACTTGCAACTTCTAAAACAGGCGCGCCATATGGCTAAGATATCGCGCGCCACTTAAACATTGTATGGCTAAGATACAATGTCTAAAACTAAAAATTGCAAGATAACTTGCAACTTCTAAAACAGGCGCGCCATATGGCTAAGATATCGCGCGCCACTTAAACATTGTATGGCTAAGATACAATGTCTAAAACTAAAAATTGCAAGATAACTTGCAACTTCTAAAACAGGCGCGCCATATGGCTAAGATATCGCGCGCCACTTAAACATTGTATGGCTAAGATACAATGTCCAAAACTAAAAATTGCAAGATAACTTGCAACTTCTAAAACAGGCGCGCCATATGGCTAAGATATCGCGCGCCACTTAAACACTGTATGGCTAAGATACAATGTCTAAAACTAAAAATTGCAAGATAATTTGCAACCTCTAAAACAAGCGCGCCATATGGCTAAGATATCGCGCGCCATTTAAAAATTGCATGACCAAGGAGGAACGTTTCAAACCAAACAACCACAACGCTAAGTGGCAACTGCCTAGGGCCATACCTAAGGCGCAACATAGCCAAACCACAGCGTCAGCTGGTCAGCCTTCAACTAACATTGCACGACAGCAGAAAAAACACAAGGCATACAAACGACACAGCAAAACAATACATGAAACCAAAATTTTCATTAACATTAAAAAGCCGCAAACATGCTGTCCATTAAGTCATTACAAAACTACGAAAAAACAAAATACACATTTGGCCTACGGCGCCCCGCCACCCTCCGAAGCATCACTAAAGTCATCTTCTGAGCCAGACAGGTCCAGCCTTTCACTTGGACCTGGCGCGTCACCCTCCGCATGAGGACCAGCATCTGTTTTCTTCATAGCATACTTGCGCCTCGTGTGTGTCAGGCCCTGCTTCTCAAAAGACGATCGCAGAGTATGACAAGTTGGTTGGTCTCGGTGGCTCACAACAAAGTCCACCAACTCAACGTTCAGCTTGTCATACTCCGCTGTTTTCTTCTCAAACAAGGCGTCCAAGTCCTTGTTATACAAAGGGAACTGCTCTAAAGCCTTCCCATCTTTCGCATGCTGGAACCCCTCGAGGAACCCAGCCTTGCGCCCCACCAACTTGGCAGCAGCGTTCACAGCAGCAACCGCCTGGCGCGCCTCATCACAGTTCTTCACGTGATAAGCGACCTATAAAATGAACACAAGAGCCTGTTAAGCATCATAAAAAAGGAAAACAACAGGAAAATAAAGAATAAGAGCAAAAGACGAACCTCCGGGACACAACAAGTCATAAGCCATTCCCGGTCTTCATGCGCCAAGCGCGCCTCGTCACGAACATCTAACGCTTCCCCCTCAAGGTCAGCGTTCTGCTGCTCAAGTTTCAGGTTGGCCTCCTCTAAGCCTGCCACCTTGGTGTCCAACTCTGAAATCTTGGCATCCTTCTGCCTCAGCATCTCGCGAGCCTCAAGCAAGGCATCACGACGCTGATCCAACTTTTCATTAAGATCAAGGATCTTACGCGACGCCTCACCCCACAAGCGCTCAGCCTCCTGCTGCTTCTGCGCTGCAACCTCCAGAGTCCGGTTGGTTTTAGCACAGGCAGCTGTCCACTGCTGCTCTCGCTCAGACAAGTGCTTGTCAAGCTTATCCCGTTCCTCGCGATAAGTCACGGCGTCCCACTTAGCGCGCTTCAACTCCTGCGCCAACCTATCGCGCTCTGCGCATACCTCACTAAACTTAGTGTCATATTCCTGGCGCTCATGGGCCAGGAAACCCCACTGCCGGGCAATCTCAGCGGAAGTAGAGATCAGATTCGCCAGGCTCATCATGTTGTCCTCAAGAAGATCCTGATGAGGACGATTGGCCTGGTGCTCGCGCTCGGCGGGAGGCACAAGATTACCTAGCAGCTCCCGGCAGCTATTTACATCCACAAACCTGGCGCTGGTAGTCAATTGCCAGGAAGGGATGTAAATTTCATCAGGGTTTACATCCGCGCTCTTAAGGCTGGCCCCTGAAAAGCCAGCCTCGGATTCAGGGACTGGACGCTTCTCGTTGGAGTCATCGTCCATAATTTGCAAGCCCCTTGTATCGCCCTCACTAATGTCCGGCGGAGACACGCGATGGGTCTCCCCCTCCAAACCCACAGATGCCTCAGTGATCACTGGAGCAGTATGGACAAGGGGGTCATCCAGCTGCGCTGTCTGACGCAGAGGAGAAGGTTGAACCACATCACGAATAGGAGACGGCGGCGGAGTCCTGGACGAAAGAGGCTGAACAGGAGGAGTAGCAACCCGCCTATCTGGCGAGGGCACCCCCTGCACCTCAGTCGGGTTCACCACAAAACCCTCATGAACAGCAGCCTCAGTCATATGACTGGGCGCACCTTCACCCATCAAGTCAGCTGCAAACAACACAAAAAACAAACAACAAGTCAAAAAGGGAAGAATAAAGACAAATGCATCGCGTACACGACATGACACCAAGGAACATACCTAACAAGCTGTCCTCGGCGCTATGCACCAAGTCACCCAACTTCTGTCTCTTTTCAGCAGGGGATAAAGAGCCAATATCATGCGCCCCCTCAGTGGAAGACTTATGAGACTTGCTTCGTCTCGAACGCTTCTTCTTCTGCGGGGTCTGTTGAGGCGCAGACTGATCCATCTCCGTCTCTACAGTTAGCGGAGCCTGAACAATCACCCCCTCCGCAATGTCCTTCAACGCAGCCGCTCCCTCATCCGTGAACGCATCTGAAAGTTCAACGTAGCTTCGTTCAATAGGGTTGTAATTTTGAAGATACCTGCTAACGACCTCATGGTCTAAAATAAAGGCGAAACCTTCACCTCGACTACCACCCTGCGCCACCCCAGTCCTTGGCTGCCTCACTCGACGGAGCACAAATTCTTCAACCTCCGTCTCCTCTCCGCTGTCGTCCACATTGAAAGTTGGCAGCACTTCCCTCTCGCTTCCGCCTGCGGACGACAAATGCGGAGAAGAGGACGCGCCAGAGTCAGACGACTCATCACTTGAAATAACAATAAAAGGATAACCCGTCCGCATGAACATGTTCACCGGAGAGGGGTTATCAAATTGAGAAAAAGGCTCACCTGTCTCGGTTATCTGTAAGGGCACACTGACACCCTCCTGCGCCACAACCTCCAATTGGGGACGAACAAGCGTGTCCCACGCCTTCTCCAATATATACAGCTCATCCTCCGCGAGTTCTCTGAAGGTGAAACCCATGTTATCACCACCCAACAGCAAACTATATAAACTCTCCACATCTGCAAAAGAACAAAGACAAGTCAATACAAACGCAAAGCAAACACAATGTGAAACGTACCCCGAGAGACAAACCTTTGCCATCCTCAGTCAGATGAGGATTACGCCCCTGAATATCATATTTCAGGCTCATCCCTGCCATCACCAGTGCCGTCTCCGGGATTTCGCACAGATCCACTGGGTGCGCAGTAAGAGTTTGGAACCAATCTTGGTCCTTGTAGTCAATCAACACCGCCTTCGGCGCACCATCATCTGGGTTCAACCGACCCATCACAACAGGGATAACACCCTCGTTGATCCAGAAAAACTTAGGCTTCCAATCACGAAAGCTCTTCACTCCTGCCTTAGCACAGGGGGCCACTCCTGTGCGTGGCCTGCAAGACAGCCAACTCTCTACAAAGCAGAGAGAGTAGAAGACATAAAACATGTCAACCAACGGCTCGATCTTCTGCGAGTGACAGCAAAACTCGAAGAACATCAGCCGCGACATCAAACCAGGATGAATCTGGTTAACATGTACGCCCACAGTCTGAACAAACGTCTTCAGAAAACGGGTCACCGGAACCCTAAAATTACAGTCCCGGAAGTACGTAGCGTACAACCCAATCTTGCCAACTGGAGGCTCCAAGATGGTTTTATCTGGGGCAGGAGCCTCAACACCGTAGCTGGAAGGAAACCCGTGTTCCTTCCTGAACTTACGGAACTCCCCCTTCGCCCACACTGCCGTAACTTCGCCGGCGTGCGGTGGCCCTTTTTTAGAACCATCATCTCTCCTCTTTGAGCCACCACGTTTCTTCTTGGGAATCTGAACAACGTTCTCCATTATAAACAGGTAAAAGTTTTTTGAAAAGGGGAACTCAACTCTTGAAGAATGCAGAGAGAAATTTTTTGCTAAGGTTTGAAATATGTAAGTGTGAAATAAAAGAGAAGAAGGAACGACCTTTTATATGCAGGTCACGTGCCACACAGACGGTTACAGTCGTGTGGCACGACCGACCAATAAAAACGTGACACGTCAGGAGAGAGAAAGAAAGGGAGCATGCGAAGCGACAGGCTGGGCCCACCCGTCCCTGCAGCAGTACAACCGTCAGAGACTTTTCGGCTACCAACCTGTCCCATCCGCCCCGCGCCCTGACACATCTGATGTGTGCATTAATTACTGACGTGCGCAGCAAACCCACTTGGAATGTCGCTGCGCAGCGCGCAGTCGCATCTAGACAAAAAACACAAGTTAACAAAAAACACAACAATTTTCTTTTTTCTTTTCTTTCCTTTTAGTGCAGCGCCCTGCATGCAACGCATACAGCACACTACACTGGGGGGACTTGAAGAGATAGGGAACCGCGCAAGCGCACGGACCCACATCTCCACTCATGCCAACACAGCAAGCTTACGTGGGCTTCTAGAAAGCGGCGCGAGGTACCTCGTAGTATGACAGCTAATAACCGACAAGAAAGGGACGTCCAGCCAATAGGAGACGTCCATTTCCTGCTCCACGATCGCCTGCAGGTACGAGGTACAGAATAGTACAAGAAAGGACAGACAAAGACACGTGGACCAATAGCGAAGGAACAGCGCAACGAATGACAACGGCCCAATCGTACAGCCAGCTGTCATTCTCCCCTCGACCAATCACAGGAGACCTCAGGTGGCCTATAAATACCCTATGAGGTCAGACGAAGAGGAGGATGAACAATCAGAGAGAGAGACAACCATAGTTACGAGAATTAGATTATAGTCGAAGCGCTGTAACAGTAGCTATCCTAGTCTTGTAATAGTCGTTGAATCATTAATGAGAATCATGTCCTTACTTGTCCTACTATCTTAGTAACTGTTATATTGATGTTTCTTCATTATTATTATTATTATTATTAGAGTGAATAGCCAAATCCGTCCCTGGGGTTTGACCAATATTGCCACATCCATCCATTTTGAGAATTTTCGACAACTGAGCCACTGAACTTTACACTTCTGTGCCAAATCCGTCCAATTCACAAACCCAGTTAAAAAATTCTGTTAACTCGAGGGCATTTTAGTCATTTCACCTATCTCTCTGCCCATTCTTATTATTATTATTATTATAAAAAACAAAACTATATTAAAAATTATATTATATAATCTCTCTCTCTCTATCTCTCTGTACACAATAAGCAGTCCCCCCAAATACTCTCAAGTCTCACCGTCACCTGCCACCACTCTCAACACCACACCGCCACAACTAAAGAACCCCTTGCAAACACCAAACACCCTCAGTATATGCACAACCATCCATACAATGAACTGGTCGATAAACTGGTGAGCATGGGCTATCGTGGCGACCATGTTATGAGTGTGATTCAGAGGTTGGATGAGTCTGGACAGACTGTTGATTTCAATGCAGTTCTTGATAAGTTGAACGGACATCCGTCACAGAGAGGATGGTCTGGTTGATTTGGGTAAATCAGTGTGTGTTCTTTTGTGTGTTTTGAATAAGTAATAAGTAATTTAAAAGTGATTTGGCGTGGGCGATGGTTGTAATGATCAGGGAGGGATGTTTTAGTTTCTAATCTCTGTTTCTTTAGTATGTACCCTGCATTGCTATTTGGTTGTTCTTGACTGGTGTTATTATTATTATGTGACTTTGTTTCAACACTTTAAAATAAAGAAGCAAGGTCAGGCTAAAGAACCAAATACTCTCAAGTCTCACCGTCACCTGTCACTTCAACCACCACCACGACACAACCATCCAATCTTTGATTCTTTTCAAACACAAACCCTCTGTTTTAAACCCCTCAATTTCATATCTTTTTTATTCAATCTCAGTTCTTGCATAGATTCTCCCTCTTTTTGGTGCTAAATTCTTTGGTTTTTCTTTTGTCGAAGAGGTACGTTCAAGATTTGGTTTCTTGATTAAAGTTTTGATTTTTATTGTGTTTTGTTTGATAGGTGTTTGTTGAAATCTGTTTTTTGATTTGGGTTGGGTGGAGTGGAGGTCGATGTGGTTGCAGGTCTGGTTTAGATAGGTTGAAGAAGATGGGTTTTGAGAGGTTGATGAAAGAGGTGAAATGACTAAAATGCCCTCGAGTTAACAGAATTATTTAACTGGGTTTGTGAATTGGACGGATTTGGCACAGAAGTGTAAAGTTCAGTGGCTCAGTTGTCGAAAATTCTCAAAATGGATGGATGTGGCAATATTGGTCAAACCCCAGGGACGGATTTGGCTATTCACTCTTATTATTATTATTAATATAGTACTTCAAACTCTTGTATAGGATGTTTGTGACTTGACCAGAGTTGGCTCGTTTACACTCAAACGTTCATGAACACCTATAAAATATAAAATAAAATAAATAAACACAAAACAAAACCCAAAACTAATAAAAATCTATAAAAGACCTATACTAAATAAAATAGACCGGTACAAGCCTAAAACTAATAAAAATACTATTTAAATGACTCGAAAATTATACAAACTATACACTGGAAATAGATGTATTTTACAATACATCAATCAGCCTTTCCATTGGTCTCAGAATCAGGAGCAGATTGCTCATGATCAGATGTTCTAGACTCCTTATTACCATTACCCCCCCCCCCCTCATCATTGGGATCATTCACCTTTTGTTGTTGATCATCTGTGTTTTCAAAAATATCAAAAAAATTTGAAGAAGTAACAAAAGTATCCAAATTTAAATCAAATTTTTTGAAAACATTTTTTTCCTTAAAAGGAAAACAATATTCAAAAAACTTAACATCTTTGGAAAAGAAAGAAGTTTTAGAGTCCAAGCTGAAAAGGTTATATCCTTTTTTCTCATTTGAGTAACCAATGAAGACACACTTTTCAGCCTTACTCTCTAGTTAGTTTGATTCATTTAAGACAGTAGAAAAACACAGACAACCAAACACCTTAAGGTGTTCAAGGAAGGGTTTAAAATTGAACATAAGTTCATAAGGAGTTTTGCCATGAAGAACAGATGAGGGAGTCCTATTAATTAAATAAGAAGCAGTTAGAATACACTCAATTCAAAACTTAACAGGAAGATTACTTTGAAATAATAAAGCCCTAGCAACAATTAACAAATGTCTATGTTTCCTCTCCACCACACCATTTTGTTGTGGTGTGTAGGGGTCAGCATACGAGTCGGACCGAACCGAACCAGGTTATACCCGACCCGGACCGGAACCCGAAAAGATGAAAAAACATGGACCGAGGACTGGACCTGGGGTACATTTCGGGTATCGGGTAACTTCGGTCATAGAAATTCGAGTAGTGACTAAAGACTGAAACCGATGAAGAAGAACATTCAAATCTCTGATCTCATCAGTTTTTTTTCCAACGCACACAAACACACATCTTATGGTGAAAATAAGAAGGGAGGTTTAGTTTTGCAGAGAATAATTTGTGATGGAGAGAGAGAGAGAGAGTAGTGGAAGAAGGAGATAAATCATATTATTGATTGTTTACAGAAAAAGCAAAAAAGTTCATATGTATATTATGATAGTTCCATTCAGTAGTGTTAATAACCAATAAAGATAATTTTGATTACTTTGAAAGTAAAGACGTACATAATTTTAAAATTTGTTGGTTTTTCTTAAAAATAATACTTTATTATGAATTTACATTCCCCATAAATTTTAAGTAAATGCATATCTTGAAACCAAACCACGTTTTTTGGCTTATATCTTTTTTATTTTTTTCTTTTTCTCTTGGTGTTTCTCTTTAGTTGAAAACCCCTTTGTTTGCAGGTTTCTCCATGAGCTCTAGCGTCTACTTTTTTATTCATTTTTTTCTTGTTGTCTTCTCCTTGATTTTTTATTTCTTACTTGAAGGAGGTGAGTGAAGTTCGTTTTTGATAGTTCCATAGGTACATAACGAAGTCCAGATGACAACCGTTGCTATTTAATTCAGCTTTCTTTTTGACTTAATAACTTCGGTTCGGCTATAGATAAATTCGGTTACCCTAGGTCGATACCCGAGAACCGACCCGAACCCGAAATTTGCATGATATAGAAACCGAAGATGAACTTGTTTATATGATATCGGTCCGGTTTTGGGTATTTCTCGGTCCGGGTCTCGGGTAAATTCGGGTATACCCGATTTGTGCTCACCCCTAGTGGTGTGTAGGCATAAGATGTCTGATGTATAATACCATTATCCTTACAAAAACCATTCATTTGACTATTTACAAATTCTAGACCATTGTCACTTCTAAGAATTTTAACTCTCTGTTTAAATTGAGTTAGCACAAGATTGACAAAGTCTTTAATGTTTTGAAAAATCTCAGTTTTATGTTTCATCAGACATACCCAAACAGCCCTAGAGAAATCATCAACAATTGTCAAAAAATATTTGTTGGCATCTCTATCAGCAACCCTATAAGGGCCCCAAACATCAAGGTGGACTAAATGACCCACATGACTACTCTTATGGTCACTAAGAGGAAAAGGTTACCTGTGTTGCTTAGCCCTAAGACAAACTTCACAGGGTTCCTGATCAAGGTTGCCCTTAATCCCAAGGTCAGGTTTTAAAATATTTAAAACTTGACTAGCAGGATGACCCATTCTAGAATGCCAAAGATCATGCTAACACTATTACAGTAGAATCTAGAAGACACAGCAGCATTCCCACACATATATAGACCATCCATCTGACTACCAATCACCAGGGTTTTCCTGGTGGTTAAGTCCTGGAGATAACACTTATTCTCATCAAAACCAACAAACAGTTTGTTATCTCTAGCAAGTTTGTGAACAGACAAAATGTTAACTGTGTATTCAGGAACAACCAACACATCTTGTAATATGACATTGTCAGAAAGTTTTAACTTCCCAATTTTTGTAACCAAGGCAAAAGTACCATTAGGATGATTAATTTTTATATTTAAATCAGATACGTCCACATAATCAAATAGCCCCTTTTCATTATTTACCATGTGTTCATTTGCTCCTGAATCAACAATCCACCCTATTCCTATCAACTTGCCATTAGAGCTAGTAAAGCAATACACATTATTACTAACAGCAGTAGCACAAAAAGACCTACTAGCCAGATTACAAGTCTGAGAGGATCCAGAAGGTTTCTCACTTATGAGACTTAACAGCTTAGCAACTTGATCACTAGTCAAACCACCCAAAGCATTATCAGAACACTCAGAAACACTATTAGGTAGCGTTTGGTATGATGGAATGGAAGAAGGAATGGAATGGACCATTACGAGGGAATGAAAAATAGGGTGTTTGGTTGGTCATAGGAATGGAATCACCCATTCCAAAAGTCACTCCATTCCCTCAAAACCATTCCATCCACCCCCCATGTTTTTTTTCATTCCATCCCTTATTCACCCTTCATTAACAACATCATAAGCCACCACCGCCACCACCACCACCAACCACCATCGTCACCACCCACCACCACCTACGACCATCGTCACCACCCACCACCACCACCAACCACCATCGCCACCACCCACCACCATTGTCACCACCCACCACCATCATCACCACACACCACCACCGCCAACACCACTCACCACCGTCTCCCACCACCAACTTCGTCGCGTACCACCGATGCCACTACCACCCACTACCGCCGTCACCACCCACCACCGTCGCTGCCACCAACCACCGCCACCCACTACCTTCACCCACCCCCATCACCGCCATCCACCTCCACCCACCACCACCACCCACCACCGCCGTCGCTACCTACCACCACCGCCACACACAACCACCAACCACCTACCATCACCGCACTAACCACCACCCACCATCCACCTCCACCTTCCACCGTTGCCACCGCCGTCACCCACCACCGTCGCTACCCGCCACATATCACCACCCACTATCACAGCCACTAACCACCACCCACCACCGCCACTCACCATCGATTTTATTCCTTCGTCTTTTCCTGCCTATCCAACAACACAAAGTAATGTTTTGTTTCATTCCCACATGGCAACCAAACAAGACATGGAATGGTAATGATCCATTCCATTACCTTGTACATTCCATTACCTCATCCATTCCATTCCATTCCATTCCCTCATTCATTCCATTACCCCATACCAAACAGACCCTTATTCTTCTTGTTTTAATTGCTTCTTTTTCTAGACCAGGGAGGACACCCAATTAGCTCAAAACATTTGTCAACTAAATGACCAGTTTTATTGCAATGTGTACATTTTAAGGATTGATTAGAACCTTTATTGAATCTTTCATTAAAAGAACTTTCAGTAGATGACATAGTTTTAGCAGAAAAGTTCACAGACTGGTTTGCCCTATTGCTAGTAGCATTAGTTGAGTTTCTATGAGATCCCTCTCTTGAAACCAAAGAAAATGCTTCTCTAACAGAAGGCAAATCAGTCCTAAGTAAAAGAGTTGTTCTAACATTTTGATAGAAATCATCCAAACCCATTAGAAATTGCATAAGCCTTATCATATTAGAGTGATCATTAAACTCCCTAGAAGCCTCACAAACACAAGAAGGTAACTGCAAGATTTGATCAAGTTATTTCCATATAATATTCAATTTGTGATAATAATCAGACAAAGACATTCCATTTTGTTTAAAGGAATTAATCTTCTGATATAAAGAAAAAACAACAACCCCATCAATCTTATTATAGGTTTCTTTAAGATCCTTCCAAACTTCAGAAGCAAGTTTGGAATAGACTTGCCCCATATACAGTTCTTTAGAGATAGAATTTAAACTCCAGGTTAGGACAATACTATTGCACCTATCCCACTGTCTAGCAAGCACAACATTATCTGTGGGTTTAACACAATCACCATTAACAAACCTAATTTGTTTTTAACTTGAAGACCCAATAACATAGCATTTGCCCAAACCGTGTAATTCTCAGTACCCTTTAACTTTATACTAACAATAGTCAGATTAGTAGAATCACTGCCATGCAAATACAAAGGATCACTAGCATCAAGTTTACTAACAAGGGTAACATTAGCAGGATCATCAATGATAACCACAGAAACAGTAACAAATACACAAAGCAACCAGACAATTAAACAGATAGATGCATACAATAAAACCACCATAAGAAACAATCAAACAACGGCGAAGCCCCGTAGGTGTTCCAGATAAACGGTTCGTCACTCAATAGGTGTCGGTCCAAGTCCTTACGAGGGAGCCAACCAAACCAGAACAAACCCTAAATCTAAACAGGGTCTCAAGCCGTGGCAACCGACTCCTTAGGATACACACTAGACCACGACAGACAAAAGGAACAATCTCACCGAGCAAAAACCAAGTTAGGGTTCACCAATAACTCGTAGTGTTCAACCTTCGCTTATGGTTGAACACCAGAGAGCAATCAAGAAGAAAAGCCTCCAAGGAAGACGATCAGTCAAAACAAGGCCTTCACCAGAAACAGCAGCGGAATAACCACGATCAAGAGCTCAACCAGAGCTCTGATATCGTGTCAGAAAAACAGTCGGCACAGATTATCTTATTAATCAAGAACAAAATGCACAAAGTCTGACACAAACAAAATCAGACAGACTCAAACCTTACAAAGAAATCCTCACTACAATAATCTCTCAAAAACACTCTATTGATCACAAACAAATGATTAACACAATACAAAGGAGAATACCGGATCACAAGATCAAGATGATCTTTGTAATCAAACCCTAATTGCAAGAGTGAAATACAGAGACAGAGTCACAAAGAAAGTTGATGATCAAAAAGTGATAAAAGGATGAAGACCCCAGCTATTTATAGATGGGGAGATGTGTTTCTTGAGACAATCCAACGGCCACAAACAAGAAGATCCAACGGTGATAAGCAATCTGTGTTTCTTCACACAGATTACCACGCTGGCACCAGACAAACCAAGTGGACTGGGCTGCAACCATGGGCTCACGACTTGGGCTCTTTATCTGGACTCACAAACCAGGCCAAACAGCAAAGCAGGACACAACCTTTGGGCCTCTCATTTACTTAAGCCCAAACCTGCAAAAAAAAGACTAGAACCAAATATTCAAATAAAAATATTTATAAAAGGAATAAAATTGGAAATATTATGTATAAAATTTAACAATATGTCAACGAGTAACACCCGGAAATTATTTATACAACCTTTTGGTTTATTTTTTGAACTGTTTATTTGGGTTTTTAGCTTCTTCTATAATGTCAAACGAATTTTTTAAGACATCTATTTTGATACATCCTAACGTTTCAAACCAATATTTTCATTTGTATAACTAGTAAAGTACTTTATAAAAGGTGTAGTTTATACAATAAAATGCTTTAAATTCTTTCGACAATGTTGGTTTAACTCGTTGCAAACGAGTGGTCCCAGTCTTCTAATCACTAAGATGAACATCAGCCTTTATGTATTAGAACCTGTGTTTTCCTTCCGTATGGCATCATGTCCCTTGATTAGGCTAAGCTTGGGTTTGACTCGATTATAGAAGTCGAAGCTCAAAACCCGACGAGCCTTTATCTTGGACCATATCATTTAACCGGTTACCGGCCAATACTTTGAAGCTCGTTTCAACTCGACTCCCTTACCAATATTTAAAAAAAGAAAAAAAAATCAAAGTTACTATGAATTGAATCTATACTTTCAAACTTGGCATATATTTTTAGTTTGTAACCCTCTGGTACAGAGTTACTTCAGAACATTTTTATTAGTATATATAAAGAAAAAAGGGCTTACAACAGGTTTAGTTAGTGTCATCCCACATCGATGCAGTCTAGTAAAGAACAACGGTATATATGGAAGACAAACAGAAGATGAGACACGACCTTACTTGAACAGGATCTGTTCTATAGGCTCGTACCTCTGTATTCTTGATTTCTAAGAAGACAGAAACCCATGTCTGGTTGATGAGCCAGGACCGTGTGACCAGAGCGTGATTAACAGAGTTCATGGTCTTGACCGTGGCTCAGTAGAGGATCGTTGCCAGCTCATCTGATGGGTCTTGGCATGGTCGCACGGTTGTCTGACAGACAAATTATCTTTTTTTGTTGCACATTTTAAGATCCTCATTCCATGCTGCGCTTCTCGTACCTCTTGTTACACATAAGCGGATGTGGTTGGCATTTAATTTTTTGAATGATTGGAATGTGGTTATGAACTTATGATGGCATTTTATTTGTTGCAGAACAAGATTCCTCAGTTTAAATTGTAAAAGAAAGGAAGGAGATTGTGTCATTTTTATTATGCATTCACTGTGGGAACGCTAAATAAGTGTAGTATTGATTCAAAACAGGATAGGTGGGGATGGAGCTCAATGGAGGTATCGGATATGTGATTAAAGAGGTTAGGGAGGAATTGCGCGCAATGGCTAGTAGCTCCCAAGATGAGTTTGTGGTGAAGTGGTGCAACTGGGCTCCGTCAAAGGTAAATATGTTGGTAAAAAAGATGTTAAAAGTTGTTACACGAACAAAAGGTGTCTGCCAAGAGAAACAAGACAATCCGTGAGGTGGTCATGATGGGGCTGTGGGCGATTTTGGGAGACAGTGATCAAAGAATCTTTAACAGAAAGGGCAACTCAAACTCAGATGTTTTGGACGAAGTCAAAGAGATCACGTTTCTGTGGATCAAACATAGAGCTGGCTGGAGCAAATTACTGTTAGATTCTTGGCTTAAATTTGATGTAAACTTGTTCTAGTTTTGATTATTTTAGTTTGGAGTTGTACTGGTGTTTGGCGTTCCGCTCCTTTAGTTACTTGCTGGGTGGAATGGTAATAAGATGGTTCGCTGGTTTTTACAAAAGTAAGCTCGAGCAAATATTTGAAAAGTTCAAGAAAAGGAAAAAAAAAAGATTTGTAGTTCAACCCGACCCATGTTGACCCATTACTAAAAGTAAAAACACCTACTTGACGCGAACCAGGATTGACCCATTATCCATACCTCTTGATACAATTTTAATATCCAGAACAGAAATTAGAGATAAGCAAGAACACAAGCGGAAACAATCTGATATTTATGTCTATTGACAGTTTAAGGGTACGTATACAACAGCATTTAACTGTAAAGTCATAATCACGTTATGGTATACAAGAAATGTAGATCAATGTTTCATCAATCAAAAAATTGAACAAAAATACATGCATGTGACGTGACGTTTACTTGGACCTTTTCTTGGCTTCACTGTACAAAATCACCCCGAGCACTGTCAGCATATAACCCAGCATTCCCGTCACTGATACAGGATTCTTAAATATCATAATTGAGATCACAACAGCTACTGCTCCTTTTGCATTTCCCAAAACCTAGTATTTTACATCAACATAAAAAAAAAAGATTAAAACTTGTAATAAATGCGTCCTAGCTTGCATTTTCACATACTAATGCAAAACAAACATATACGACTAGAGGTGCCAAGGATCAAGATGAGTAGATCGGGCAGGTTGGGTAATGGATCAAGCAAGTCAATTTAAATACAGGCCAAGAGATGATGGTCCGGATTGGGTTGACTCACTGTCCCTTATAGTCCGTTTTTAGCATTTTTCATAGTGATTTGTTTGATTATGATCACAAAAAAGTCAATATTATTACAAGAAAAATCAAATCTTTTGATAAAAACGCTTAGGAGATTGTATGCATTAAAAATAGACTTGGGTAACTTTTAGCTCTTTCGACTGGATTCCTTTTAAGATGAACTTTTCGATTTGAGATACATCATAGCTCAAATTGATCCATTCACAAGTAAATGAGTTGCCGTTACCACCTATATACACAACTTCGTTTCATTTCAAGGGGAGCCAAACACACTGTCTAAGCTATTTAACATTAAAACAAGATCGTTGTACTACTTCAAGACAACAATGAAACTACGGAAACTTAGTATTACAACTAAAATGTACAAAAAAACCATATCGTCGCACTAATAGGAAACAAAAGATATTTAAAAAACATGTGCGAGTACCTGGAGAGTTAAAGCACTTGTGTGTTTAGTAACCAAGAAATTTGTCAAATTGACAAGATATGCAACAACGGAATTGAAGAGCAGGTACCAAACAATATTGACATCTTTTCTAGCAAGAGCTATAGTTATCCCAACCACATTATCTTCCATTATTAATGTTGCAGGAAGCAAGATCACAACCGCTACGGGTGCCATGTACAGCAAAAGGTTCATGGAATTCAGTTTTTCTCTGTAATAATACAAGTTGTCGCAATATGTTGTTACTTAGACGTTACTAAGAAAACGAAAGCAACTATTTGATGTATTAATCAGATAACATATGTTTTTGTGTTTGACAAGTTATAGGTTTAAGAAATTAACAAGTAAAAATAAATAAAAACCGACTATACGCTTTTTTCCCGATTTTAGCATCTCATGTTAAATTAGGTGCAAAATAGGAAACCACTGTATTACTAATTTTAGCAACCAAGTAGCATTTTCAACAGGTAGAAGGTCAATTTTTCTACCAATCTTTAAAAAACTGCCGATACGGCATCTTCTTTTTTCTATTCATTTTTATGTGTATGTAGATGCCATGTTGCATATGATGTGACATTTAATAATTATTTTGAAGTACAAATTATTAATAAAGATCTTATTTTAAACTTGTAAAAAACCTATCTTTATTTGTTTACAATTTAAATGATGTCAGTTGCTAAAATCAATAATGAATTGTAAGTTGGTTCGATTTTGCACCTAATCAAAAGTTGGTTGCCAAAATTTAGAAAAGTGCAAAGTTCGTGCAGGATCTGTTTATCCAAACATCAAAAACCGAGTATTGTAACATCAAGTCACAGTAAGCAAATACTAAGTTCCAAAACGATGATCCAAACACCCTCATAAATGAAAATTACCCTTCTGAGGATAGCAAAATCCCTTGAAGAACTGATTTTAATGCTCTTGCAGCTGTCGCCCCGAGACACATAATAAAGCCAAATAAATGGAAACTTGGTTCACCCTGAAGCAAAAAAAGATGCAAGTGTCAATGCCGTGAAGAATGATAGTCGCAAATCATGACACTAAAAGATAGACCGACATGCTTTACAGTAACCACGTAACTATCTTTAGAGAAATTTGAAGCCCGTTGCAATAGATATACGTAATGTGATTGATAATCAATCTATAGTTGGTACAAAAAGAAGCTATTAAAGCAGTTGTCCAATGATGTTTGTGTAATTAATAATCCAAATGAGTACGAATCTTCATAGGTTTGCAGTTACAAGGACTCATGAAACAAATGCTAATCATGCGAAAATAATCATCCATAGTATGCCTGCTAAGCGGATGTTTAAATGTACATTATGAAAGTAATTACTTGCGTATAATCAGTTTCTAATTTTTGACTAACCAAGGTCTGATTACGATTGTTTGATTCATTAGAGCTCAAGAAAACATATTATCAGACGGTACTACTCATATACCTTACTCTATATCTCGTTTCCGTAAAATAATCATAAATTCATAATTTGCCAAATATAACCTAAATATCCCCTTAATGTATCTATTACTTTCCTAAAAAAACTATTTTGCCGAACCTAGGTAGTCAAAGGCTCAAGGTAGCGTTTTGCCTAGGTGCAAGGTGCTTAATAAGCGAGGGCCCAAGGCAAGCAAGGCGCACGTGTATAACAGGCCAGTTTTAGCTGTTTTATACATGTTTTAGATAGGTTTAATTAGACCAGCTATAAAAGTATCAGAATATCAGGCATTCAAGTGTAATATTATTCTCAACATACAAATACTCAATGTAACCAGTACACATTACGCTATCAATACACAATACAATTTCTAGCTTATCTTGGTATCATAGCCAAGTTTCTTTAAAAAGAACACTATAGTCACTGACAAAAACCGCCGCAAAATCCTAGCTACCATCACAAGCCGCGTCTCACTAAAAGAGACGTAGGATACACTTCTAAACCCTAGCCGCTGCCACCGCCCACAATAGCGTCTAGAAACCCTAGTCGGCACCACCTACCAAAAACATGTTCTCTCTAACGTTTAGTTGCATAAACAACATGCTCTCCGAAACCCTAGTCGCCACCACATGCCATTCACAATAGCCGTCCGAAACCCCATCAAGGTTTAGTAGTAGAACTAGAAACAAATTGCCTTCTAGATAAGTTTTTTGCATATTTTTTTCTAGTTTATTTGGACCTTTAACTAATATGTTCAAACACTATATTTCACTAGCATCTAAACACATAACAAATTTATAAAACCAATCTCAAATCAGCTTAACAAACAATTTCAATATCACATACCAAGTTACCAACTTTTCAAGAATCACAAAAAGATCGAAACTTTAAACGAAACAAACAACAAAGATTAGAAATGTTTACCCCACTAGCAATAACAACACCAGTAACCACAGGAACAAGAGTCAAATAAACCAACCAAGCCTCCTTCTTCATAGTCATAACATAAGCAAAAACCGCGGTAAAAAACGGCGTAGTCGCACCGACGGCCTGCGTAAACGACACGGGCAAATACCTCAACGACACATTCCCACTAACCACCGACGCACAAAACACCAAACTCAACCCACAGATCTTGAAAAACTGAAGCCTAGACCTAACAGTCTGCAAAGGCACTGTCTTAAACCATACAATAGCAATGTAACTGAGCAAAGAACAAGCAGTCATATGACACATGGTAAGAAAGATAGGATACTTGAACCCATAGTTACTTAACAAGTACTTGTTGAGCAACAAGACCCCAATGTTTGATGCATACCATGATGAGACAAGACCAATGGTGACCCACTTGGTACTGGTGGCTCCTTTCATGAAAATGGGTGAAAATAACAGAATTAAGGGAAACTGTTTCTGGGTTATGATTGGAAGTGGAAAAGATTAGTGGGTTTACATGGGATTGTAGAGATGATTGAAGATGAAGGAGATCTGGGTGTGTTTGGTGAGGGTTTTGGGTGGATCTGGAAAGGGATTATTAATATTAATAAAAGTCTTTTAAGTTTTGATTGAGGAGAGAGAAGGGAAGGAAGAAGGAAGGAAGGAAGTTGACTTTGTAACGGTAAGAAAGAGGGGGGATTTGCACTTGCAGAGGAGGAATAAGATCAAATTCCATTGTTGTTGTTGTTGTTAACTTTAGGATTATTATTTTTTTTAATGAAAAACTAAATTCATCAAAAACTCCTTTTGAAGTTTCTACTCAATCAAATCAGAACTCCTTCTATCCGGCATAGCCAGACATGTAACGGAGCTCATGGTTTCACCAAGTTCATCAGTTCCAGGAAAACCCGATTATCCACCCAAAAGCATGACAGTGGAATAATCAGTAAAACCCGGCGCTCTCAAGAATCGAACTCATAACATTTCAGTCATGAGTATTCTATCATTGAGGCTCCATACCACTCCACCATAAGATGCCACTTTGTTTATTAATGTTTTTTTTCTTTTATCTTTTTGAATGGTTGAATTTTGGAACTTGGATGGAAATGCAACAAATTGAAATAATGCATCTTGTTTATTGAAGTTTGTTTGAGATGTATTAAAATTATGTTTAATTTCTTTTAACTAATGTTTTTTTCTAACTTTCAAACTAAGCCCAATCATCTGAATACATTCATAGGCAAAAGGTCACTCACGTCCGCGATCGTAGATAGCGTTGTGACACTTATCCGTCAGCAATTCTAGGGGAAACCCACCACCTAAAGACCATTGTGGTAAAAACCCTTGGCTCACACGTGGCGCTTTGTAACGAACAAACTCCAACCGACAACCTCCCGTAGACAAAGTCACCGGGTACTCCTAGAGCAGTGATCCTTTGGTTGAACTAATGTAAATTAACACCTAAAAGTAACCGGAAAAAGTTAAACTTTCATAGATTGTTTAGATCTCGTGAGAAGCCTTCGCCTCAAAAAAGAAATATATAGCCCAATCTAAGGAGTTTTGGATTTGGAGTAAGCATTGGTGTTATATGGTGTTGAATAAAACAATAACAAGAATATGATATTATGGTGGAGACTTGTGATTGTGGTTTTTTTGCTATTGGTGTAATGAAAACTAATTAACCAACTGGAGTAGCCATAGGATGTAATAAAATTTTAAACATGAAAAATAGACCGTTGTGGGGATCAAAATGGTTATCATTGAGTAAATAATTAGAAAAGGAAAGATAAAGTAAAGTTTTACCTCACTAGAGACCACTATGTAAAAACTTGTTAGGTTTAAGAGTAACGTTTCCAATGATTAGATAATTTTAAGAAGCTGATAGTTACTAAATGTGTTGCCCATGATTAGTCACCTTATTATTATAATAAAAAGTTCTATCTTAATCATAATCCACTTTTAAATTTTGGATCGTTTTATATCAACAAATGAAACTATTATCCATAATTACATAATAATAATAGACCTTCCACTTTGAACAGTGTTTTCTATTTTTCCAGATTTTGTAAACATGTTAAATAATAACTGGTTTGATAATTTAAACAATAGATTATGTGGTGCAGTTGGTTAGGGCGTTGCTGTGTTTGGGATGTTGCTCCGGTTCGAATCCCTGTAGGCACCGTTTTTTACATTTTTTATCTGGTGTGAAAGGGGTATACAACTAGGTCCATCTCACACTTCTTATGACACCTGTTGATCAATGGGGCATCCAGCTGTCTATTATTACACACACACTTTTATTATACATAAAAAGAGGTGCAAAATCTCTCTCACACACACAAACCCAAACTCCAAAGTTCTCTCTCTCGTCCCTTATCCTCCGGTGAACTTTAACCGACCGGAGATACCAAACGGTGGTCGCAACACGTCAATCCACTCCCAACCCCCTCTCTCATCTAATTTTTCACCTGAGCAACCAAAAATCACCAACTTAACCTACACCGGAAGCGAGGCATCTAGCCACACCCGGTTTGATGGTGAGGATAACTATTGGGATTATTATTATTGGGGAGGGTGAGGATAAAAGAGGAGTTGGAATTGGGATTAGGGATTATTATTACAATTGGGGTTTTTATGTTTGATTGGGAGTTTACGGGAAGAAGGGATAGAGGAGATGGGGTTGGCTTGTATTGGAGGGTTTGATGGTAGGGTGAAGTCCATTATTATTATGGGGGGTTTTTGATGTCTGATTACACTCTCAACTTAACCTACCGTTTCTTTACATTTTGTCTAATTATTAAGTAAGCACCTTCGATTCGCTTCAACTTATAACTTATTTCATCGGTTTTTACAAATTCATATCTGAGTGTTGTTACTTGCTTTCGATTTAAACTGGACTCACAGAAGGAGAGTAATGTTGATTACATTTAAAGACATATGTTCTTTGGAGATGTTACCAACTTCATTCAGGTGAAGTTTTTTTTAAACCTATAAGTGTAATTAGCCCAAATGAATTTAAATGTTTAGTTATTGATTCTACTCGACTATTTGACAGGAAGGGTGTTGTGCCAAGCAACCGAGATCCAATGAAAATTTTCGCGTAGCTTCTGGTCTTTGACATCAAAAAAGAAGGTATGCGAACAAGATAAATGGCTTCCTCGAAACAGAATGAAGTGCAAGGGAAAGTGTACATGTTAGATTTTATTTAACTGTATGCAACCATATTTTGTAGCTTATGCTTCTTGTATGATGTTTAATTTATAAATATTTTTACTATTATATATACATGAATATTTCCAATTAAACCTACCTGCGATTTTTAGCGATTATTGATATCTGATTGTTGTTACTTGCTGCTTTTAATCTGTACGTATATTGAAACCTACCTGCGATTTATTTGCTTGAAATTTGAACTTATGATTGATTGATTGATTACTCTGCGCCGCTCCACTCCGCCGCCATATTTTGCAATTCCACTATGCCACATGCATCAGGTTGTTGTAGGCGTCGGTGGTGGTACGGTATCTGGTGGCGTTAGTGGTGGAGGTGTAGGTGGTGGTGCTAGCGGAAAGGTCTCGGGCTTAGAAACAAGGGATAAAGAATCAGACTTTGAGATGTGTAGGGTTGAAGGACTGACGGTTGTGACCGGTGCGTGAGGCTTCTGGTCAGTTACTGACTAAACTCCGGTAAGATTTCTTTCCTCTTGAATGTTTACTCTGTTTTTATAACTTCTTAACTCTTTCTGTAACCCTTTCTATTTTCTTCTCTGTGTAGGTGGGTGATGCGATGACAACGCCGCAAACACTGCGGACCTTCAGAAATCGCTTCCGCGGCTGCCAAACAATCCGATGGTGGTGTTGCTGGGTGTTACTCTTGATGGGAGTAACCACTAAATCCGGTGAGTGTTGGGTTCTGTTCTATTAATGCCCCGAAGGGCCACGTGATGTTTCGTTTCTGATTGTAAGCTCCAAACTGTTTGACTGTGGTTTGCATTTTGATTTATTGTGGGTTTTGTAGGAGGAGAAAGCGATATGATTTTAAGCTCCAAACTGAATGTGAGAGGTAAGCTTCAAGTGGATGCCAGTATTTGAAGCACAAAGGTTTATGTCTCAAAAGTAAGGATATGGAACGTAGATTTGATTACAACTGAACTATGTAGCACTTACACAAATCTATTTTGTATGCATTCTTTACGTTTTTAAATGAGGGAAGATTTCAACGCCTGGGTTCGTGTAGCTTTTTATTGAAGGTAAGAATTCTCTCTTTCCCCCCTAAAGTTTAAACAACAATTGAAATCAATATACAGGTTATCCACTTTTTATTGGGTTGTTTTGTCTAAAATTATTGTTAGGCTTAACCTCCATGAATGTATTCTCTGATAGTGGGTTAATTGCAGCAGATGATATTGTGGTACAGGTGATGATCGACCCTGGGATGACATCACATGGTGCGAACATTGAACTGGGCTTTAACGGGTATAGCTGTACCTGGATTACACTAATGCATATAACAATAAGGTATGAGTATAATCCACTCATACAATTACTATAGGTTGAGACATGGTTAGGGTGGGTTCTATATTGAGTCAAATGATTAAAAGTATATTTTTGATTGAGCAGAAACAATTTTTGTCCAAATACTTTTCAATTTTATAATCTATACTTTGTTACAGTAACGTTATAGTTTCAGTAATGATCAATCTTTTGTATTCACATAAAACGACTTAGGAGAAACACGGTAATTGGCTCGCTGTTTCGCCGCACAATTTCGTGAGTTATACTTATTTGTTCAGTGATATGATTTGCTACCAAAACAGGTGGGCCGAGTCGGGTGGCGGGTCAAAAGGGCTTCGGGTCAATTAAAAAAAGGCATGGACTTTCGTCTTCCCCTGCATGATGCTTCCAACAAGAAATCTGCTTGCATTATAGGTTACTTTGTTCAACTTCCTTGCATTTAAAGGTTCATTTGTTAGGTTGTTGCTCGCAATTTGTTTTATCTTTTGTCGGTTGTGCTTTTGACTGGGTCTGGACAGGTGCAGCAAAAAAAGTGGTGGCGTTTTGACATCGCCGCGGGATGGATCTGGATTTATAGTGATCTTATTAGTCATGTCATCAGCCAGGTACTGCTATACTTGTATTGTTTTGCTTACTACCATGTTTTGAATTGCAGGATTTCTATCTGAATTTGGTGGAGGATAACAGGAAAATAACTCCACGAGACTACCTAGAACTTGCTTTGAGGCCAGTACAAGGTGAAGCAAGAGATGTTTCAGCCAAAAATGAGGTTATTCTTTTAGCTTAGTCTCCACTTATTTAGATTGTAAATGTGTGGTATTTTAATGTTTTATAGATTTCTGAACATATGTATTCTTATTATGAGTTATATTTTGTTTAAAACCGATGTGGTGTTTTTTTAATAATAACAATAGCAGTTAAAGAAACCTACTTCAATTCCATGAACTAATTCAATTAAAAAACAATATAGATGTAATATTTAATCTAAAATTAGTCAATAAAAAATTAAGTTGAAAAACTAATAATGGCATGTAATTCTCACGTAGTCTGCCTATCTATATTTACGGATCTATGTTTAACATGTACAAACACATAGACTAAACGCGCAACGCGCGTCATATAATCAACCTAGTTAATTTAGTTTATTAATCTTATGTTTAACATTAATAATTCTTTATACTATTAAAAAGTAGATAAAAATACGTTTAAAGACAATCAATCCCCTATAATCCGGCTATTTTGTTTGGTTTCATATATACTTTAAATATAGTTTAATAGTACCTTTTTGTTTGTATTTACTTACTCAATATTTATAAAACATAATCGATCTCTCGTAGAGAAAGTATATGGAAAGTATCTATACAAAGTATAGGAAGCCACTAGATGTTGACACGTGGAACTGGCGATTACAAACAATCATAAAATTCGTTGATAATTCTCTCAGTAGGGGGTGCAAGCATGACGATGAGGTTGTATCGTTCGTCGTGGTCGTGGGAGATGTCGAAGACTCATTGTTGGGATACGGAAACCATGTCAAGCGGTAAACGACGCAAACCCATGTCACCCAAACGGGATGGTTGGGGATGTTGCCCTCCTCGAGCGTGTTTTTTCCCTCCCTATTCAGACTGTTAAAAGCATCCCCCCCAGTTGTCGTCTGATGTTTGCTCAAGTGTTAACAAGTGCCCTACGCAAAGTAGTGGCATCGCCAGGCTCAGTTGACAATTGGGTCCAATTGTTATTGCTTCCACGGTTAACCTTGAGGGTGGTCAGACCGTCCTCCAGGCAAGAGCGAAGATCAGGGAACAGGAAATCTCTGCAGTGTAGTAGCATCATGCAAGCGCTTGGAGTATGGAAAGATGGGTCTGGGTTTGCGGACTTGGTCTCTTCCCTCTTGGATAGCGTGGGGGAGGCTGTGGTATCTAGGGGAGAAGTCAGAATGGAAGAGGACAATGCAAGCGAACCTAATATAAAACAATGTCTTCGAAAAGTCAGGGATGGTCACTTCACGGCGGCGGTGAAGGTGTTGTGCTCTAGTGGAGTCACCCCTCTATGTGAATCGACCATGAAAGCCCTCATTGATAAACACCCAGTGATGCCGCCTCCATCCTTTCCTTCTAACTCTATCGCCCAACCCGCTCTATCAGTAGATGAGGATTGTGTGCTTAGATCTATCCGATCTTTCCCTAAAGGGACGTCTTGTGGCAGGGACGGGATACGTGCCCAACACCTGTTGGATGCTATTGAGGGCGAAGGCTCAGTGACTTCCTCGGTTTTGCTCGCGGCCATTATTGAAGTTGTTAACTTATGGCTTAGGGGGGCCTGCCCTAAGACACTTGCCGAGTATATTGCATCAGCCCCCCTCACCCCCTTATTGAAACCCGATAATGGAATTCGGCCTATTGTTGTGGGGGGCATTTGGCGAAGGTTGGTCTCTAAGGTGGCAATGAAGAAGGTTGGGAAAGACATTGCCCAGTACCTGGGGGACTTTCAATTTGGAGTAGGGGTACCAAATGGGGCAGAGGCGGTGCATCACAGTGCCAACAGGTTCCTCAACTCTTTTCATGCGGATGGGTCTCTGGCTCTGCTTACAGTAGACTTCTCCAATGCCTTCAACATGATCGACCGCACAGTTTTTCTCCAAGAGGTTCACCAGCGGTGCCCGTCTATCTATCCGTGGGTCCAGTTCCTTTATGCCCAGCCTGCTAGGCTGTATGTGGGCAATGATTGTATTGGGGCTACCACCGGGGTGCAGCAAGGAGATCCTTTAGGGCCCCTTCTCTTTGCCCTTGCCTTACATCCCCTTATCATGCGGATTCAGGAACACTGTAACCTACCGTTTCATGCTTGGTATTTGGATGATGGGACGATCATAGGCAACGCAGTGGAGGTTGCTAAGGCTTTAGACATTATCAACGTGCATGGGCCATCTCTGGGGCTTCATCTCAATATTAAGAAAACAGAGGTCTTTTGGCCGACGTGTGACAGGTTGAAAGGTCAGGACGGGCTTTTCCCGAGAGGGATTGGTAGACCAGAGAAGGGGGTTAAGCTCCTTGGTGGGGCTGTTAGCCGAGATCCTATCTTTATTAGGGAGTTGGCAGGGCGGCGGGCTACGAGTGCGGTTGCCCTTATGAAACTACTGCCCCGCCTTAGAGATCCCCAAAGTGAACTCCTGCTGCTCAGGTCTTGCATGGGGGTCGCTAAGTTACTTTTTGGGTTGCGAACTTGTCAACCCCACTTGATGGTGGATGCGGTATCCCTTTTCTATGATGGCCTCCGGGAGGCTATCGAAGATATAGTTGTGTGTGGTGGCCCCTTCTTCGGGGACCTCCAGTGGCGCTTGGCATCCTTGCCGATGCGTTTAGGTGGTTTGGGCCTCCTTTCAGCTCAAGATGTTGGAGTTTATGCCTTTGTGGCGTCTAGAGCTCAGTCTTGGGAACTTCAGGATCATATCCTTCGAAACAGTGGGGTTAGTGGGCTAGACCCAGACTATCAACAGGTGCTCGAACGCTTAAATGTCTATCTCCCGGACTTTGATATTGGCGGTTTTTCTAATAAGGACACCGCCCCCTCAAAGCCACAAAAAACTTTGGCGAATGCTCTTTTTAACAAAACTGCTAAGAGCCTGGGAGAAGCTTTTGAGTTGTCCTCTCGCCAGAAGGCAGTGATTGAATGCCTAAAGGGCCCTCATGCTCAGGATTTTTTGACCGTTATCCCGATTGAGGGTTTGGGTCAATGCATGTCTGCAGTGGAGTAGAGGGCGATACTCAAGTACCGGTTGATGATCCCTATGTATCCGGAAGATGAAACATGCCCCATCTGCCGTAAAGCTTGCATGGATAAATACGGGGAGCATGCAATTCATTGCAAGGAGCTCCCTGGTTTCAAATATCGGCATGACTGGGTGAGGGACGTTTTGTGGGATATCCTGAGAAGAGCTGGGATTTCTGCCAAAAAGGAGGCCCCTGTAAACTTCCTCACGGACCCTACAGAAGGGAGATCCACCCTGCGACCCACAGATCTGCTTGTCTTTGGATGGGAGAGGGGGAAACATGCCTGCGTGGACCTCACCGGGGTATCTCCTTTGGTTGGGTTAAGGGAAACAGGGTTTGTAGCTGGGCAAGCATCAAGAAAGGCGGAATCAAAGAAAGTAGATAAGCACGCTAAAGCTTGTGCAGATAACCAACATGTCTTTATCCCTCTGGCCTTTGATACCTTTGGCTCCCTGGCGCCAGAAGCTATTCGTTTCTTAACCAGGGTCCAACGGGTCGTCCACAGCAATAGTTCATCTCCAGGGGGCAAGGATTTGTCTTCAGTAGACTAGGGTTTGCAATTCAGAAAGGGGTGGCGGCGCAGCTTGTTGCCCGTCTACCTTCTATTATGATGTAACTTTCATATTTTGTTATATGTTGAAAAAACTGAGAAATAAAAAAATTTCATATCTAAAAAAAAAAAAAAAAAAAAAAAAATCTTACAAGGGTATCATAGACTTTTATACATTCATTAATCACGTTTTAATTTTGATCAAAAATATGTATCCCTGATTTCACGTGAAATTGATTTCAAATTTTAGTAACTGATTACACAATCTTCTTTCATAATTCTTTTACCCAATTCAAATTCTAATCACATGAAACTTATTTCAATCAAAATTATTTTAAATTTGATATTCAATTGAAGAGTTTATCAATGATTGGTAGGTTACTCTGTTTTTTTTTTCATTGATTCGTAATCATTATTACTGTAATCATGTTGTTTTCATTTAAGCATACTTAGACATTGAACTGGAACATTCAATCGCAGAAGATCTAGTTGCAGAGATTGATAATATCGTTTTTCAAGGTATATGTTCGTGTTTTATCAATTGAAAAGAAGATGATAGGGTCTGTTTGGTATGACGTAATGGAATGGATGAGGGAATGGAATGGACGAGGTAATGGAATGGACAAGGTAATGGAATGGATCATTACCATTCCATGTCTTGTTTGGTTGCAATGTGGGAATGAAACGAAACATTACTTTATGTTGTTGGGTAGGTAGGAAAAGACGAAGGAATAAAATCGATGGTGACTGGTGGTCAGTGGCGGTGATGATGGGTGGTGATATGTGGCGGTAACGGTGGTGGTGGGTGGCGGCAGCAATGGTGGTGACGGTGGAAGGTGGAGGTGGATGGCCGTAATGGTGGGTGGGCAACGATGGTGAGTAGTGGTGGTTGGCGGCAGTGATGGTATGTGGTGGTGTGTGTCATAAGCGTGGTGGTGGGTGGCGACGACGGTGGTGGGTGGTGGCAAAGATGGCGATGGGCGGAGGTGGATGGCGGTGATGGTGGGTGGGTGATAGTGGTGGGTGGCGACGGTGGTGGGTGGGTGAAGGTAGTGGGTGGTGGTGGTTGGTGGAAACGACGACGACGACAGTGATGGGTGGTGGCGACGAGGGTGGGCGACGATGGTGGGTGGTGGGCGACGGTGGTGGTCGGCGTTGGGTGGTGTTGGATGGCGGCGGTGGGTGGCGACGTTGGTGGGTGGGTGGGTGGGTGGGTGAAGGTAGTGGGTGGCGGCAACGACGGTGGTGGTTGGTGGCGGCAGCGGTGGTAGGTTGTGGGCGACGGTGGTGGGTTGTGACGATGGTGGTTGGTGGGTTATGGTGTTGTTAGTAAAGAGTGAATGAGGGATGGAATGAAAAAAAACATGGGAGGTGGATGGAATGGTTTTGAAGGAATGGGTTGCCTTATGGAATGGGTGATTCCATTCCTTTAACCAACCAAACACACTATTTTTCATTACCTCGTAATGGTCCATTCCATTCCCCTTTCCATTCCATCATACCAAACGCTACCATACAGTTAACATTACAAATTGCCTGTTATAAATATTTGAATGAGTTTTATTTATACTAAATTGTAACACCCCAAAATTTAAATAATACTAATAAAGGGTAGTCGTCACACCGCGCCAAGGTGGAAGCACGGGGATGTGATTCGACGGGTTTTCAAACACAAGGTTCGAGCAACACACATATTTATTTAAGATAGATACCATCTAAGGATGGTTGATGTCATAAATTATTTAAATTAACATAACATTGTTCGAAATTAGTAAATTGTTTGGAAACTCATGCCTCAAATACTGAAGTAACATGTGACTGACAAGACCCGATCCCTGACGGTACCACTTTGTGCAAGCTCAAACCCCTCTCCCAAGTCTCCACTCCTCATCGTCAATTACCTGAAAAACATGCATAAAAGATTTGTGAACAATAATGTCGGTGAGTTCACAGGTTTTAATGTACTATGTAAAGTGCTCGTGTAATTCGTGTATGACCAATCATAGGCTAGCTAAGCGAATTATTTCTGTGCAAACGACGAGTCTCGTAACCAAACCTCTTGACTGTTGTGCCTCGCGCATTGTACATTAAAGACAATATATGTGTAGTAGAATACTAACACTCTTTTGTATATAACCGGTTAGAGCAACTAACCAAGAGTGGTGTGTCAACCCAATAGATCTATTAAAGTGTTCCATGGCTTTCGAGTTTCGATAGCTAATGGTTACAGTATAATGTACGTACGAGGACTGTTAAGCTCATGAATCGAATGTCTCATGTTCCACATGGTAGTCATGATAGAATAACACACAAAATGAAATTTGTACTAGATTTGTAGCATGTTTGTCCCCCAAAATGTAAAAATAGTAAAACGGGGCCATGAAACTCACCTGGTGACAACACGTTTGTAAAGTTGGGATGTGCGGTAACTACCGTCCAAACAATGATTGCCCTATGATTATCAAGGACATGGTAAGTGACACGTTTTTGTCGTTTATCATACAAGTTATTCACCCGACTCGTGGACTTTTGTATTAGTGTATGTGGACCATGTGTGACAATCTCTAGTTGTACTTTGTAGAGCACACGACTTCGGAAATCCCGGGTGTTTAATGTAAAAACGTATAAATGGTTAAATAAACAGGCCCCACACATTGCCGCAGGTACTATATTTTTCCCTAATCCAATATGTGTGGCATGTTCGTGAAAACTTGGGGTTTTAACATATGTTTTGTGGTGTAGAGACATGGATCCGGTTTTAACATGTGTTTGGCGTTCTTTAACATATGTTTATAACAATGGCCGATCTCCTAGTGTGATTTAAAGGTCTCGGATTCGATATCTTAACGTGTCAAGTGACTCACTAATGATAATTAGGCGCATCCAAGGATTGTTAGGTGTGTGCTAGCGCCTTAGTTTGAGGTCGCATTTGTATTTTTATAAACAATAAAGCTTGTAGCTTCGGGTTTTATTTAAGCACATGTTTTTCTCAAGAAAGAGTTGATTTATTGTTTATCTTGACATGAATGCAAGCTTCGGCCTTGAAGTGTGATCGGCCATGTACAATGTATATGTCGTGTGTGAGTGTTAACATGAGTTTAACTTTGGAAAACAAGTTATCACAACATAAATTCAGTTATCAAAACATTGTTTCAAGGTGTCAAGTGTCAATTATCAAATGTGGTCGGGTGTTAGATGGGTCAAGAGGTTAATGGTCACAAAGAAACATAGTGGTTATACACCATGTAGAGCCTATGGATCTTGAGTCTTGATCCTCCTTTTGAGCTTGCCTTGGTGTTTCGGTTGTGGGTGGGTTTTTTTGGCCGATGAGTGTCAAAGGAAAAAAAGAAAGAATGGTGTGAATTTGACAAACTCTAGTAACTCTTATATAGTGGGCCGATTGGAGTGTGGACAAAACAAAAATGGAAGGTCTTTTCCTATAGTTTGTGGCATTGATAAGAAAGTTGATCATGAGTTAGTGTAAGACCATGAGTTGGATGATTGTTGACTTGATTTGGAAAGAGACACATGAAGTGGATGGTGATGGGTCGATGCAAGGTAGGAGACAAAGCCAAATCTTCCATTTTTGGTTAGTGTCATCATGGATAAGCATAGTTTGTTCTTGTCAGGCCTATTTTGGTATAACTTAAGGTTTTTGTCTTTAGTAGAATGCATGACAATGATAGTGTTGTTGTTGTGTCCCTTTCAGCCAAAGATAATAGGAGTAGGAATGTTGGTTGTCATCCAATTTAGGTAACTCTTATCCATGGCATTTGAGGTGCATACAAGGTAGTTCCAAAATGGTGTAAGTATTGGTAAGGTTGTCATGAAAAGGACTTGTGATTCTTGGGTTAGTATGGATCGGTCGAAGGTGGTTATCAGTGGGAATCATCTTGTCTTGGCATAATATCATGCATAGGTGAGTGTAGTGTCTTTGTAGCAATACCAAAATGGTATAACTAGGAGGTATCATTGTGTTAGAAAAGGATAGAGGTGTGAGTTGTGGGTTTCGGCCGAAATAGAGGAAGAAACAAAGGAAGATCTTTCCATTTGTGGGTATGATCATCAACTCATAGTTTGAATGACAAGGCCTATTATAGTTCAAGATAGCTATCATATAAGGCAATGTAGTTATAATAGGTTATTATCCATCCATGAGTGCTTGTGTGTGTGCACTTACACCTTGTGCATATATGTGTGCATATATAGTAGGCTTCGGCTAGCCTTGTTCCATACTAAATAGGTATAGGTCCGATGGTATGGATGCATATATATGTGAAGGCATAGTGTTGATTGAATGAAATATTGAGTGGTATAGCTTATAATCGATGAATACACACCTTAGTTGAAATTAGTTTGAGAGTGTGTTTAGATAACGATATTACCATGTATTGGCTTCCTAGGTCATAGAGATACGTTGCTAGTTATCGGCCTTTTGATAATATTTGTGATTCACATACGTGTGTTATGAGGAAATTATCATATGTTATTGGGTTTACTCCCTTTGTGATAAAGTATGTTTGTTTTTTAGGAGTGTTTCATGAACTGTGTGGCTAGTATCCCCATGAAACATTCTGTGATCCTTTGGGTTTGTGTGGTTTGTATAACTTTCCACTTAGGTATTGTCACGTGCATTGTTTTTTTTGTACGACCGTGCTAGTCGGTATCTAGTTGCTCTCTGTTGAGCATTTGATTGCCTTGACTGCTTAACGCTAATTGTTTTGTATAGTTCGGTTGTTGTATGCATAAACGGGTGATTTATTGAGTTTTTTTAATAACTCATGCTTTACCAGACTGGGGGGCATAGTGTGTGAAAAATGTCTAATTATGCACATGAAATGACAATATTAAATAAAATGCGTACGGATGTTGACCTGGATCGTTGACTGGTGTCACAGTAGTGGGCAAACATGTGTATAAATAAATAGGGCATAGTTGCTAATGTTGGATAAATGAGGGTAATTAAGTAGTAATCTAAACTATAACCTAAACTATCAAGTAACAAAAGGGGAGGCCGAAGGGGCTGAAGTTGAATATTGTCAAACCAATGGGTTAATAAGTGGTTTCACAAAACAAAACAAACTCCTGGATATAGGAGTATACGATTTTGAAGGGAAGAAATCACCCCAACCCTAAAGCTCACAAATCAGCCCCGAAACCAACCTAAAATCAGTTGTTGAACCTGCATGTGATGTGAATTCGAGTCCTTAGGTCATAATAAACTCAAGGTGAGTTGTAGAATGCATTTGATGGTTGTTTTATGTTGATGAGATTCTTGAATAAGTGAACCTGCATGTGATGTGAATTCGAGTCCTTAGGTCATAATAAACTCAAGGTGAGTTGTATAATGCATTTGATGGTTGTTTTATGTTGATGAGATTCTTGAATAAGGGTAGTAATATATGATTCTTGATAATCTAGCTTAGAAACTGAAGTATGTTTAATTTTGAAAATGTACTAAGATGCATGTATAAATTTTGTTAATAGAAGGTAAATTGTGTGAAATATAGATATGTGAAGATGGGTTTTAAGAAGAGAGTCAATGTTTGACTTTCTGCAGGTCAAATAAGGCTATAGCCTATAAAGATGAAACTCTGTGTTGTAATTGTACTAATTATAATGAAAATAGAAAGGTATAATGTTGATGGGAGGGTTGTGTGTTCATAATTTGATACATGAGTTTGAATTGAAATTTATGCACACCAAGTGTATGTTGAAATGCCTAAGTGAATGAATAGAAAAACATTAGATTCAATATTATGTGGATTGATTGAAATGGTTAGTAAATGTGAAATCATCAATAAGTTATGGCTAGTTGTGTATGAAAGAAAAGATGAGTTTATGAGTTCTAAACTATGAGTTCATCAAGTGTAGGTCTTAAGACGGAAGGATCAAGCAAGCAAGGAGGCCACGACTCGCAAGAAAAAGGTAAGTTGGTTTGACGTAAATCAACTATTGCTATGTGTATATTATTGTGTCCTAGTTGTTGGGTTAATAGTTGGAAAGATGTAGAATGGTTGGAAAGACCTTATTGGGTCAATAGTTGGAAATATGTAAAATGGTTGGAAAGGCCCTAACGGGTCAATGGGTTGGAAATGGGTGAAAAGTTGAAAAGGCCTTAACGGGTCAAAAAGAATGGAAAGACCTTAATGGTTCACATGGTGGAATAAGGTAGAATAGATAGAAAGACCTCAACGGGTTAAAAAGGATAGGAAGACCTTAACGAGTCATACGGTTGGAACCTTGTAGAATAGGTAGAAAGACCTTAACGGGTCAAGGTTGAAAAGGCCTTAATGGGTCAAATAGGTGAAAGTATGTAGTAGAATACCTTATGAAAAATGATGGGGATAGATGGTTCTCTTTTGAAATGTATGGTCAACTAACTTGTTGGTTGTGTTGTGTAATAGGTAAGGCACATGCTTGAAGATCAAGCCGCGGCTCGGATTTTGGGAATGAACGCGCGTTTTTGTGGGTTTAGGTGTCATGGCTAAAGTCTTGGGATCTATTTTTTTAACAACGTTTTCTATCTTAAAAATGTTTTGGTTGATGTTAAATTACATGTTGGGATAGATCCCCATGACAACTTTTCTAAATTATGTTTTGAATCTTGAACTAGTTGTAAATAACTTTAATGGTTAGTATGCAAGTATTTACATGTGTATGCGTTAAAAAAGGTCATTTCATAAATGTGTTTTACAAAAAACAATTGCATTTTACAAAAACCAATTGCGTTTTACAAAAAAACCAAGTGCATTTTATAAAAACCAGTTTAAATGGTTTTTAAAAAACCAAGTGCGTTTTAAAAAAGAAAACCAAGTGAATGCGTTTTATATCATATTTTGTGCTTTGAATAATATCAGAACTAACGTCCGTTTTACATCTCTATGAATGTGTTTTATAACATCAGCATCTGATATAACAATATTCAGGCACAAACATAAAACGCATCTATAATTTTCATCAAACGCACGTTATTGTTTCACATCCATCTATACAATAATATTCAAGTACAAACACAATCACTCATCTTATTCATCTTCAAACTCGCCAGCTAACCGATTGCTAATTGAATATTAAGATTTGCTTACTTGTTTTGCATTTCGGAGCCATAAATCGGTTACTAATCGAATGTTCGTCTGTCGTTTGATGGGTTGCTCTGTTTTTTTGGTTTACAGAGTAACGTGTTTTGACTATTATGATTTCCATGATTGACGCAAATCAAAATAACTGACAATTAATGATATAATTTGGGCGGTATAATTAAAAAAAATTAAATTGATTAATTGTAATTTGTCTAAATTACCCTCGAATGATTAACTGCTTGTTAAACGCGTTGCTTATTTACGATCGTACCACCGTTCTTTTTTAACCCTAATCAATGTCTGGAAGTCCTTCTTGCACTTTGTATGTTAAGGACGTTTTCTACAATAGCTTCTCTCCTCTTATATATACCAGTCAGATTACTTAAAAATCATTTACCTTAATTTGTATTCTTAGACTACGTATTGTGGTTAGAGGTGAGCCGTGACTTTATCGAATAATATTTTGCCACATCGACGCTTACATTGCACTGGCTCGCGGCCGCGGGTTGATCGCTTGATCCCTTTGTGGGTCAAGGTGAGTAGGGGTGTTCATCGGATCGGATAACGGGTTATTCGGATTATTCGGATCGGATTATTCGGATTTTGAAATTTTAGGAGCCTATCCGAATCCGATCCGATCCGAATTGGATATATACCCATCCGATCCGAATCCGATCCGAATTGAATTCGGATCGGATTCGGATAAATCCGAATAATCCGAACGGATATCCGAATAATCCAAATTAAACTAAACAACAATTTTTTAATTTTTTTTTTATTTTTCCTAATTTATGGTTCCTAACATTTTATTAATTTGAATTCAATAAACATAGAAAAGCGAAAATAGAGATTAGTCTTAAACTCAAATACAAAGTTTAAACTTCAAAATATAATACTCAAAACGTAAATTTAAACACAAAATCAAACTTTAAAAATAGTGTTGAACACAAAATCAAGAATCACGAAACGTGACACTAACTAGTCCATATAGATGGACGATGTTGAAAAAATAATGGTTTAGTATTGGCCTCATGCCTCATGGGTTGAACTAATTTTCAAACAATTGGTCAATCCCTTACTAAAACTCAATTAAAGTTTATTTGGGTTATTCGGTTATCCGAATAATCCGAATAACCCGAATAATTTAATTGTGAAATCCGAATCCGATCCGAAATCCGAATAAAGTAATTCGGATTCGGATCGGATCCATCCGAATATCCGAATAAGAATTCGGATCGGTTTTTTTCGGTTCGGATATCGGTTCGGATTTCGGATTTTTTCGGATTTCGGATTTTTTGAACACCCCTAAAGGTGAGCGGGTGTTTTTTTACCAAATATATTAAATATTTACCACACATTTTTTTATAAACACTAAGATTAAATAAAAAGAAAAATACATTGCATTACTAAAAAAAAAACATTACACTAAAAAAGAAGAAGATTATACTAAAAAAACATTACTCTAAAAAAAAGAAGATTACACTAAAAAAAAGAAGATTACACTAAAATAAAATAAAAAACATTACAATAAAAAAAAACCTAACGTAAGGTTGAGCCCGAGAGTAACATTTGCCACGCCGAAACGTGGTGAAAGTTATGCTCAACTTTCGAAAGGTATTACACGTGGGTTAAGGCGAGGAGCACGTCTTCTTTTTCCCCGGTGAGATCTCTCTTCACCTTTCTGTACACGATTTCGAAGTTTTTACACTTTGATTTCAAATCCGCGTACTTGTGAGAGATGGAGTCATTTGTACGGTTGGTATCCCTGACAAGGGTACCAAACTCGGCTAGGACCTTGTGCCACTGTGGTCCGCGGCCACGAGGTGATCCCCGACTTGTTGTAGCACCGTCACCATGCACTTGGTTGTACGCGATGGTCACTGCTAGTTCCTTCTCCTCAGTCCAATGCACCATGATTGAAGTTGGTTTTGAAGATTGAAGGTTTAGGGTTTGAGAATTGTGAAGAAGAAAAAAATAAAGGTATGTGGAGGAGACCCTCTGGCCCCTGGTATCCATATTGGATACCGATCATCCCACCCCACAAGGGTTATGATCCCGGCAAAATACCTCAAAGTGCTGCCCACAAGATTCGAACTTGTCTCCTCTCATGCCTAACACTTATCATTGGTAGTGGGTACCACTAGGCTATAAGCCCATTGGTGAGAATTGTGAAGAAGAAGAAGTTAATATAAATAGGTAAAAAATATTTGTTGGGTAATAAATGAAATTTAGGTGATTTTTTTTTTAAATTTTAAACATTTGAAACGCCCGCTAACGAATGCGAGCTAGCTCATGTACGGTCGCTTGCGGCAGCTTTCACGTGAGGGTGTCGTTGTACTACTAGCCACGTAAACAAGGTTCTGACTCGCGGCAGGTGGCTCGCGAGCCACAACGTACAATCTTATTTTGTGAAAACTATTTAATTGTTTCCAATAAAGATTCGAATTATTACTATATTGACTTTTAATAATATCACCATGTTATATATGTTGAAAAATGATTACAAAATTATTACTTTTTCTTTTAGAACGACAATAACTTACAAGATTAGATAGAAAGGTGTTTCTTTCAAGAGGTATTAATAGGTGTCTAGCCATCCACCATTTGTTCTGTTCAATAATTTAATAACATGTGACAAGGTTATTGCTATGGATTTATAGTGATGTAGACAATTCATGTCACAATTTGATGTGGGATTATATTTACAACTTGACCAAAAGTTACTAATACAGATCATCACATCTCTACAGACTTGATATAAATGAAACTTTGTGAAAATTAACATAGTTGAATACGATATAAACGGTGTTAGAAAATGCCTATTTGAACTTGGGCTCAAACCATTTATTTAATTAGTCAAATGACAAAATTTGATCCATAAAATATATGGGCTAGATGGGCGTATTTATAAGTTAGTTTAATAGATTGACCCACTAACCTATTTATCACTCATTTTTTCACAACCCATTAACCCGATTAGCACATGTACAACTTGGACAACCTATTTGATACATTCATACAAATAGGTTAAATTGGTTGTGTTGGGGTTACACGATTTTAAATTCGTGTGAGTTAAGATTGATGGTTTTTACACGAATTTAATATATGTGATGTGTTTAGGTTCAACCATTCACCCCCCTCAACCCACAATCCTTCAGCATGAATTTTGTTGGTATCGGTTCAATTTGTTTTTCTACTAATAATTGTTTTTCTTCTTATATTCAAGGCTTTATTCAATGTTTTCTTTTTCTACCAATAATATATATTTTCTCCTTATGTACTTATTTATTGATTTTCACCATGAAGAATCAAACCAACTCTGACCGAACAATAGTAGTGTCTGTACCGACATTTGTTTTTAAGTACTGTAATGAACCGAACCCCATGTCAACATAATGTCCGTGGCTAGGGGTGTAAACGAGTCAGGCTCGAAAGTAAAACCCAAGGGCTTGACATGGAAAAACATGAAGCTCAAGCTCGGTTCGGTTCGAACCTAATACTTTGAGCTTGAATTCGGCTCGAAAGTAAAACCCAAGGGCTCGAGCTCGGCTCGAAATAATTATAGAACAACTCGAGCTCGTTTTGATAGCTTAAACTAGCCAAAACTCGGCTCAAGCTCGACTCGCCAATGTTAAATAGTAGGTATACTATATATAGAATAATAAAAATAGAAAATTTGTTTCTGCCTGTTTAAGCTCGCGAGCCTAAACGGTCTTTGTATGAAAAACTCGAGCTCGAGCTTGATAACTAAACGAGTCATGTTTCATGCTCGAGCTCAGGCTCGACTCGTTCGAGCTTTTACCAATTCGATCCCAATTAGCTTTCGAGCCGTTGCGCATCATCTACACCCATATTCGCGGCATGCGGCGAAGAATCCATCTAGTATTATTAAAAGTAAAAAGATAAATAATATAGGGAAGAGATATTGTATAAAGCCCCTTAAAATAAGAAGCGTAAGAAGCAATCTGGACCATTAGATTAAGGATGCAGATTAAAACCCTAATCATACTTGGGTTAAACTAACCAAGGGTAAAACAGGAAAAAACCGTCTAATTTTAACTGATCGATTCCAGATCGTAACAACAAAACTAATTGAACACTGATTTTTCATCGTTTTCAAATCGATTCATGTTTAGAATGATTACACAATTCAAAAACAAAAAAAAATCGATTACAATAAACGAAAAAAACGTAAGATTAGTATTTGATCTAAAAATAATAAAAAACAGAGGATTAAACTAATCATATGAACAATTATGAAATTGTAATAGTTGTCGAATACTCTGAATTTTGTTTCATTAAGGATGATTAAACATAAAAATTAGGTTAAAAAAAGTTGCAGATGAAGAAGATGAAGTTGGTGAAAAACAGACGCACTCATCAAATTTTCAGACGCACTCACAAATTTACAGACGCACTAATAAAAAAATTTCAGACGCACTCACAAATTTACAGACGCACTAATAAAAAATTTTCAGACGCACTCATCAAATTTTAGACGCACTTATCAAAATTCAAACGCACCTTATCATCACCTTGAACTTGAAAAACAAAAATAAAACAAACGCACTCTTCACAATCCACAAAAATGGCCTTCAAAAACAAACGCACTCCTTCTTGGAAACAAACGCACTCCTTCTTGGAAACAAACGCACCTCTCACCCACTCCACTTCCTTGAAAACAAAATGCACCCATCTCATGAAAAAGAAAGCAGCAACAGCCAGGGTTCACCATCCGTCGATATTAACGAGAGGGATAAGTAGAAGAAGAAACAGTTTCAGAAGCAATGAAAAACTAATTGGTATGAAACTGTTCATGCTGCTGGTATCCTCGTTCTTAATTAATTCCCCTGGTGGTGCTGTTGTTACTGCAGGTTTGGTGGTGGTTGTGGTAGTGGTGATGGTGGTGGTGGTGGTGGTGGCGGTGATGGTGGTGGTGCTGGTCAGATCTCGAACGATCGGTTTGTTTCAAAATGATATGGGTTAGGTCTAGAACAGGAAGAGGAAAAATAGGTTTAATTGTGGTTTAACTGTGGTTAGGTTAAATTGACAAGTGTCAATCTCTGGTGGCTTCTTACGCTTCTTATTTTAAGAGGCTTTATCTATACTATCTTATAAAGCATTTCACAAGGACCTCTTAAAATTTAAGTTTTACAAGTATAATTGCTTAGAGTACAACACACAATGCACATAATAACTACTTTTTGAGGGCAAATATGTCTTTTATACAATACTTACACATTTACCCCTCAACTTTTATTTATTTAAATAATAATTACACTTTTTACCATTATTATAACCAACTACCCCTCACGATTTTTAAACGTCCATAACTTTTTTGTACGTTAAGATTTTCTTAATATTATTACACCGTATAAACGAGCATTTTTTTCTCTTTAATTTGAGTATAGTATTGCTATAGTTTTTTTAATTTAAAAAAATGATATGTTAAGATTAAGTATTAATTGAAACGAAAGCAAACGAAAATGAACCGAAAGCTTCTATATTTATACTATCTTATACTACATTTCCTAAGTACCTCATATAATTTAAGTTTTACAAGTATAATTGGTTAGAGTACAACATACAATGCACTTATTAACTATTTTTTGAGGGTAGTATCTTTTATACAATACTTACACATTTGCCCCTTCAACTTTACTCAACTTTTGTTTATTTAAATAATAATTACACTTTTTCACCATTATTTCAACCAACTACTCCCACGATTTTTAAACGTTCAAAACTTTTTCGTACATTAATATTATCTTAATATTATTACACCGTATAAATAGGCATTTTGTTCCCTTTAATTTGATTATAATATTGCTATAATTTTTTAAAATTTAGAAAATGATATGTTAAGGTTAAGTAATAACCGGAGCGAAAACAAAGTAAGTGAGAAGTTACATTTGCACATGTAAGACTATCTCCATTGGTGTGCAAATGGGATGGTTGTTCACCAAAAAAAGCCAAAAAAAAAAAAGGAAAAATGCTAAAATACCCACAACCCGGTTGGTGCACCAACCAAGGGTTGCAACCGAACTTCACCCCCACTAACTTAATTACTCAAATAACTTGTTATATTTAAACTTAAAATTAAAACAAAATACACCGTATTTCTTAACTTTTTTTGTGAACATCATGATATAAATTTTATTAAAAACTGAGTCTGTTTAAAAAAATTATTTTTATGATGATTTAGGTTGTGAATGGGTGTTAAATTTTGAGTATGGTTGAGTTGTGTATTTGTAAGAGAGAGAAATTAGTTTTTTATTTAAAAGTTAGGTTGTGTTGTTTGTGAATGAGGATAGTCTAATGGTGGGTGAATATATAATGGTATTATATTTGAATGAAAAAAGGAAAAAAAATTAAATGGAAGGATGTGATTGGCTGGAACAAAATTTAACCCACGTGAAAATTTTCGCGTATGGGCCTTTAGCGCCCCTTTAACGTAGGGGGTGTGCGTGGGTTAATGGGGCGCCAAAAGGGCATTTAACGCCCTATTTCGCGAGCCATTACACTTGGTCTAATAAGTTGTTGAATGAGAAGATACACGCTGTGACATAGTTCTCAACTTGATAATTCGGATATGCCCACTGACAGAACTTCTTTCGGGCCACGAGCCAACCCCCCCCCCCCCCCCCCCCCCCCCTTTGGTCGTAGTGTGTTTTTACCTAAAAATTCCGATTTTACTAAAAATGCAATCAAGCCCTGCTAATGATTATACCACACACCAAGACAAATATTTCGGTCAATTGATTATTGTTTAACCTAACCAATCTAAATGTTGTTACCCGCCGCAACGCGCGGGCACCCTACTAGTACCGTATAATTTCTTATTGCTCTTCATTTTCCATCTCTTTTAATAATACCTTTTAACACAAAGTACTGTCCCATTTATTCTGTTTTTTTTTGTACTCTTAAACAATTAATCAGTTGTGTTTCAGAGATGGAAAAACATGTCCAACATATGTTGCAGCTGCTTCATTTGCATTGAAGAACAACCTAAATTCATCTTCTTCTCCAACCCTTTACATCTCTCATCAATAATCTTTCACAATCCCACATCTTTAATCACCAAATTCCAATAAAAATATTATAATTCCCTTCAAGAATCACAATAAAGGTTAGAACTTTCTGGTTTATGTTGCTTTATATTAATATTGGTATTAATATTATTTGTTTTCAATTGATGGGTATTACAGTTTTGGAGATCTTGATTGGGAATTGATTGTTTATTACACTCTTTGCAACAAATTTTACAATAAAGGTTAGAGCTTTCTGGTTTATGTTGCTTATACTAATATTATTATAAATATTATTTATTTTTAATTGATGGGTATTTCAGTTTTGGATAATCTTGAATTGGGAATTGGTTGTTGTGAACAGGTTGAGTAGTGGATAATAATAATAATAATAATAATAATAATAATAATAATAATAATAATAATAATAATAATAATAATTAGGGGTTGGTTTTGTGTATGGGGACTAGAACAATGGGATCACATGGAAAGCAAGGTGCTTTGGATGAGGTTCAGCATCAGTTAGGGGATATAGGGAAGCCTTTGAGTAGTATGAATACTAATGAGCTGATTAAGAGTGTTTGGTCTGCTGAAAGTGAAGCTAATCAAGGGGGGGTTAATCGGCTTGCGTCTGTGTCGTCGTCGTCGATGGCGGAGTTGAGTAAGAAAACGGTTGATGAGGTGTGGCAAGATATGCAAAAGAAGAAGGATGTTAGTGGTGGTGGTAATGGTAATGGTCATGATGTTGATGGAAAGGTTAAACGTGAGAAAGGACCGACACTTGGCGAGATGACGTTGGAGGATTTCTTGGCGAAAGCTGAGATTGTGTCGGAATCGTCTCAGGAGAAGAAGAGTTTGGATTCAGGAAGTGAAGCGGTTGTGTTGCCGCAACATAATGTTAAGCCACAGCCATCAGCACAATGGATGCAGTATCAAGTCCCACCGGTTCAGCAACAACATGTGTTTATGCCAGGTCATCAGATGATTAGTGATGTGGGATATTCTGATAGGCAAATGACATTATCTTCTGATTCACAAACACCTGGAAGGAAAAGAGTTGCTTCCGGAGATTTGATCGACAAGACTGTGGAAAGGAGGCAAAAAAGAATGATTAAGAATAGGGAATCTGCTGCACGATCAAGAGCAAGGAAACAGGTATGATTTCAAATCTGTATTTATTTTTTGTCCTGGTTAGAATGGGCGGGAATCGGGATCTACATGGAAGCCAGGCGTTCACGTGGATACCTTAAAAAGAGTTTGTTTGTGTAACAAAATGGATAATGCATGTGGAGGCTACCCATGTGATGAAACTACTATGTAGACCTTCCAAGTATATGTATTTGGTCTTGTTTATACCAAATTCAGCCAAAAACATGCCTAATGATGAAGAAAAAACCTTTCTTTTTTGGAAAGACAAAAATACCCTTGCATCATTCTATGAAATAAGCAATTATTAGCTTTAAAGCAATACGGTTTTACAATATCAAACAAGCAATGACTCTATTTGAGAAAAATGAGTCATCGGATGGCCTCCACAATATCAAACAACCAATGACTCTATTTGAGAAACTAGTGTCTTTTGTCGTTTTACAATATTTCCGTGTATTTTGGCTGAATTTGGTATAAATGAAACCAAGTACATAGTTGGGTGGCCTCCACGTATATTATTTCCTAAAAGAGAAACGCAATTGTAGTTAGAAAGTTATGAGAGAATTATATATGGTTGGATAGGCTTACACCCATGAACTGGAGAACAAAGTGTCACGTTTGGAAGAGGAAAACGAAAGACTTAAGAGAGAGCAGGTATATCTTTTTTTATATTGTTTGCTTTTCTACAATAGTCATTCGTCATTATGATATCTTTACGTTATGTATTATATTTCATGTTTTCCTTTCTTCTTTTATCAAGTTGGCCGCGTTGCAGAGAGTGTGAGTAGATTTGCATATACCTCATGACATAAAATATGTTTACTCTAAAGAATAATATTGATCTAAAGGTTGCATGATCATGGTCTACTTTTTTTTTCAATGACTCTATTTGAGAAACTAGTGTCTTTTGTCGTTTTACAATGGGGAAATATCATAAAAAACACCGAACTTTCTGTTTTTTCTCACTAAAGTCACTCAACAATTTTTCGCACATAGAAAACACTATACTTTCATTTTTTTTCTTACAAAAGTCACTCAACAATTCTTTGTACCTAAAAAAATATTGTACTTTCTTTTTTTTCTGGTAAAAGTCACCAAACAATTTTTTTTTTCGCATAAAACCCCTCAATGTCAATTTCAAATTTTTTTTCTGAAATTTTTTTATATAACCTGGAACCGAAACTCCCAATTGTGTTTGCTTACGTGTTGCATAGGCGGTCTGTATATTTTTTTATCCTTAAAAAAAATTCAAAAGGATGAAGTTGATCAAGAAAGTTAAGTACTTCAAGCGTCTTACATCGATTAGAAAACAATGCTTGTTATATAAATTTTTTTCTTAGTACTTAAAAATTGCATGACTATTTAAATTAGCAAAACTAATATAATTTGATTTCTTGTCATATAATTTGTTACCAAAATAAATACATAATTACAAAATATCTTAAAAACAACAAAAAAGAAAAAAACAATAACCACATCACAAAACAAAAAATAAAAAAATTGTTGGGTGACTTTTACGGAAAAAAAAAACAAAACAGAAATTATAGTGTTTTTTAGGTACAAAGAAATGTTTAGTGATTTTTGTAAAAAAAAACTGTAAGTGTAGTGTTTTTATGTGCAAAAAATTGTTGAGTGACTTTAGTGAGAAAAAACAGAAAGTTTAGTGTTTTTTAGGATATTTCCCCTTTTACAATATTCCCGTGTATTTTGGCTGAATTTGGTATAAATGAAACTAAGTACATAGTTGGGTGGCCTCCACGTATATTATTTCCTAAAAGAGAAAAGCAATTGTAGTTAGAAAGTTATGAGAAAATTATATATGGTTGGATAGGCTTACACCCATGAATTGGAGAGCAAAGTGTCACATTTGGAAGAGGAAAACGAAAGACTTAAGAGAGAGCAGGTATATCTTTTTTTATATTGTTTGCTTTTCTACAATAGTCATTCGTCATTATGATATCTTTACGTTATGTATTATATTTCATGTTTTCCTTTCTTCTTTTATCATGTTGGCCGCGTTGTAGAGAGTGTGAGTAGATTTGTATATACCTCATGACATATAAAATATGTTTACTCTAAAGAATAATATTGATCTAAAGGCTGCATGATCATGGTCTACTTTTTTTTCAGATGCAAGTGTGAAACCTTTTGTATTTATTATTACTTCACTTCGGATACACACGTATCTTGTAATCTTTTATATATTATCATTCAAATTTATGCCTAAGAATATTGAAAATTTTCAAAGAGTTATCAGATTGTGTAAGTTTAACTTCAAACAATCGTCTCCTTCTTCCTCAATGGTTCAAAAGAATAATGTTTGGTGATATCAAAAGTGGTCTGAACAGAACACGGGTTTGTTTGGCTGAAAAATTTAACATGTTTACTTGTGGACGGGTCGATTTGGGTTATGTGATATCTTTAATGTGTCAGATGGGTCAAAATAAAAAAATAGCTAAAGGAAACGGGTCAATTGGTTGAAAGGGTCAAACCTGTCACAATGGCCAAGAGTGTGTTATTAATCCATACAACCTTATAAGTCATTTGAAGTGTATATATAAAATTTGGACAAGAGTGGTTCGGGTCAAGCCGAGCCATTTTTTTATTCTGAATAGAAAATGACCTATTTTATTATTATTTGTATACCTCATGTTTGAAATGTTTATCACCAATATCTGGCTCTATCTCTTTGTTGTTTCTGTGTAACTTTATGGTTACTGATGTAGCGATGGTAGTAATTAATATGTTCTTTATGTTAATTGTTGGTGTTCTTGATGCTGATATTAGTTGGATAAACTGATTTTTAATCTTATTGTTGATTGTTAATTGATGATCATTTAAGTGTTAGTAGTTCTCTACGTATATGTTATTCTTAATGTGCATATTATATGGCTATATTGTTAATGTATACAAATGAATGTAAAAGGTTTTTACATATATATCTATTAAAGGTTCTTGTTCTCAACAGTCGACACACACCTACAAATGTACATACATGCATGTTCAATTTTTTGTTCACATGCACACTGATTTTTAACATCTATCTATGCATTGGAAGACTGAAAACATCGAACCTTATATTATTCCTAGCTTTCAAATTTATGCAATATAAAAGATCGACAAAACAAATAGCTTTTAAAAGTCACAAAAATATGGAGTTATTCATGCCCTTAAACTTAGTGCACGAAAAAGATCTAAACAATAGTTTATGGCCTTAGTGATTCTTATATAATCAATAATCTTGGTTGATTGTTGCTAAATCTTGAAATCTTAGTTGCTTGTTCTTGTAAGGTATTATGAGTTTGATCATATTTTGTCTCTCCATCTATTAGAGAAACTTTGTTATGGACCGTAGAAATACACAAATATTTCTCATTATGATCTAAACTAGACCTCATTGCCCACTACTACACTGTGTTCTACTCATCGTTGCTCTAGTGGTAAAGATGCTATAGACTGAACCGATATTGGATCGTTTTAGAGGTAGCAAAATGGGTGGGTTGGTAACAAAATGAGTTCAGGGTAGCCGGGTAGGTCAGCTATAGTATGGGTCGTTGTTTCACCAACACATTTTTGTCTTATTTTTATTATATAAGTAATGTTTAATATGATTTCAAAGCTCATACTGTTTAAAAAAATGTTAAAAGCGATTTAGGAGGTTGTAGGCCAATGAATATACTTTCCACTCGTGTTGACTCTTTTTGGCCATTTGACCCATTTTGACCCATTACTCAACCAACCTGACATGTTTATTTTGCCACCTCTAGCCTTGTGTAACACGTTGTGACTGCTTGCTTAGTTACTATGTTCGCGTGGGCAATCACACAATATTCAAACCCGACATCAGTTTATCCCAAAATCTGTTTTTTATCCTTATTGTTTTTATTAATAATTATTGTAGTTTCTATTTGCAGCAGGAAGCAGAGAAGGCTTTGCCATGTGTACCACCTCCTGAACCAAGGTATCAACTCAGAAGAACAACTTCAGCTAGTTTCTAACACTCTTCATGTCCATTATTATGTAGAAACCCTGCACATTTTTATCTTTTTTTTTTAAATTATCCTTTAGAGACTTTGGATTTTATGTTTTTATGTTTGCTAGTTTTAGTTTTACCTTTTAATTTATTTTTATCCTTTACTGTGTATTGTTATTGTCGACTCGCGTAGAGTGTCTTATATGTACATTTTATTGTCAATTCTAATCTTCTTCATACATCGGCCATTCGCCATTCGCTGTTGCTTTATGCCACCGATAATGCCATGACCAAGTACTAGAAATTGATGAATTTCTAAACATAACCTGATGTTAAACCTTTTTGATGAAATATCATTTCTTGCTAAAGACTATTTTTCATCAGAGTGAAATGTCACTACCCCTCAGCTGTGTTTCTCGCCGGTTACCACACCGGCAAGATCTTTACCAACTGAACTGATCATCCGATTGTCGATTACCAGCTGCGAGGTGGTGTATGGCAAAAGTGGGATAATACAATGACAGTGATTCAACGGATATAGGCTACTAAAAATCTCGCCGGAGAGGGGTAGTGATGAAGCCAATTCGCCTTGACTTTTGTTGATCCCCTCATCTTCCCTCATTCAGCTTCCCTTTGTTTAGCAAAATGTATAAACAAACATGGTGGCAATGTCTGTGTGGTGGTTAATCGATTGCACAACAGTTTTCCGTAAAGAAAGGTTTAGAGTTAACTAGTAATCATTTAGACGATGGTTGAAACATGAAGATGAGGTGCATTGGTGTTAGTTTATTATATCAGTGTTGTAACAAAGGTGGCCAACCGGTCAGGGCACATATGTTACATTGAGTGAATAGTAAAAGTGAACAAGTTGAGCTTCTAATCGCTAAAAACTACCACATGAGCCCCTGTTGTTCCATATTTATATTTTTGCGATCCTACCGTCAATGAACCATTTGTTTTATGGTAAAATGTCAACCTTACCCTCAGTTTTATTTATGTGATGCCAACACCGAACCATAACCGATGTCACACCATTGCACCATCACTCGCCACTCTAACGTGTTTCACTTCAATGCATCATACCCGTCCTAAAACCACCCAATGACCATCTTCTTTTCTGCCATCACTCCCCCAAATACCTAAAGGTATGCCAAATTAAAAGTGAAAGTGACAATGGTAATTGAAGGTGTGTGAAGTTATTATTTTGAAGAAGATGAAGGTAGGGTTTAGGGGCTTAAAATCACACGATCTCATGTGGTAAGCTTTTAGCGATTAGGGGCTTAACCCGTGTTTTCCGAACAACTCCATTGACATTTTTTTTGAACGGCCAACGAAATTCACTTAGAACTCCCTTCGGAGTCCCTACCCAGTCAAATCAGGACCCCTTCCACCCGGCATAGCCAGACATGTAAGGGAGCTCCTCGTTTCACCAAGTTCACGGCTCCGGGAAAAACCCGACTATCCACCCACCCGAAAACACGACAATGGAATAATCGGTAAAACTCGACGCTCTCAATTATCAAACCCACGACCTTTCAGCCATGATCTTCTATCATTTAGCCTCCATACCACTCCACCATCGTTAACCACCTTTTGCTTTGCTCTTTACATCTCCTTTGGTTTGGTCAAAAAAACAAAAATAATAAAAACAATTTTCTTTCCATATTTTGTTGTTTAATAAAAAAAAATGTACCTTTGTCTTTGTGACTGTGGCCGTTAACAACGAGGAAAAAACTATCATCGATCCCTCCCCCCAAAAATCGCAATAATTTCCCCTATTTCCTTCTCAATTCTCTCATTTCAAACCTTAACAATCCATCATCTCCTTCATCATCATCATCATTATCATATAATATAATAATAATAATAAAACAATGGATTGTTCTTTAAAGCATACTTCACCATCAATAATAACCTTCTTACCATCTCTTCCTTCATCCAAACATCTTCTTCCCCCTAAATCCATTTCTTTCACCAACACAACAACAACAAGACAAGTCTCATTTATAAAGATCCAAGCTGTTTCAAATAATAATAATAATAATATTAATGATAATAATGGTGCAGCCTTTCCCTCTGGTTCCCAGCTTGTTAGTTTTCTTCTCCCACATTCTAATTTCAATCTTTATTATAATCTTTATTATAAAAAAAATAAAAAAAATAATCTTTATTATAATCTTAAATATAAAGATTAAAAAAGTTTCAGTCTTTATTATAATCTTGATTAAAAATTCAATCTTTATGATAATCTTGATGATTTTAAAGATTAAAGATTCAATCTTTATTTGTTGTTTGTGATTATAATAGGTTTAATTTGGTTAGCATTGTAGTTGTTTTTAAGTTTAAAGCCCTAGAAATTTAGGGGTTGAATTGTATTGTAGTTGTTCTATTTGTATTGTGACAATTGAAAGATGCCATCTTTGTTGTTATAACCAAACAAATAGTAGCCCGATTTTGCGTGTACACCATAGTTATTAAAGGCGCTAGGCACAAAAAATGCAAAGAATTGAGACAAAAGCGAACAAAGATAAGAAGTAAAAATATATTATGTATTGGAAAAATAATACTATACTTAAAAGAAATAAATAAATTTAAAATATTAATGTATTAGTGTATAAAAGTAGTTTTCCTTAGATAAACTTGGTTTAAAAAAGCGTGAGGCGCTCCGAGGCGTTTTGGTTCCAAAATCCGAGGCGCAGGGCTTAAAGCGCGAGGCGAGAGCTTCACATATGGGAGGCGCCCAAGGTAAAAAGAGTAAAAAAATATTTATACAAGTCAATACTACATATTCTACTTGTTAATCAATCCTAAAAACAATAACATAATTATAAACACACTTAAACACTTCATTAAACAAACACTTAAGCCGAAACACACTTAAAAAACTTTAAAAAAAACCCTGATTTGGATTTTTGGCCCAAAAAAAACCCTAATTTTGACTGAGGCGGCGCCTCAAGCGCCTTGGCGCCTTACAGCGCTTCATGTAGTTTAGCGCCTCAGGCCAAAAAAAGCGCTTTCCTAGCGCCTCGGGCGCCTCAAGCGCGCCTGAGTCGCGCTTTTTTAAACCAAGTAGATAAAAATAGAAACCGTGCTGGAATCTAGTCGTAATTTAGAGAATTTGGCTGGAATCTGCGCCTAAATGATCACCGGGAGAATTAAAGCGCAATTGCCTTGCCTCGCCTCGCCTGAAAAATGGGCCTAGGCGCAAGAGGCGATGGTTTTTAACAAGTATGATCCAAACACGCCTACATTTCAAAAATGTATACAAATCCATTTTGTATGTATATATGGCATTGGTATATTGTGAATGGTATGTAATTTCCATGAATTCAATCTTCAGGATAGCTGATGATTTTTTGAATTTTGCAGTCTTCATCGACTGCAGTAGGGGATATGCACAGAAAATTAAGTACTCTTGAGTCGCTTTTTTGCTATGATAAAGCTGTCCCAGAGGAAATAATCGAGGAGCCTGTTGGATTATCACTAAGCGAAAAAAATATTGGCAATAAAGCACGGTGCACTTGTTGTGAGGCTAAGGGTGCTATCCTTTGCGCCACTTGTTCTGGATCTGGATTATATGTTGACTCTATAATGGAAAGTCAAGGTATCATAGTCAAAGTCCGATGCCTAGGTAAACTTCTATCTTTTTTTTTTTATCTACTTCTTCCACACCACTTATTACATTGAAAAAAAAAACATGCTGTTCTTAAGTGAAAATTTGGTCTCTAAAAATAATGGGATTTGCGTAGTTACCTTTTCTCTTTTATGACAAACCTGTATGCATTCATCATATGCAATTTGGTCAAAAGGTCGAACGTAAACCTAACCCCATTAGCAGTTAGTCTCAATTTGCAATTAACTATATGACTATATATGCATTGGTTCATCCAAAATTGCTAATATTATCTCTGAATTGACTTAAGAAAAGAGTAAAGAGTATATAACTGAAGCTTTAGGAATTAGGATTGAATGCAGAGAAAGAGTTTGTACTACTCAATTACTTCATAGACAACAGTTGTGTGTTTGGGCAATTTTAACCTCACCACTTAAATGGTAAAAAAATGAGTAAGGGGCTGTTTGGTAAGCCTCTTAACGAGGCTCTGAACCATTCAGCGCGTTTGTTTCAGCTTCTGAATGGAATGGTTAAGGCTGAACCATTAAGACTTGGGATGTTGATGAACCATTAAGCACTGAACTAGGCTGAACCTTAATGAGGCTCTCCTATCAATGTAAATGAAGGTCAAAACCTTCATACTTAGCTTAAAGTGTCTCATTCATGCAAGTAGTATGAGAGGTTGCAAAGTGGCTCATTCAGCGCACAAACAACATGGTCAACATCCATGTCATAATAAATAAAACATAATCACTATACATTCACTAAATAAACAAATACGAAAACAGCCTGCTGTAAGGAATGAGTAAATATGATATTTTGGTGTTCTGAAATTCAAGAGGATGTCAATGAAACTCAAAACTCTTAGGACATATATGAAATTATCGACTTTTGACCCGTTCAATCTGTTGACCAGGTCCCTTTCTAGTCAAATTACTCGGTATTACCCATTTTTATTGGCAAAAATAAGATATAAATTCAATCAACTCATCATAAGTTATATCGGTTCTTATGGCATTAGTGCAATAACCTTCTAACAAAAAAATTAGCATGGCCGCCATTTAGTTTTCTGGGGTGGAAAAAGATGCTGTATTCACAGTTTTCTTGGTTGCAGGTTGTGGCGGAAGTGGTAATATTATGTGTTCAGAATGTGGCGGGCGTGGATATCGCAGTGCTGCCTAAACACTTGGTCTTCATCGAATGTAAAAGATGAGACCCTGTCTTGTAACTTTATTTTTTGATATTGGTGTTTCTGATATTCAACATTTTATTTTGGATATAAGATGAGATTCATGAGAAACAAGCATTTGGTTGCCCATTCATATGATTCTGTCTCTGGATATTGTGATTTCATGTTTAACTCCACTTAGAATCAGATCAAGCATAGCCTAGCCGTATTGGTCCAGAACTGAAAATATCCGTTATGAATATTCAGTTATTATTTACTTGGTTAGGATCGTTTCGGTTATAAACAGAAATTTGATCTAATAAGTTTCACTAGTAGGGCTGTACACGAGCCGAGCCAGGCCCAGCTCGAGCCCGAGCTCGAACCTAAACCGAGCCAGCTCGGCTCGTTTTTCTGATCAAGCTGAAAAGTCGAGCTCGAGCTCGACTCGTAAATGTTCGAGCCGAGTCGAGCTGGCTCGAGCCAGCTCGATATATTTTTTTTTATTTTTTTTATTTTTTTACAAATATTTATTAAATAAAATTAAATAAAATTACACATAATCATGTATATTTTTTTTATTTTTCTAAATTACACAAGCTTAAGTCGAGCCATATGTCGAGCCATCGAGCCGAGCCATGAGTCGAGCCATCAAGCCGAGCCGAGCTCGGCTCGGCTCGATTACAAAACGAGCCAGCTCGGCTCGGCTCGAAAACAAAACAAGCCTCTTCGAGCCGAGCTTTTTTCGAGCGAGCCTCGAGTCGCGAGCTTTTTGTACACCCCTATTTACTAGGGCTAAAGATTTCACTGGGCCCGTTAAACATCCTCCTGTTGATCAAAGCATCCAATGTCGGCATCCACATCCGCCTACAAGACCCATTCACATACACAGTCAGTTAGTCTGTCACTAGTTGTTTCTTTCAGTTATGCAACTTTCATTATGTAGCTGGTGGATTAATCTGTTTGTTAGTTTCTTTCAAGTCAAAAGTAGTGTGTGGTTATTTAACCATGATCTAGTAGTCTAGTAGTATGATGCTTGCCTCTCATAGGTATGGTGTGAGTTATTATCCTCGGCCTTGCAAATACAAGATTAGATAATATTTATTTATTTATTTATTATTATTATTATTATTATTATTATTATTATTATTATTGGGGGGGGGGGGGGGTCACAGGACCATTAAAACGGTGGTAGGAGAAGATTTGTGCAAAAGACTAAAATAGCCTTCCTAAATTGATCATGCATGACATTTTTAATTGACATACGCATGTGTTGGGTCTAATTCTCTTTTGTCTTCTTCTGAAGAATAGCTGTCATGATGAGAGCTACTGCTTTCTTTTGTTGCGCTGCTTGTACAGTATTGGCAATTATGATTTTCATAAATGCGTTGTAGCTGTTGGCAAAGTTTTTCTTTGGTAGTAGGTCCTACCTCTATTTTATTGAAAATGATTGTTTGCTCCATTTTTTCTAAAGCTTCCTTTTCATGCTTTGCTAGTGGAGTTTCACTCTAACTTGTAATAATGCAGTTGTGGCTGCAATAATTTACTTTGTTAAAGCTTCCCACCGTACCCAATAAGTATCAATCGGTTATTTCAGTTATGTTGCTCACCTATGAAACGAATACATAATTAAATTACTTTGTGTGGGCACTCGTACATCATGCTTTAACTGTATCGATCTATTTAGATGGTTGATTTGTAAATGACATGCACCAAACCATAATCGTATCCGAATTAACCAACAAAACTGAACCAAAGCAATTACCAATGGGCCGGTTAATTGTTTTTCTGAAAAACATAAGTAACGGGTCTATTATGATTATCAATGTTTCCATACCCGCCATAACCGAACAAAATCGACATGTAATTAATCTTTGTTAGATATTGGGATTCACATTTTTTAGTATTTGATGTTTTTGGTTGAATGTTTGTTTGAATTTATGGGGTTATATCATATCATTTTGGTTAACGTTTGCTTGAGTTTATGGGTTATATTATATCGTTTTGTTTGAATATTAGGTATTAGTTATATGTATTTTTTAAAGATATGTATACTAATATATATGTGTGTGCGTGTGTGTAATAACAATTTATTTCATCGTAAAAAAAAATTCAAGCCCAAATTATGCATAATTATATCGTCTTGAGCTTTTTTACCTAGACACTAGGGATGAACATTTCAATATAAAATGCCGAAAATAACGATACCGAACCGGTATCGAAAATACTAATACGAGTCGATTTTCAGTATCAATTCGGTAACAAGTTTTGGTGACTTTCGGTAGCGGTTCAAGTCGGTATTGTACCTTAAAATACTGATGTTGTACCGTATATTTTCAGTATCGATATCGGTACCAAGTTTTGGCGAAAATCGGTATCAGTAAATTCAGTATTAAGATCAATTGGTACGGTATGGCACCGAGCTCATCCCTACTAGACACAAATTCACAGTTAACTGCCCCATAACCGATTTGTTATAACCTGTAAAACTGACTAAACAAAACCACTATAACCAATTGGGTTGTAACATATGGCCCTTCTACCAATATTGTCCGCTTTGCTCGATGGGTTGCCCATCCAGAGCTCACGGATTTGTTTTTGGTTGCCTCGGTGGAAAACTTCCCAGGAGGACACCCATCCTGGTATTGCTCCCACCTGATCACGCTTAAATGTGGAGTTCTCCTCTCATCCACTAACATTAATCCCCAAAAAGCGTTGTTGATTTAAGAGGCATTGGATTACATATGAACCAAGGATCTCTCCTGGCCATGACCGATGTGGGATTTGCCTAGGGTGTCACATTCAACCCCCCCCCCCCCCCCCATTAGAGTCTCATCATCATCGAACGGCACAAGAATGGCTCTGATACTATCTGTAACATCTGGCCCCTATTACCACCAATGTTGTTCGCTTTGCCCTGAAGGGTTGCCCATCCGGATCTCACGGATTTTGTTTTTGGTTGCCCTGATAGAAAACTTCCCAGGAGGTCATCCATCCTGGTAGTGCTCTTACCTGAGCACGCTTAAATGTGGAGTTTTCCTCTCATCCACTAACATTAAGCCCCAAAACGCGTTGGTGATTTAAGAGGCATTGGATTACATATGAACCAATGATCTCTCTCGGCTATGACCGATGCGGGATTTGCCTAGGATGTCACAATGGTCATCCATTAACCGACTTCTTGGTTATGGTTAGTGTTTTAGGCCAAAACCGACCGATACAAACCCCTAGTATAAATTTAAGTCGGTTTACCTCAACATAATCCATTTTCATGCTTATTTTTACGTACATTGTGTCGTTAATTTTGTTCGAAAACGAGTCAGCTCAAATACTACGCATTTTCATTCGACGGTTTAAATTTGCTTAATTGTATGTTTCTACGCCGCCGCAACATGCAGGGAATAAAATTACTAGTTTTTATTTAGAGTGTTAACAACCAAAATCATCCCTGAGATTTGGGCATTTTTGCTTGTTAGAGACAAAAAAGCTTTTACTTTTTTTTTTTTTTTTTTTGCAACTGGACACCTAATTGGAATTCCCATTCAATTTGCTAACTCCGTTTGTTTAACTGTTAACTACATGTGATTTGACCAAAATGCCCTTTTATAACACAACAAAAAAACATAAACATAAGGATGATCCTCACCAACTCAACATTATAGCCTTTCTGTATGGTGATCTTCACCCACTATGATCCTCACCAACTCAACATTATAGCCTCTCTTAGTTTTTATTTGGGATTTACATTTTGGGGTGTTTAACATGTTGGCCAATGGTGGTGGCAGCTATTCTAAGTGATGGGTGGTGGTAGTGTTTGGTTGAAGAAGATGGTGATCGTGGGGACTAAAGGCTGTTTTTAAGTAAATAAGTGGTTGTTGGTCGAAGTTGATGGTGGCTGGAGTTGGAGGTTTCCGATAGCTAGTGGTGGATGGTATGGTGGTGGTGTGATAATGGAGGGGCTGTGTAGGTGATAGTGATGACAGTAGTGGTAGTGGTGGATGCGTATTAGGTTATATTAATGTTTTTGTTTTATTAAAAGGGTATTTTGGTCTAATTATATATAACTAACATAAAAAAACAAACAAAGTTAACAGAATTGAATGTAAATGACAAAAAATGACATCCTTCAGGTTCCCGTTGCAAGAGAAACACTTCTTTGAACGTCACAAACAAAACTCACCAAATCTTGTCAATGACGTAGTGGTGGAGTGGTTGGGGAAAGATTTGGTGTTCCTTGTGACCCAGGTTAGATTCTCACCCTCCTCATTATTTTTTGTTGCATCCATGTGAAGAGCGAATACGGGTGGCGCCGGTTCGATTCGGATGAGAGACGAGATTTTACTGCTTATTTTACTGGTGTGCCTTCGGGCGAGTGGAGATCGAGTTTCCACCCATCCTCAAGATCCGACCCGTTTGCAGGATCCACTGAATTGTCGGTGCGGTGTTTCTTGGAAAAAGCAAAGCAAAGGAAAGGTTGACGTCCTTGAAACGTAAACTCTCTCTCTCTCATATCCCTTTCTTTCTTCCTTTCTTCTGTTGTTCAAAAGGAGAGAGAAAAGGAGGGTTAAAGAAAGAGGAGGGTTTCTTTCTTTCTATGCTTCTTTCTCCACTCTTTTTATACATTCAATCAATCAATAAATCAATCCTCTTCTCTTGCTATTCCATTCCATTAGTTATCTCAATCTCTCCCTCCTCAAGGTACCTATCATCTTTTCCTCATCATACCTAATTTTAATATATTATCCCCTCTTTTAAAAAGATCTTAAATTGCTTTAGTTTTCTGTCATTTCATTGTGTTCATGATCTTTAACTTAAAGTTGATTACTTGGTGAGTCTTTATTACAAATAATATTAGGATTAGGGATTTTAGGTCATGTGGTTTGACTTTTAAAGTCAAAGATTGTTTAACTTTATTATGAATGTTGATTACTTGATTTAGGTTATGAGCATGGATTCTGAGACCCTTTGTGATCTTTTGAACTGGGTTGTTAATTGTTTCTTGTTATGCTGTTAGTTTCTTTTCCTCATCATTATACCTAATTTAATATACCCTCATTTAAATAGATTGTAAATTGCTTTGATTTTGTGTTGTTTTGTTGTTTACTTGATTGTATTCATGATCTTTAACTTAAAGTTTAATACCTGTTAAGTCTTTATTACAAATAATAATAGGATTTGGGATTTTAGGTCATGTGGTTTGACTTTAAAAGTCAAAGATAATAACTTTATGAATTTTGATTACTTGATTTAGGTTATGGCCTATGGGCATGGATTCTGTGACCCTTTGGGATCTTTTGAACTGGGTTGTTGTTAGTTTCCTGTTATGGTTTTAGTTGATTTCGGATACCTTATATCCTCTTTTGCATTGAACTTTGTGATGTTATGAATTCCGTGGGGGTGGTATTTGAGGCATAGTGAGTTGAGTTGCATTTATGCACCTCTTTCGGCTTTACGATGTCGATGATGTTTTGATGTGACAGAAAATTAAGAGTGTAGGGGGTGTTTGGATATGTGGTTTGGAACTGATGAAAACACGTCCAAACGCTATCTTTACAACTCATTTTATTAGTGTTGATAATCTTATTCAGATTATTGTATATCACATAATCACTTTCAAAAAGCACAGTCCAAACACCCCTTGATTGCGTTTTGAGCTTCTATCTCATCTTGACCAGAAGTTATCGAGTGAACATTCATTGTTGACATGACATTCCATATAACGTATATGCATATGAACTATTACGAAGATCATTTAAAGTTGTTAGTATTGCGCTACTAATAACTAGCATCATGGTTTTAGTTTGTTTGATCGTTTCATGATAAATTTGAACAGGCTTCAGAAAAAAGTTAAGCATTTACGGATAATGACATCACAAACAATAAGGAGAAGACTCCATCATGGGGATGTTGACGGTAAAAAGCACGAACATTTTGTAGGTGCAGATTTAGATGACCTACATGAACCTTTACTAGGGAAAAATGATGACTATAAAGCTAAGCAGTTGGAGGTACTTTCTTTATTATTATTTTTTTTCCAATTTCATTCTCATTTATAAGACACCTGTCTCATCTCTCAGTCATTTGTTGAAATATGATTCAAGACCAAAAGTGATTCTTTTAGGGGTGGAAGTTTTTTGACACGAACCGAAACATGTCACAACTAAACCAGGTTTTGGGTTGGCTAATATAACATGTTTATTAAAATGTGAACATGACACCTTAAAAAAGATCCAAATTTGTTAATTGGGTATGGAACAAAAACAATTAAGAAGGCAACTGTTATAAAAATGTTCATTCGAGGTCGAGTCTTTGGTTTTTAATCTGTTACTAAGTCGCAAAGTATTATTCATATTCATAAACGATAAAACGAATATTTAGTTGGTTGACGGAACTCCGCGATTTTAGTGTGTTCGGGTTAAGGTGGTTGTCTTTGCTATGAATAAGTATGTAGGGTTCCACCTATTCAACCAACCCTGCCAACCCAAAATCCTTCTACTCGTCAACCCGCTAACCCTACGGTTCTTTTGGTCCATATATGTATAATCATTACCTTTGCATCTCAGGTACAAAGGCTGGAAGGTATATTGTATGATGAAAAAAATAAAGAGCGCCTCCACTGGACGTTTCTATTCTCTCACATAATTTCAGAATGGGCACAGTGGTTAGGTATTATTGATTAGTTACATTTTGCAAGAAAACGAAAGGACATGGATTTTTTTCTTAACGACTGCATTTTCACCAGTTAGAGCTTAGAACTTGTTTGGCATCATTTTTAAACCCTATTTTTGAATAGTTTTGAGCTTTCGCTTTTTTTTTTAAATAAAACCAGGTTTCATTGGTGTTTGTCTTTGCAACATCTAGTGGTAATTTCTAAGCAAATTTTTTTTTATTTTCTAGCAAGAGTTTTACTTGGATCCGGATCATTTATTGCACGGGTCTTGACTTTGCCTTCAACAATAGGAAGTGAACCCACAAAGAATCTTTCACCATCACTTACTCCATTACAGGTATAGTCAACAGCATTCTAAATGTTGTCTTTTACATAAGATAATGCAAACATCTATGATGAACAGAACATGAAACATATTACGTCATTAAAAATATTATGTTCATTTGAGCAAATTTCAGTTTAAATTTATAAAAGTACATCTGTTCTTTATTAAGCACTTTTTATGTCTTTCAAATTTCACAATAATATAGTATTATTAATTTTAATTTTTTTTATTTTCTTTTTTTTTTGGGCACATGGGAGTAGGAATCAAGACTTAGAACTTTGCAGAAAAGATTGGAGATCCCTTTCGATGGTTCTTGTTTGGAGCATCAAGTAAGTATTTCCTTACTTGCTAATGATACGTAAGAAATTGGTGTTCTTTTCGTATTCCAATAAAGGAAGGCCATAAAGATGCTATTCTTATATATTAGATATTTAGATCCAAATCATAACGTTATAAGCTTGGTTTTAAAAAGCGAAAAGCGCACAAAAGCGATAATGTCCAAACTGAGGCGTGAAGCGCCAAGCGCAAAAGCGCACCGCTTTTCGTACCCGAGGCACAAATAATTATACACTTTTTATATATTTCCTATAGGTTTCTAGCATCATTTACCCAAAATATTGAGACAAGTACGCTTTATACATGTTTTAATATGGAATTGCATCATGAAAATCATGTTGTACAACAAGCTAATACACTATAATATGAAAAATATATGTGACGCATACCTCGGGGTCATTTTTTGCCAAGAAATTGCGCCACTCGTGGGCTTTTTGAAAAAAGCGCACCTTAAGCGACCCAAAGCGCAGGGACTTGAGCCTTGTTGAGCTTTGAGCCTAGGCGCGCTTTTTTAAACCAAGGTTATAAGACACAATTTTTTCCTATTTTTTTTATTTTCTCTTACCTGTTAGAAGTAATTATTTCAACTTGGATGGCAGGATGCACTTAGGAAGTTATGGAGGTCAGCGTATCCAAATCGGGAACTCCCAGGACTTAAATCAGAGGCTTGGAAAGATATGGGGTGGCAAGGAAACGATCCTTCTACAGACTTCAGGTAATTTACATATATATATATGTGTGTGTGTGTGTGTGTGTGTATTTTAACTGGCCAGTTAAGTTTTATGCAAATTGTTTTTGTTTTCAAACATTGAATACTTTCGGCAGGGGAGGAGGATTCATATCTCTAGAGAATCTTATCTTCTTTGCCCACACGTATCCGGTTCGTTTCTTGATTTCGAAAGACTCTTCATACTGCCTTTGCATATAAATTGGAATTTGAATCTAATGGCCATTTTATCGAAAACAGGAAGCTTTTCAAAACCTTCTAAACAAAAAAGAAGGAAATAGAGCTGAATGGGAGTATCCTTTTGCTGTAGCGGGCATCAATATTTCTTTCATGTTGGTGCAAATGTTGGATATTCAGTCAGGTATAATGAATACTTTCTCCGATTCTCCATTTACATCTTTCGTTGGTAGTTTTACCATCCCGGATGTTTTGGTTTCCCGTGATCCCATCGACTAGTAGCTAACGGCAACACATGTATCCCTGAAGATGATAAAGAAAATAATTATGATTTTGATATAATCACACATTTATAATATGTTGCTATTTTTTTCAGGATTACCAACATCTTTATCGGGGGTGCGCTTCTTGCAGTTTCTTAGCAATGATGAATCGGCTTTTGACGAGCTTTATTGTGTCGCTTTTAAACTCATGGATGCTCATTGGCTTGCAAGGCGTGCTTCATATATGGAATTCAATGTAAGTAATTGCTAAAGTTGTTAATGTTGTTTTACTAGGATGAAAAAATACGGGTTGGGTCACGAGTAATCTTTAGTGCATGATGGGTCGGAGCAGGTTGGCTCTAAAAACTTTATTGTTTAAAATTCCTGAAAAAATGTACGAGATTTGATGCTGTAAATATGATTAGTAAAAACATTATTGCTGACGTGGCCATTATTGATGACGTGGCATGCTGTGGAAGATGATGTGTCATCTTGTGTGTCATCCACGTCAGCAATAATGGCCACGTCAGCAAACAAACTAACTGGGTTAGTTTGGGAGTGCCAGTGGAAAATACCTTAAAAGTTGGGAGTGTTGAAAAACATTTTCGTAGTTGGGAGTATTGCCGACCAAACTCTGAAAGTTGGGAGTATTTAAATCCAATATTCCTTTATATTTTAAAAGAGTACATATGATATTATAAAGCTTTGAACTTTTAGAAGTACATGAAACCAGAAACTGCATTTTTACTTGAATTTGAATTTTTGACTTGGCAGGAGGTTATAAAATCAACAAGAATGCAACTGGAGAGGGAGCTCGCAATCGAAGATGTGACAAGTGTGAAAGATTTACCAGCATACAATATGTTGAGACGATGAAAACGACACATTTGTAAATTGTTATAACCGTTATGTAGGGAGGTTGATATGATGATGTTGGTAAATTTCACATTTGAAAAGAGAATAGAAACAGCAAAGAAGTAATGGTTGGTTTGGTTCTCTCTATAATCTGTACAAACTTAAATGTGGTTTGACTTGAAAAGAAGACTTGTCATATATGATATACCCCTTTTTTACTTGGTGTATGCATGCCGCAGTTTATGTAGGTCCGGGTTAAGACGAGCTCAAGTAAAGAAACAAGGGCAGGTCGAGTGGTTCGGATAATGGGTTAGAACGAGTCTGTAAGGAAAAAACAGTATTAGTCTTGTACTATTGCTAGTTCATAATAAACTTTTTTGAACACAAGAGAAAGCTCCGCTGCTGCCCACGGTAAGTTAAACGGCAAAACGTGACCTTATACACCCACGTCGCATAACGCTGAGTACCCCAACCCCACCATACCATCTTCAGGGGAAAACCTTCTTTGATAAACTGTTTACCATAATAACTAATTGTCTATAATTGTCTATATAAATTACACCCCCCCCCCCCCCCCCCCCACACACACACACACACACACAAAAGGAAAAGCCCCAGGAACCAAATTTCAAAAATGAGATAAGAATTTCATATGGCCGAGTTTGCAACTTTGCATACAACAGTTACATGTCTCAAACAAAGGCCATATAGAGTGTTAAGGGACCAACTCCTAAGGTCAATTGATACAGTGAAATGCTTTATTCAAATGGAGGATATGAAACATCTCAAATACAACAAATCTGGTTCCACATTTAGAACTGAAATAGCAATTCCGGTCCGTAGCCCAAAGCTTCAAGATGAGCAGCCATTGCCTTGTTCATTGGTGGTGGCCCACACCTTAGGATCTGCAGGTTCATTTGTTTCTTACTTTATAAAGTTGTGGCTGACTATAGACAAGTGACAAGTAAATGTCGAAATTTCGACCCATTTATTCCAAAAAGAACAACGGTCGTTGAAAGTGTATTTTAAACCTCCTATAACTACTTTAGTGAAATATCAGGATATTATATTATGTATATACAAAATAGAAAAAGAAAAATTTGAGCACAGCCTTTCTAGTAATCCCAGCCCGACCCATTTTGACCCGTGTGATTATCATTGATATGATATAATATTTGTATCTAGTTTGACACACTTAATGGTTTATGAAAGGTTAAAAATTTTCACATAAAAAGTGTTTCAGGTCAACCCAGCCCAACGCTATTTACACCATAAAAAAATTCACTAGATTTAACCAAAATCCAACCATTTTAACTTATAACCCTACCCGCACGTTTCACTACCTCTAGAAACATGTTTCAGTGGAAAGCATACCTTAATATCGAAAGCAGGAGCAGGAAAATGTTCTGCAATCATTTCCTTTGTTACGAAGCCAACGCCACCTGTCCATCCCTCAGGTGGCTTCAAAAGTACAAAACAGACCGTTAGACGTATTGGCCACATTTCTATATAAATATCTCTAAAAATAATTGTTCGCTTGCAAAATTGGATAGTCGTAAGTTACAAATGTGTCCCATTTCACCCCTTAATGACCTTACCATTACATCTTGCAAATTCTTAAAGTTGGCATTCTGCTAAACTAAATCTGCATCAACGGTGTGTATCTTAAATTATGTTTTGTTTTTGTGGACAATAATTTTGCGATGAATTGGAGTACATCACAACACGAAAGTCTGCATTAACTACATTGTCTTTTCAAAGAACTAATAATTAACAACATTTACAATATGTAAACCATTAGAGAGAAAACTTTCCAAGCATATGATGAAAAGGCCAAAGTTACCGATAAACCAAATAAATTACAAGTATATTACCTGATTCAATACATAGTAAACTTTGAAGCGGCCAGCGTATTTAGTAGCAAGTGTGTCTAATTCATCCTGTAAATCATTCAATGAGTTAATAAGTAAATTTATACTAAAAACAAAAGCAGATACACCTTAAGAAAAATAACCTTAAATGCATAATTACTTACCTTAAGAAGGATGTCATCAACTGTGACGTTAGCATAGATGAGATCCAACTTGGTCTTGTCTGATTCGTCTTCTAGAATAGCTCTGGCAACCTAGGATTAAAAAACATTAAAAAAAAATAAAAAAAATACACAGTATATACAGTAACCAATTTTAGTAGCAAGTAACTTCTGTGCTCCTTTATGAAAAAATTGATGGTGTGGCATCTTATTTGTCATGTTAGTGTATATGTATATGCCATGTGGCCAGTGGCGAATGTTGACCCGAAACTTCGGGGGGTCGAAACCTTATATACCAAAAAATTTCTATACGAAAACTATATAATCGGAACTTCTGAGTGAAAATTCGGGGAAGTCGGCCGCCCCTCCCCGCCCCTTAAAAGGATCGCCCCTGCATGTGGCAGCTAACTATTAATCCTTACTTTTAGTAACAACAAAGAGCTTTTTCCGAACTTGTAAATACATTTATTTCGATGTTTGTCACGTAGGCATTTGATGATGTGATTGGCATGACATCAACTAGTTTCGCATGGTAAAATCAGTTCAAATTAGGTTGGTTACTAACATCATAACATAACAGTAAGTTGGTTTCTATTTTGTGTGCCATTGCATTGGTAGTTATCTTTTTTTTTGGGGTGAAAATTCCCCATTTTTAACTTTACTAGATATAAAATAAATCAACACCTGAAACATTGGAGTGATGCCCGAGCCCCCAGCTATCATTCCAAATGCTCTCACATCACCAGGTCGATACTTGAACCGCCCCTGGAATTAAAAAATTATAAGATAAGCAGAAAATGCCTAACACTTGAACACCATTGGTAGAATAAAACAAAATGTATCCTAACAAATTCAAATTCAAATACAAACTGCGTTGAATATAAACTACTTTTGTTCACTACAGAAAATATATTATAAACCAACCCTAATATGTGTGTGATTGTGTACTTTAACCTTTTAGTATGCTTGTGATATTGCCTTAGAGAAAAATGTGATAAACTTTTTCAAAAACTTGTGTTTTAAAAATGCTACAGTCAATATTAATATGTTAGGACTTAGGAAATTTCAAATATAAGAGGGGGCACTTGATAGCAAATACAGGGTAATTTATATATAGTTTTCCTATACTTGTGCCTTCTTTATTTTTAAACTTATAGGGGAAACTCAAAAACCAATTTATGCACAAACGGGTCAGTTTGGGTGATTTTTCAATTGATATCATGTTAAGCGGATAAAAAAAAAGAATAAAATGGAATTAGTCTTACCTTAGGTCCCTTTACTGCCATATAGTCACCTTCTTTCATCTCTCTGAAGTGGTGGGACATACGACCTTGTGGATACATCTATATTAAGACGGCACAACTTCATCATTTATATGGAATATAAAACATGAGCATTTTAGATTAACTGAAAGCATATGACAGAATGTTTAAGATTTTGAATATGTACCTTAATAACCAACTCAAAATATCCAACATCACTATCCAAAGTAGTTGGGGTGTATGGTTTAATAACCTCTTCACCTTGGCTATCCTTACCCCTAAAAGATTCAAAAAAAAAAAAAAGCTAAGTGATTGGTTACCTTTCTTTTTCATTTTGATACTTGTAAAAGACAAACTTGTACCACATTGTTTTGTTCCGAATCCAACAATGATACACTTGAACTTTTAGATCAAAATTAGTATGTTTTTGTTACCAGTTTTCTTTTGCTAGATCATGTGGCAGCGTGCACACTTGTGAACCCACAAGACCCGGGTTCGATACAGCTCACCTACGCCAATGGCGCTTCCAAGTAGGAACCAGTGAGGCATCCCATAACAGTCTCCTCTCCTATGGGAGGCATAGAGACCGGGGATCGAACCCCCACCGTCTCTGGAAGTTCCCTCATTATTCAAGCCACATGACTTGAACTCAGTACCTCTCCCTGGCCTCAGGACCAACATCATTGTTGTTACCAATTCAATTAGCCATCACTAGCGCTTTTGTTACAAGTAAATAACAGATTTTCATTGTAATCTAATAATGATACACGTACACTTCAACTTTTGAGCTCAAAATTAAAATGCATTTCTAACCAGTTAAAACTTAGAATTGTCATCCATAGCACATTTATAAGGTTCATTGTAATCATCACTACTAACATGGTAAATTTTAGTAAAAATGATATCACAACTCAAAAGTATCTATTATTCGGGCAACATGAAGTTCAAGAGTGATATACCGGCAACTAATATGCTGTCCAATAGGAAGTCCCAACACTGAAGTAGGTTTAGGAAGAGCAAATCTGAATTTGGCCACGTTATGGCTAAGCTGCGTACGTTTCACAAGCTTAAATTCCCTGAAGTTATCAGGATCTATGCACCCTAATGAAAACAAACCATCTTGTTAGAAAGATTTAATCAAGAAATCATAAGAAATATAAAAGTCAAACAGAAAGTCAAACTGAGAAGGAAAAGGCGCCAAAAGGAGAAACGATGTGTCTGTTTGATTTGTTGTGTCGGTTAGCATTAGGCAGTTAATTAACCGTCATTTAGTTGTGTATAAATAGCAACCATATGTATCATTTGTTTGTGTGGAAATAATATTAAGTGTGTGCATATTATCGATCATTTCCCACCCTCTGTTCCGAGTCCCTGCACAATCTGTGTGCATACTCAAAACAAATTGTTCACCATCATATTGATCCGCAGCCCCGTCCGAATTCTATCACATCTTACAATTAGTTTTGCTAGCATTGATGTTAGTTAGGAAGAAGTTAATTTTTTAAACCATTGATGTTAAAGAGAAAGACAAATGGAGAAATACATAAGAGAATAATAATTCATTGAGTTCATGATGAACCTTTAGGTTTCTTGGAAAAAAGTAAGAATGCAACAATGGCAACTGCAAAAACAGCAATGACTATCGGGATCTCATTTGCTTCTAGGAAATCCATTGCGCAGCAAAGAATCGAAGTTTGCTACAACGATATGTGATCAATCCTGTCTGAAAAATATACCACCACAAAAAAGAAGCTGTTGGTACAATAAACCGTCACCACTTGTAAGTAGCAAATTCAAATGTATACATTCTTGGAACAAAAAACATAACTATGCATTTCAAGGTAGAAGAATGCAATCCTTACACATGTTTATTTGTAAAAGTTAAGCAGATACAATCACATTTGCAGTTTCATTCATGTCTAATATACATCAAAACACATAACTCTAACCATTCAATATTATTGGATAATAAACTTCGCTAATCCTATTAATTACTTTAGTCATGCATTAGCTGCACGTTTACCATTCACAATCTCCAGTGGCGAATCTTGACTCGAAACTTCGGGGGGTCAGAAGTCACTAGTTTCGGGGGGTCGAAACCTTATATACCATAAAATTTCTATACGAATACTATATAATCAGAACTTCTGAGCGAAAATTTGGGGGGTCGGCCGCCCCCTCCCTCCCCTTAAAAGATCACCCCTGACAATCTCCATTTTACAGTAGGAAGATCATGCATTTTCCCTTTAAATTGTACTTGGATTTTGAGAAGTAATATACAGGAAATTGATCCAAAAAAACCACTACATTTAGCTCAACACATTTCTATACCTAATAAACTAGTGTGCATATAACTGCTAAAGTTTAATTGGTTTAACACATTCCTAAACCTAGAACACTACTGTACACATAGATCATGATTCATCAATCAAAACACTCCATACGTTCTAGTTTCGCCTCAACCTATGGATCAATTTTTATTTTTTATTTTAAATATAATTTAAGCAACTCAAAATAAGGAGTATTTTGATTCATGATCAACTAAAATAAGGCCCTTAAAAAAAAAAAACTATCTCCCTAACTTTTTTTTTTTGCTAAATTCATAGTCTTTTTAAAGGCAAGGAATCCCCATAACTCTCTCTCTCTCTCTTTTTTTTTGGTAAATTCATGATTTTTTTTTTCTAAAGGCAAGGCATCTCAATAACTAATACATGACTTATAATACAATCCAATAGAACTACCTCAGATGTCTCCAATTTCTTCAGTTGTGCACCAATCAGTGATCCAAAACCTTAAAATGAAACAAAAAACAATAACAAAGGTTTAGTACTTGATCTGTAAAGAATAAGTTACATGCAAAATGTGATTGAAAGAAAGGTACCTGAACTCCTGAAGGTGTGTGAATGAATCAAGTGTGTGTGTGTGAGAGAAAGGAGACAGAAATATTATAGAGTAGATGATCAATCCAATGAGTCAAAAATGGAGTGTTCCAAGGCTTGGTTGGTTGGTTTTGTTGTGTGTGTATATATAGATACATATATATATATATACACACACACTCATACCTAACCAATAAAGTATGGCCACCTGACTTCTACCTGTGATGCAACTGCCGCCCATAGCTTTTTAGTGGTTTCTTTGTAGATGGTTGGCTAGCTAGTTTGTTTAAAATATATTTTTTTAAATAATAGATTTTACGAGGGTGTTGCTATATACACAACTTGCATAAGGTTGGTATACATTTACGTCACACGAAAAGCTAACATTCCCTAACATGTATACGACCTTTATAATTATAAGTATATACTAGCTCATATTACCTTGAAAAACAAGACTTGTATAAGTGTATGCGGGAGTGCATACGTGTTGTATAAAACAGTCTCTGACATCTTATGCAACTCGTATACACTTATACGGAACAAATAGATGTCACAGTGTCAAAATGAATTATAATGTGTGTAAATTGCTTAAGCCCTTTATAAGATGTTAAATTGTAAATGACATGTTATAACAAGTAAATACAATTTGTTTTGTTTTTTACATGTAAAATATCCTTTAATGAAACAAGTAATCCACCCTATTAAGAAAAATCTTTGATTAAATCTCCAAAACATAAAAAAAAAAGAGTTCAATTTTTCTCTCTAAATATGTACACATGATGTCAAATCAAACCATTCGCTTAAATGAAAAATCCTAAATCCAAACAACTTAGTATGTATCTTATAAATGTTTGTGTAAGTAATCAACAAACCATGTAAAAGTAAAATCTTTGAAGAAGCTAAAATCCTAACCGAAATCGTTAATTTAGAGATCTATGTGCGCTTTAAAGTTAAGGTACAAAAAAATGAAGGGATGGTCAACGGAGGTGTGCATGTTTTTTTTTTTTTTTTAGTGTGTGTGTGTGGGTGGGGGGGGGGGGGGATCAAAGGGATTAAAGTTCATTAAATTTGAAGGTAAAGTTCGTCAAATTTATAGTGTTGTAGGCGTTTAAAGGTTAAAATATGTCAAAAATGATCAACTATGTACTTAAAAGTGTTTTTATTTAAGAAAAATAGGTTAAAAAGAGTTGTTACAAATATCAATACAAAACTATTTGTAATTTCCTTATGAGATGTAATAAAATACGACATTAGATATTATATAATGTTTATGTTTGGATGCCTTATTATTAATATTAAACCTATATAATCAGATATAATAATAAAATAAAAATATAACATTAAAAATCTATGGATGTAGTTCTTTATTATTTTATGTTACAATAACTAAATCATCAATTTTTTTAATGCTTGATAGACCCAACTATTATGTAAAACACATTAGAATATATGTAGTGGTTCAAAAATTTCAAGCTTTTTAGTTGGGTATTTTTTGACAAGTGACATGTGGGTCTCATATGAAGCTTGAAATTAATAAGGGGTGTAGAGGTGTGAGAGTGTATGTATTTAAAGATATTAAAATTAAATTAAAAAAAAAACAAAATAAAAATAAAAAGCATACAGAGGTTGCAAAAGAGACTTGGAAGAAGTTGATTGGATGTTGGAGATGCCCTTGTCCTGCGAAAAATTTCACGCTTGCCCCTTTAGCGCCCATTTCACAGAAAAGGAGGGGGGGGGAGGGGGTTGTGCTCGGCGGTTTGGGCGCGGAAAGCCCCCCTTTCACACCCATTTCATACACCACTACGGGTTGTCTTATGATGATATACAATCTATCATCTATTATCAGTAGTCATATTTTTATAAATTAATCATATTCAAACAACAACAAAAATGAGTATTGCCAACTTAAATTACAAAATAATCCGTCCCTAAAAACACATTTAAATGCTTCTCATATAATTACTTATTTTATTTCAACTGTAAACACTCAAAATTTTAATAGAAGTCCAACGACCCCTTATTTGGAAGGGAGCGAAAAGCAATAACTTAAGACGCCCACCAATCTTGACTAAACTGTCAATGTTACGAACTACTAATATAACCCGCGCTACGCAACGGGTTTCAATAGCTATCGATTCGGTACGATACTGACACTTGGTATACCAAACAACAAAATTATGACTAAAAATATATCGAAACATTTTACGTCAGACGGTATCGCTGTGGCGGGATAAATAAAAAAAACGTAGAAAAAAAAGCATATTGCAACAGTATGTTCGGAATAAAAAAAGAAAAGCTAAAAACAAATGCTTACGTTCTACTTTATAAACCTATGCACAATACTAAGAAAATTTAAACAAAATAAAAAAAAACTAAAATATAAGAAGAGGTACTAAAAAAATAAAAGTTAAATAAGAAAGAAAATCTAAACATAAACTTATAGATTTCAAGAAATATTTTAGCCAATTAAACATACCAATATCTTCGTTTCGATTTGCTCTTTCAAATCCAGTGAATAATCCATACAATTGTGAGTTTCAGCTAACGGCATTAGTGTGAGTTAACGGGGGTGCATTGAGAGCAAAATGTTTAAAAGGTGGGACTAGTGAGAAAAATAAACTCAGGTGGGATTATTATCGGTCAACTGCAAAAATATAGGATTAATAAATTCAATTTTGCCTTTTTTTTAATTTGACCATCAAATTATACCATGTATAATTGAAAACAATTGATGAATAGTGAATTTTCGAAAGCCAGAAATGTATATGTACCTAGCGTTTCTGTTTTGGTTAACAAAATCGTCTGCTGTTGTGGTGGTATGATGTGTGTTTGATTATAGATGTTGCCCGATTTCGATTCTGGCTGTTGGGGTTTTTTTTTTCCTTAAGTGTTGTACACGTGTGAATGTTAGGTTTAGTCACGTGTACTTTCCAGGTGTCATGTTTTATTTTTTGCTTTTCTCTTCTTCTCTGTTTCTTTTTCCTTTGATGCTGAAAGTGTTGCATTGCATTTGCTATTTTCTGGGGTTTTTTTTCCCTTTTGGTTCGACGGTTGTTTCTTTGCTTCATCGTTGGTTATGCATGTCGTCTATTGGGCCTTCATTTGTTCTTTGCTGAAATGTTTGGTGATTTTTCTGTTGACTTACAGTGTGTTTGCATGATTGTCGTTGCTTGTATTCATGCTATTTTGGTCTGAGTGTTCATCTTTTAGTGTATATTTTAAGTTCTTTGCTGTGCACACAAGGTGTTTGTTTAAATGCCAGTTTATTTGTAACACTTTATTTGGTTGTGTTTGATCATTTAAGCTGATAATGGCCTTACATATGGATATGAGGTCCACAAAGTATAGTTTATGTGGTAAAATTTACATTGAATATTGATCACATATTGATATGAGGTTCACAAAGTATAGCAATGCACATATAAAAAATGAAGAGGTAAAGCATATGTGAATTCTGATCATGGCTGCACTAAATAGATTTCTTATTGTTCAAGAATTCTTGGTTTATAGATTAGAGTTATATTGAAAAGCTGCAAATAAAATTTCATAGGGTCCGAGCACATAGTTTTAGCGATTGGCGCGTAGGCACCTAAGAGAATCATACACCTTAGCGCGTAAACGCCTACGCGAATAAGCGCCTATGCGACTAAGCGCCTACGCGTCTAAGCGAGTAGGTGCCTAAGAGAATCAAGTGCCTAAACGCTTATTTGCCTAAGCGAGTAGGTGCCTAAGCGATTGCCAATACATATCATATGATGTAATAGTCTCAATAACTTCTTTGTTGATCTTGATGTAGTCTGTCATCTTTTCTAGACATTCTTTTTAGCAGTGCCTTAAACTATATGTGGACTTTTTCTTCAGAACCATTGAAGTGTGTAGATTATTATGTAATAAAGGATTGGTTTCAAACATGGTTTAATTGATTGTTGCCACAAAAATCTAAGTGTATCTCTGTATATATGGAGTTTTGGTTCCATTGGCAATGAGTAATAGTCAATTATGTCGACACTTGACAACCATCTGAGGTTGATGATTGTCTCATAACTATATCTGTGCAAGAGGTATTTCAAAGACCATTTCCAACAATTGATACAGTCAAGTAGTTACAGGCCCAGTGCTTAGAAAACCAAAAAAGATTATTGTAACGTTGTAGAGTGTAGACATTAATTACTTTGTACTTTGAACCATATAGAAAACTTATGTACATATGTTGATGAATGTTTTTGTGGTTCAATGCCCCGCCGCGTAGCGCGGGCTTATATTACTAGTTATTATAATACAAAGAAAAGAGAGATTGACCATGACCCATTTATACTCCATAAGATAGTCGATAATTTAAACCACTATCACGAAAATACCTATCCTATAAAAGTTGGTCAATAATTTCACACATACATCATTTAACTTTTCTTTTCCCTACAGTATCAAAGTTAATATATTCAAGTACTTTTCTTAGACAAGTTTCTATTTATTTCTTACCAACACAAAACTAATCATCTCATCTAAAACTTTAAAACATCAAAACATCTATATGTTTAATCAATCCATTAATCAACTTCCGAAACGTCCTAACGCGTCAAGAAGGTACGAAGCAGCCAAAAGAAACAAGAAAACTAACCAAGTGACATTGTTTTGCCACGACATTAATACTTACCAAAGGATCCGAGATGTACATGATTATGTCGCAAATATGATTTATACTACAAATCAACTCAAACTAACAATCAGGTTGATATTAAGTGGTTACGATAAAATAAACACAACATTAAACTTGGGAAATTCGGTTAACATTTGGATAGCATCATATTTTGCTAGATATTGGACTAGGTTGCTGCAAAAGCTTCATCAACGGCCAAAATATATCCAATCTGTGAAATCCGTTCGGAGCCTGCATGCATACAAAGGTGTATACGACTTCAAAGATCAACACAAATACATCATAATTTTCGAATTTGTGTCAAACATGACTTTAGATCCTAGGTTTTACTACTTTTTTGAAGGTGGGACCTTGAAAAGACGATTTCAACCCATTTACTTATGAATCAGTCCATTTGGGTTTTGCTTTTTATCTAATGGGCGGAGGACGGGTAAAACAAAATAATCCACAAATTAGCCTTTACTATAACTGTTCTGTTAAAGAAAACTTATCATTATAGTAATAATAAACTTTTAGTTGTATTCAACAGAAACTTTACTCGTAAAATGAACAAAAAGTGATTCGGGTCAACAGACCCATTACCCAATCCATCTGATCTGACCCACGCATTTTGCCCCTTCTAGCCCAGACCTGTTGGAAATGTGTCTGGTTCATGTAAAAGGGAACCCTTTCCATGAACCGTGTGGGCAAGTTGGGCCAAATATCTTGCATCTATATTATAACTTGAAAAGAAATATAAAAGAAAAGGTTCATGCCTCTACAACGTAGTGGGCCCATGTGTTTCCGGAATGTTTTTCCATCACTCCATGTAAAATCGTCAATTCCAGGCCATATATCACCTCAGCAATCTCAAGGAAACGAATGCTATCATCGCATATCATCTGTTATGAGACAGAAAATAATCAGTGAAAATGAAATAACATAAAAATTTAAGAAATAACTATAGGAAGTGATAACTCGCAGACCTTTATAACCATGTGGCCAGGATATTGAAGATCTTCAACAAGTATGGGGCATACTTTTAAATCACCTCCCAGTTCGAATGCCCAGCTTGCCCCACTTTGACTATCTTTGACCACGGGTGTTTTATTATTCTTCAGACCAGTTCCTACTTTCTGCAAATTAAGTGTAAATACATTTAAAAAATTCAAGTGATTACGTAAAGCTTGGAGGTAAATATGAAGGTGAGAAAATGTGATTACGGGTTTGTACAGAACACACTTCTTCCCAATATTAACAACCAACTTCAAATTAGGCGCAAAACTAGAAACCAACTTGCAGTTTATGAGTTTAGAAACAAACCTCAAACCTCGTTTTAGCAAATTTTACTTGCAAATTGCTGAGAGGTGACACTAGTTCATACCATGCCAGCATCATGTATGAGATTTTTTTTTTAATAATAAGTGCTTGTGTAAACAAAATAAATAACATTTACATGTTTGAGGAAATGATTTTTTATTAGTATTTAAATCTAATAACCAAATATCATATGGTATATGCATGTAAAGTAATATAAAAAATAAGATGTAATGTAACTGGGTTTCTATTTAACTGACTTTACCGGTAAATTGCTAATGTGACATTAATTAATGTCATGCAGATAAATGATGATACGAAAAGAAATTAAAAATATAAAATGTTTTCAAACTGATTACTTGTATTTAGATATAACTATCTAATATCACATCAGATGCCACATGGCAAAAACATGGACACTAAAAATGACAAATAAGATGACTTTTTATTATAGATCAGCAAAAAGATGGTCTGTTGCTCACGTTGAACAGGTCATTTGTTTCTACAATCTGTAATGAAGTATAACTTGGTTGCAAAAATTGGTAATAAAATGTAAGTTGGTTTCTATTTTCTGCCTAATTTAAAGTTGGTGGCTAAAATCAGGAATAAGTGCGAAATTCATTAATATTTTGTGCAGTCTTCCCCAAAATTAATGATATTCTATAACCACTTGCCTCTGATTGGACACACTGCTTCAACTTGACAGCACGATCACTAACGCTTTCTAAAAACAGCATATGTTTCACAGTTCGATCCAACAGACCATCAATGCTACACTGCATTCAAATGACACCAGGATGAGAAATATGACCAATGAAGTAGTTTAACAAAACATCAAGAATATTGATGTAGACCCAATAAGTCCCAAGTACAATAAATCTTTTTTTAAAGAAAGTAACTTAATTAAAACAAAAGACAAAATGGGTTCACAATAAACACGTCCTTTTAGTACATGTTGAAATAAGCATAGTCGGTTGGAGTGACCTGCAAACAACTCTATTCTGCTTTTCTTTTAAAAAAGGTTAATTAACAAAAGAGTTATAATTATAAAAGCAATATTGTTAGTTTGTTACAGTAATAGTCCAAATCTTTAAACAAAACAATTTTGACGGTTGTATACATTACAAAAAGATTTTGGCAACTTTCGACCTATTCGACCCGTTCACCTTTTAGCTAAATTTATTTATCTGGCTCTCATGAGAGAACACACCCAAAATCAACTCACTCAAAAGTGAATGTGTCAAAATTGGCACCGGGACTTCTAGCCAAAGGTGCCAGGATACCATAAACGTTTAACAATTCAAAAAGAGAGAAGTTCAGGAAAGACCAACTTTTGCTCCATTTGGAACAAGTTCGCGAAGATCCTTGAGCCTGTCCTGAATCAATTGCCTATCTCGAGGTCTAGCCTTCTGTTTAGCACCCGACTTGACCTTTTTTTTGCTAGCAACAGATGCCTTTGAACCCTTACTGTGACATAAAACATCATAATTACTTTGTTGCCCTTCTTCCTCTGTCAACTCTTCAACTACACCCTCATATGTTATAGCTGAAGGTGAAGAACTACTGTTATGATTTTTTACTCTAGTAAAAGGTGGAAGTGCTAACTGGTTACTAATTACTGAACTCGATCCCTCAAAGCCCATTTTTTCATTTATTTTTTCCATTTTTGCCAAAGAAGAAAATTGGCCAAGTGAACTACTGAAAACCATTCCATTGGTTATACTAGATGATGAGTCAGCAATGGAAAGATGCTGGAAAGAATTATCTGGCTTCTCCATGAAGGCAGGCCCAAGAGCTTTATGCAGCTCACACTCTTTAGGGAAGTTTAAAAACGGAACCACATCACTAACTAACTGTTGTTCCATTGGTATCTCAGAATTGATCAAATTTGTGGATTGATGTAGTGAATCTGGGAATTCAATAGCACTTGATGAATGAGTTGAATACCAGTTATTAGATGTTGGTGTTGAAAGACCTTTGGTCAACGGTGTGTGGTTTGACCAGATGATGTCATCAATGGTTTCTGTCGGCTGAGATGAAAAATGCTGGCTTGTTGCAAAAGCGTCAGCATACTCCACTAAATCTTGATGTGCAAAAAAATCATCTTTTACATAGTTGGCCATTTGTGCATCCTCTGGAAGCTGGAACATTAAGGGAAGAACAGATCAATACACAAAATTCGAGGTGACAATTCAGACTCGTTCACTTGTGAATGGGTCAATTCGGGCTGTCTTACAAGTCACAATTTGAAAAAAATACATTAAAGAAAATGAGCAAAGTCAATGGTCCTCCAAAGTGTATTTTGCATAAAACCTCTTTAAGTCATTCAAAAAGTCAAATTATTAATGTAATAATATAACTTCCGTAATCGTATTTCACACGCTAAAATTTTTTTAAAAAATCATAAAATTTTGGACGGAATATTTCAGGGTCGACCCAACCCGTTTTAACCAGTTACCCAGCCTGACCCATTTTAACCCCTTACATACATCTTCCAATGAGCCAAGTTGTAGAACTCCAAGTGGAATAACAGGCACCAGCAATATAGTCTGCATTGAAGCAATCATGAAACTTTTAGTGAAAAATTATTTAGCATGCAACTATATGAGATATAGTCAATAATGAAAATACCTTGACACCTGCTGCGAACTGAAATAACCATTCATCTGCAAGCTGCCAATGAAAGGCTAAGCAGGTAAATACACTGCTCAAAACAACATATGATCTCACTAGTTTACTTTTAGGAATTTATGATTTAGTGTCAATCATAACTTACCTCAGGATTTGATGCAATGTTGAAATTCCCATACGACTTCGAATCTGCAAAAATCCAGCGACAGTCTCCTGTATATGCCACATCACCAACAACCCTACAATGATTTACAAAATAAAATCAGTTTCTTGCTTTTAACAAATTCACGCACAAAAATAAGTAGAAAAGGGCGCTTACCCATCACCCAGTGCATAATTAATAGTTGACATATAAGCCATAGCTAATTCATATGCATCCCCATCAAAAGCTCCATTATAAGCACTTGTTTCAGCAAACATGTTTTCGCTGGCATCCTGAGCTTTTAAGGTGCCAAAGTATCCATCTTCCCAAGTCAAAACCCTAAAATTACAGTTGGTATTGTTAACATTGACACACAGATAGTGTATACATTCACATAACATGTAAGACAACATAGAGGAGCATCATAGTGAAAAATGCGTATGGATGATCTTTCGGATAGAAATAGCCACGAATGGTGATAGATATAAATCAAATCAAGTTTCTAGCAAAAGCACAAAAAAATCCATAGAAGGAAAATCAGGAATTGAATAATTGGTTACCAAGTTAAAATTTAACTTGAAAAGTCTGCAAGCATATTCAAGAAGGGAAATATTGGAAATAGCAAACTTTGTTACAAAATTAATTTCAAATTGTTAACATTCTTTTTGTCATTTATTTATACTTTAACCATATATAAGAAAAATGCACGGTTTTGCATCATAATACCATATAGAGGAAAAATATTGTGTATTTTAGGCCAAGTTAAGTCATAGAAATAATGTAATAGTGTCATACTACATTGATGGGTCATGTAACAGGTCAATGATATTGAAATGCCAATCAAAACAGGTTGGAATAGCCTGTCAACGCCTTTTTATTGTATTTTCCTTTTTAGATTTCATAAACAATTAGTTTATTAAATGATCCACTTTTTTGAATAAAGCAATTTAGGAGGATGCACACACTTGTTTATGTTGTGTAGTACTTTTAAACCAATTTACCCATTCACCTTCTCCCTTTTTAGCTAAAATAAACCTTCAAGCATTTGATCTGTTACAGGTATATATCGTAAGGAAATAGAAGATTTATGAAGAGTATATAAAAGTAAACTGTTATGTGTGAGGTAAACTGTTATGTGTGTACCGGTATATGTGTTGGAGGTGGGGTATGTATATGCATGTCTTATGTGTAAGTTGACTAGCAAATTTAAAATAAAATTATTATAGAAAAAAAAAAACAATTTAGTGGAGATTCTCAACTACTCCAAGGACCACTTTTGTAATTCACTTAATAAAATAATCACGTCTCCACCCCCATCATATAACATAGAGTAAAGAAAAAAAAGTCTAATGAGACTTGGCTTCTTGCTCAGGTGTAAGGGTAGTTTTGTTATAATAAAAAATTACTACTCTAGAAATAACCTGTAGTTGAACAAGGAGTGCTTCAAAGATAGACATATCCCTTAACAGAACAAAGAAGGGTTCATGATAGCTATAGCTAAAAAATATATGATTTAATACACAACTCCACATTCGTTGATAGATGTTGATAACTTTCATAACATAATAATGCTAATAGATGATGTATGTCGAGGCCACACAAGTATTCAATTTTTTTCATCAACACCACCCATGTATTAAAGCTATTACTTTATAGGTCACTCGAGTATGTAAAGACTTATAAAACTTCCTTTATACTATCCTGTAAAATGACAAAAAAACCCTGGAATTTTACAACCAATGGTTGCTTTTGACATATTGATACAAGGGTAATTTCTCCTTATAAAAAATTAAAGGGTGTCCTCGTCATCAGGCATGTTTTTGGTACCCTGGACTCTAAACAATTCCGGATTGCGGATACATACTTTGATGCCACATAAAGTAGTTTCAATATATGGAAGTTCTTAATGAACAAGGTAAAATATATGGGTGGCCTCAACATGCATTATCCCTGAATTTATACATTTCAACGCAACAAAATGTTTAATTGGTTCGTTAAAAACAAAGTGTAGATTGAATTTCACAGTACAAGTTAGTATTTAAGAAAAAGGAAAAGCGGGACATACATTTGGTTTTGTTGTCGAAGTTTCCAAAATACAGCATAATTCCAGCAAGAATTAGCGCAAAGACTCTGTAAAAACCTCCTTAAAGGTGTCGACCCCATCTTATTTCTTCAATATATAAAATCACCCAGTACAGCAAATATCAACTTAGATAAATAAACCTAAAAGAACCAATACACCTAACTAGCTCTGTATGAACCACGCCCTGCTTGTTTAATCCGCAAACCAGACCTTTTCTTTATCGGTGGTCCTGAGGAAACCATCAAGAGACAACGCATATCTAACAAACGACCTTTGTTCTCGTTCTTAAGAATCTAATTCAGAATTCACCACCAATAACCAGTATCAAATTTTTTGTAAGCAATCGATTCAATTCAGAGGTTGCTTGATGACCTTCCATTAACTAGAAAATCAAAGCTCAAATGAACACAGCAATCTCAAGGACAATGCCTATTCGCCTCAAAGCTATTTCTAAACGAAGTTTACTAAATTAAATTGAACAGACAAACCTGCATAGACAAAAAATTATAATTCATTAATTAATTAGTAAACTGAGATCCAGATATCAATTACTGTATGTTTTATATCCAATCATAAACTAAGACAGAAATTTATGCATTTCACCAAAATTCATATTCCCGCAATCTAAAACCTAACTTAAACAAACAAAAAAAACATCTTAACAGAGATTTCAATTCGTACACACATAATTAACGTAATTTACGAGATCAAATATAACAGACAAACCGGCATAGACAAAAAATATAATTCAGTCATTAGCAAACTAAGATCCAAATATACTTTTGCCAAACAAATATCAATTACTGTATCCGATCATAAATGAACACAAAAATTTAGGCATATCAACAATACATGTATTCGTACAATCTAAAACCTAAATCAAGTAGAAACATTAGTTCTTCTTCTATGAGCATTACATTACATTAAATCATTGATCACATATTACAACTGGAAGTCGAATAAACCCTAACTTAAGTCTAATCGTGTTAAACAGGTGGTGAATAACGTATGTATGTATGTATTAAGTAAGTAGAAATAGAAATGACGGAGTGTAGTAGCTAATTATAATTATAATAAAGTAAAGAAATGATTGAATTCATAGTGTAGGTATTATTATTAAACAGCTAGGGAAAGTGATAATATACCAGTTGTGGAATTAAAGCTCGAATTCATTGGCTTCCATAGCTCTGGTACGGTTCAACCACAACAACATGGACAGACAGAGACAGAGAGTTGAAGAAGAAGAAGAGGGTTTTGTTGTTATTATTATTTAGATTATTATTTAGATGAGGAAAGTGGTGGTGGTGTTGCATATATATTATTATTGTATGATATGATGACGTGGGGCGGTTCCGTCTTTGAAATTGACGTCAATGCCTGTCGGGTTTGGACGGGTGTTAAAGACAAACCAAACTCATCATCTCCTTTTCACTTCCTTTTCCTTATGATAAACTAGTAAATTACGCGTCGCGCTAAGCGCGGCGTAGAAACATAACCGGCGCTGATTCGTGAAAAGCTACAGATTTTTCCGACGAACAGCGAAGTTACACAAGCGAAATTGCGAGGGTCTGCTAATCGGATAACACAACGTAGAGAGTCGTAATGTTCTGTCGGTACGTTGGTGCGCGTTGCACCGAGCAAAGCGGCTAAACCGCTTGAAAAAGAGGATTTAGCATTTTCGTAATTACCGTATAAATAAAAGGTTTTTATTTCGCATGGCGTTTTCGTAATTAAATTGGAATTGAAAGGTTTTTTATTTTGAAATAAAAAGAATAATAAAAAAGAAAACATTGTAGCGAAAGCAACGTTCGCCACAGTGTTTTCTTGGATGTGAATTATTATATATACAATAGGAGGGTGCCCGTAGCGAGAAACACAACGTTATTTTACCTTCATTTTACTTTACTATGCATTAAATGAAAAAAAAAATCTTTAACTTTTGGATATTTTAAACTACTTTTCTCATGTATTATATATATTACTATAGACTAGTGGGAAGGCCCGCGCGTTACGGCGGGTATTTAGGCTTTTTTCCCGTACGTTGCGCGACGGGTTTCACGTTTTGCAGGACTTTGTTTGTTTTTTCAACGTTTCGTTTTATGTTTGGTTATGTTCCTTGTGTGGAATACCTACGTAATGAATTCCCGTGAGTAAGGAATGAAAAGAAGTAACGTTAGTAAAGGAATGGTTCTTATGCAAATCGTAACTGTAGGAAATAATGGGCATGAATTTGTCCATTTCAGGTGGGGCCATGTCTTCTTAAAGTTCCAAGGGAAGAGTGATTGTCGATGTACTACCATTGAGTGGTATAACTTAAATTTTGGCTGGTGCTTAGCAGCTTTGGTTGAAGCATAGTATCACTTATTAAATTTTATTTCATAGTTATGCATCCAATCCATTTGTTGGCTATATGTTTCTTACTAATATTATTAACAAGAACTAATTTGAATTTTAATTTTTAATTAAGAAAAAAAAAGACTAACAAAGAGAGGAAGACAACCTTATTAATGATCAAGCAACCATTTAACTTATATATTTTAATTGTGAATTTAGTTTTTAAAAGACCCGTTTTAGCATTACTCAGTTCTTTCTAATGTGGTCCATTTAGGCACCCATTAACAAAAAAACTTCTAAATATGTCATGGACATTGCTCCAAGGTTCGTCCGAATATTAACTGAGTATGCTGGTAAGAAATAAACATCACTAATATCTCATTGTTGCAAGAGTAATAGCATATTAGCAGCACAACATATGGAGTCGAATGACTCAAATGAAAAGAATATTGAACAGAGTAATAGTAACACATCTTAATAACTTGCCTAACATCATTTTAAAAATTCTTTTTCACAAAGAGACATGTTGACTGTTGATGTCTTGATCTTTTCCCTATATGTAGTCAATAATTTTGGTAAGTTTACTATACCAGCATCCACCTTTTGTCACACATTCATTTATTTTAATAATCAAACTATAATGATTCATAAATATAATAGAGAAAGAAACAAAGAGAAACATAAATAAAAAATTTTTTGACCCAAACTTACCTCTCTCCAGATTTTTTCCTAAAAAAGAAGCCGCCCGACTTGTATCTTGTAGTTAGAAGTGGATTAATAAGATCTTCAGAAAGACCCCGGCTCTCAGTCCCAATAGCCTCGCCTAAATCAAGTAATTCCTACACGAATTAAACAAAGGTATTTTAAATCCGTTCTTGCTGTAATTTATTAAGAAAACCTTAACATTAGCATTGACCAATGAACACTAAATAGCAAACCTCGTATGCCATATTGTCTGGATCGATATCACCCTGCCAAACAACCTGCAAAGCACACACATTAACTTTTTGTTGCAATGAGTGTATCACAGACAAAATACGGTCAAACTATCAACTAATAAAGCTAATTCTCAGATTAGATAATAAGCCTGATTATGGGCTCAAGGCATTCATAAAGGCCCATGAAAAAAAATCAAAATAAAAAAGCATACTGGAGAACTTGAAGCACTATTTGGACTATACTACCTGCTACATTAAAAAAATGGCATAAGTAAATTTGATCATCAACTAAAGTTGATATGAAGAATCAAATTAGCTACATAAGATATGAGTAAAGATTAAATTAACAACTACATGCAAATTCTAGCTTAACTTCCTAAATGGCAGCTACTTTTGGTTTATATGTATAAACATACACACACGTAAATATAGAGGTTTGTTGAAACATAACCAACATTAAGTAGAGAAACTACGAGAAGCACATAAATGCTTTTTAATCGTGGTGTTAAAACTTGTGGAATAAATAATAATGGAAATGTGATGGAATCAAGTATAGAAAAACTTATCTCTATAAGTTCCCAACATATGGGTCAAGTTTTTCTTCTTCTTCAAGAATTCTTATATGAATCATCTTCTTTATTTTTCTTGTATTTTTTTCTAGTCTTTCAAATGAGGCACAAAGTCTTCTATGTATACAAGACCTAAGGATGAGTGAAGAGACTAACTTAATTAGAGCCATAAACTCTAATAAAGTGAAATAAAGAACTCTACTCAAGAGTCTCCTTAATAATTTCACTAAAATCAATTAAATTTCATTCATCATATTATTAAATTTTTGTAAATTCCAACATTTTCTTGAATGAAACATTCATTGGTAACATTGATGATGAAGAAGGAAAACTATAAGGCAAAGGATGTTTGTGAGGGTAGGGATGGAAGAAGGAGGGTAATATTGTAAAAGTGTTTTGATATTGTAAAGCATGAGGTGGGTAAAATGTCTACATTACCCCTCTAAGTGTCTTAATTGTCACAACTATCCTTATAATACCCTTAAATTTTATGCTTTAATATGTTGTGCATGTTGCATCTTAAGTTGTATGGAAATGAAAATGACCATGTTAGCCATCACTCCTCCTTAATAAGATAAAATATAGATAAGTAGTTTTCTTTTTGTTTTTATGTACATTTTTTTCTATTAAAATTGTGTGTTTCTTTATATATCTATGTTTTTAAGACGTGTGTCAAAATGTTTCGAGTATTTGGACTACTTTATTATGGATCAAGTTATTCTACACAGTGTAACAAAAATGAGAAGAGTGAGAAGGATACAAAAAAATACTAGATCATGAAATATGACACAATGAGCCATAAAATAAAATATAACATAGTGCGGAAAAATATAACAAGTTGTCCCCACAACCATAAACAAATCTAATCTAGCACATCAAAGTCAAAAGATACTTACACTAAATTAGGGTTAACAAGCAATCAACACTAGGATTGAGTAAAAATGCTTGTCCAAAATGTTTTCCCTTTGACATCACCCTAGCCGCCACCTCTTTTCTTCCCCTTTCTTTTCTTTTTTTTTTCCGTCTTAAAGCACACAAACCCCAAACATCATTCTCTTGTCCCATCTACCACAACATCTATATCTACTTTAATGTGTTGTCACCTCCATAACATACTCACCCATGGACCATATGTTTAGTCATGCACTAATCACATCAAATCTCTAAGAATTAGATGTGATTAACAATTATGGAAATATTCCTTTGAACCCACAAACCTAAGTGAGATTACTTTCCTAAACCAACTAAATCTTGTCTCTTTGGAAGCTTCAAGCCGTCGCCACCCTTCCCCTTAGCATAATCAATCTTGTCTCCTTGGAAGCTTCAAGCCGTCGCTACCCTTCCCCCTAGCATAATCAATCTTGTTTTCCAAAAACCAACATAAGATCCCTTGTGATTTCACCTACATTGGACATGCATTAATCTAATCACATGCTAAACCTTTCACTTATGACAAGAAGGGGTGACTAATCACTTGGATTAGATTTGGCATCACACCTAGGACTAAACAAGATTATAGCAAGATTCCTTAATCACACTAAGATCCATGGAAGTTGACTTTCCACTTTGAGCACCCTCCTCCCTACTCCTTTCCCTCTCGTCTCCCTCCCTCTCTTTTGGCCAACCATCATTGAGACCATCACCCTACACCTTTCCCCTTCCTTTTTCGATTAATGCACACTCAATGGTCACCTCCACTCCTTTACTTATGTTCCCTAATCCCATGACACAAGTTAACAATCACCTTTAGTCTTAATCAAATCTAGATTAGTCACATTATGAAAAGGTTATGTTAAAGGAGACTAAATATAAAATGGAATTATTCCTTTAAGCACCAAGAGTGATACAAGTTGACTTACCTAATTTGGACACCCCTTCCCCCTTCAGCCCTATATAAACCGCACCACCACCACCACCATTCCAACCCACACAACAATTTTTTTAAACAACACCCCCCTCCCCACTACTCTAAGCTTCGGCCCAAATACCACCCACCTCGACACCCTCTTACGAGCCACAAACAACCGATCCAAGACCAAAGAACCTATCCCCAAGGTGTTCCAAGACGTCTAGTAGCTTGCTCGAGTAGTGGACCATCTTGCACGTACTCCGTCTTTTATTTTGGTCAAGAGGAATAGAACCAAACCATTCTTCTGTTATACAATAACATCACAAAGTTCACCCATGTTGATAAACACCAACTTTTGGAAACCAAAACTTTAATATTAAATAATAAGAGAAACCTTGAATAGATGATCATGTTTGTGTATATAAGTGTGCATGTGTGTGTATATATATGTACGTGTGTGTTTATATGTAACATGTGTGTATGCGCGTGTTTATATATAATATTAATATGTATGTTTGAGATAAATGTTTATGTATGGAAGTGTATAGATGTCACAACCACAAGTGTTGATGTGTATGTGTTGGAACATATACATATGTGGGTATGTATGTGTGACAACTCCATAAGAATGAATATTTGTGTGTGTGCCAAGTACATGGATGTACATGGATATATATATGTGTATGAGTGTGTATATGTATGTATGTGTTTGTGCAAAACAAATATTTGTGTATATGAGTGTAGTGACACCATTGACATGAGTATTTATGTGAATAGAGTGGAACATACACATATATGGGTGTGTATGTGTTAAACTTTCTATGAACATAAATGTTTACGTGCGTCCGTGTCAAATACATGAAAATACATAGATATGTGTATGTGTGTGCATATAAAACTATTTTGATACAAGAATCTATGGAAAATAATAGAACATTTTAAATAATGTTTTGAGAAACATAAAAGTCACCAATCATGTTAAACCAACTCACCATAAAAGATGAGTGAACCATGAATACGATGTGTTCTTTTGGCTAGACCTAAAGTGTCTATATATATATATATATATATATATATATATATATAGGATTAGGATCAAATAGGAACCATAGGTATAGTTGTAAACCTTGTGAACCAAATCTGGCCCTCCATTTTTAATTTGATCTAAAGGGTATATGTGTAATTTTATAATTAAATAATTATGTTTTTCTTTTTAATCATATTTTTATGGGATAACAGTTACTTAAAGATTTTAACTTGTTTCCTTAGATTACTCATCAAATCAAATTTGAATTAACTGACTATTCATAGTCAAATCAATCTTCATGAGTTAAGATTACTGCGATCCTGACTTTCATCATCAAGATAAAAAAGATTCAGTTTCGTCTTCATCAATTCATCATGTTCTTTCATCGAAATAATGCTCACACACTAAAACTTATGAACGGGCGATATGCACTTTTTGCGGTATAAAAGATTCAGTTTCGTCCTCATTAATAAAGTTCTTTTTCACTGTCACGATATTTTTTGTGAAAGAAGCAATATACATACCATCATTTGTTGGGATGTGAGTCAATGTTTATCCACTTCTAGTGTTTTTGTTTGATACTCTAATTTTTTAGATATAATATGTGAGTTTACTTTGCATTAATTTTGCATTATTTGTTGTTATTGATCACCAAATGAAAAGCACCAACACATGAAGAAAACTAATTTGTCAGAAGGCAAACAAATAAAAAGGTATGATTTACTTAGCATTTTTTTTCTTTTATTTTACATGACAATAACATTTTATTTTATGTAAATAAAGAACAAAAGGATGATATGAAGACCAGTGATCGGTTTGATCGATTTTTATGGTATTTCGTGGCTTTTGTTACTATTCTTCAATCGATTGTTATTTTTTTTTTCAAAATGTGTAAAATCAATTAAAAGTGAAAGGTAATTTATTGTAATTTTTTTTTTGTTTATGTAGATTTATTACCGGTGGCTCTTTGTATAGAGGATTTGTCAAAGACAATATTTTGTGTGTGTAATATAGAAGGAGGTGGAGATGAAGATGATAGTGGTGATTACAGTTAGAAGAAACGAAGACGAAGACCAAACTACATATATATGTACCAATGCTAATATATATGTACCAATGCTAATACACATACATGTATGTAGCAGGAGTGTTGGGAACATTATTTAAGTGTTGTACAACACCTATGTACATAGGTGTATAAGCAGTTTATTATATAAATTTCTACAAATGTGTCTTAGACTATTAGTGTTGTTCAACACCAATTGTACATATGTGTATAAGTAGTTTATTAGAACATATTGTACTCCATGAGGGTTTAATACTAGTGTACATATACGTACATGAGTGAAATATATATATTTATTTTAATACGTATGCATAGAGTGATATGTTGGTATATATTGAATGATACACATGTGTATATACTGGTTTATTTATATCGTTATTATGTATATACATATATGTATAATACAAAACCACGTGTATGTAAAAATCAATTATTATAATATTTATTTTAGTTCTATGACTATGTACACATACGTAAATGATATAATCATTAATTTGGATATACAGTTAACAGAATAATAGGAATTATTGATTGAAAGTGGCTATTTTAATGGGATAACAAATTTACCATCTTACCCCTAATTTAATATAAATAATTTATTAAACTTCTATATAATTACCATCTTACCATCAAATATCAATGGTTAAGAATAGTTCTTATGGTTCTTACATAAGTAGTGGTTCTTATTTGAACCACACCCTATATATATATATATATATATATATATATATATATATATATATATAGGGTGAGGTTAGGTACAAATGCCATATTTCGCGAGAAGTGTGAAAATGATTAAAAATTGATATGAAGGCATCATTTTTTAGACTTATTCATGATGTTTTGGATTGTTTAGGCTAAAATAACACCAAACATGACAATTAAAAACACAAAACAATTTCTTAAAGGCTTAAAAACTTAAAACACCATATCAAGAACACATGTTCTTAATTGTTGTGTTTTAATCGAGTGTTTTAGCTATGTTTTAAATTTCGTGGCTATAATACATTGCATTGTGTTTTAAATTGTTGTGTTTGGTGTTTTTCTAGCAAAAACAACCTAAAACATCATACCTAAATCCAAAATATGATGCCTATATGTCAATTCTTGATCATTCTCACATTTCTCACGAAATATGGCCTTTATACCCGAACCTTTACCTATATATATATATATATATATATATATATATAACAACCTAAAACATCATACCTAAATCCAAAATATGATGCCTATATGTCAATTCTTGATCATTCTCACATTTCTCACGAAATATGGCCTTTATACCCGAACCTTTACCTATATATATATATATATATATATATATATATATATATATATATATATACGGGATGGTTCTATTCAGAAGACATTTAAATGCGAGAAGAAGGAGAAGAAATCTTATCCCTTGATTACATAAGATCTATGGTTAATTAATTGTAATTAATTTGCTTTCTTTCAACAAAAGTTTTTGTATAGAGGGGCATTTACGACATTTGTGTGTAGCATATATCTAATTCATTAAATCTTCATTAACTCATTTTGAAGTTACAATCATATCAAACTGATGATATATCTTTTAAATCAGCACACTAGCAATAATAAACTAACTTTTTGCCAACATGATATATTTTTAATCTGTGTAGGAATTATTTATGGCGGATGGCTCTATATATTTATGTGTAGGAAGGATTACGTGTAGAGTAGAATCATGTGAAGGAATCATGATTTTGGGGGAGGTGTATACGTAAAAATTTATGATGTGTAGGAATATGTATTTAGTAACTATGTAGTTAAATATTAATGTCTAGGTGTATGTGTAGGATAGTATCATGTGCAAGTGTCATAATTTATTTGGAGGTGTATATTTAGAAATTTATGATGTGTAGGAATATATATTTAGTGGTTGTGTAGGAATAGAAATTTAGCGACTATGAACCAATGTGTAGGTATATATATTTAGTGAATGTAGGATTAGGATTATGTATACTTAAATATTACTGGACTAAGTTGTCTGGGGAAAATGGACATAGAAAAATGGTAATTCGATAATTTTCAAATAGGAAGGATCTTTAAATAAAAACGTCTACAATATTGATAATAACACCAATAGGTAATTTGATAATTTTTCAATTTAATGTGTAACTGATTAGATGCCTAAAATTAAGGATACTTATTCCAATATAGGTGGGGATGACAATTACTAATTCACCCTGATAGAAAATTAAAAAGCAAAATGAAAGTAAAACTTTGATTGGTTGATTTTTCTTCTCGTACTTCTCGCACTTAATCACTCTTCTTAAAGTAACCTCCCACTATATATATATATATATATATATATATATATATATATATATATATATAGGGGAAGGTTTAAATAAAAACCCACTCAAAACGAAGAAACCTGGTAAACTTAATCTAGACCATTGATCTAAAGTGATCAATGGCCTATATTGATTCTACATTATTTTATTACATTTAATTGAGTAGATGACAAAAAAAGGGCAAAAGGGTCAAATAACATTTTTCTGAAAAAGCACATATGACAAGTGGACCCCAGACATGTCACATCATCTCTCTCATACTTTTGTGACCATAGTCCTAAATCTGTCAGCACGTCATGTTACATATGTAACATATGCAGTGTTGCGTACGTTAAAATTGCACACACTCTGGTCTCATTTGTGATTTTTTGTTGCATACGTTAAAACACATAGATTGTATATAATCCATTAAAAACTTTATAGATCAAAAAACATTCAAATGTACACAAGAATTGTTTCTTACAAAGTGATAAAAACAAACAAAACGGTCATTACAAATCGACAAATGCTAAAAAAAACTATCATAAATAAAAAATATTGTCTACACTTCATTCTTGATAATCATCGTCATCCTTAATGCAAAAAATATGCTCACCTGAAAAAATAAAACAAAAATCATCAATTTACATGTAAAAGCCCCCCCCCCCCCCGGTCTTAACGTATGTTAACCAACTGGATTACAAAAAAACATACGAAACTGATACAAAAAACATTGTTTTATACATTTAGTTATCAAGATTATCAAACTAAAAAATCAAAACTTTGTATCTGGTAAAAAAAATCAGAAACTAATTTATACCAACTTAGTGGTGCAGTTACATACGAAACAGACGCAAACATAGATTTCATCCCAATTCTTCCTCTATAATATGCAAAAAATCAAACCTTTGTATCTGGTAAAAAAATCGGTAACTAATTTATACCAACTTAGTTCTGTTGTTACATACGAAACATACATTCCACACATTATAACACTCATACAAAATGCACATACTGGTAAAAAACAAATCAGACATATTGTTGCATATGTTAAGAGACACTAAAATTCACCAATTTTGATTAAAAAAAACATATTAATAATAATAACATATTAAAAGGGTTAATTAATATCCTATATACGGAACTTAGTTCTGCTGTTACATACGAAACAGACGCAAATATAGGAAACAGATGCAAACATACATTCCACACATTATAATACTCATACAAACCAGCACATACTGGTAAAAAAACAACTCAGACATATTGTTGCATACGTTAAGAGACACTAAAATTCACCAATTTTGATTAAAAAACATATTAATAATAATAACATATAAAAAAGGTTAATTAATATGTAAAGCTACGTGTTAACGTATGCTACCTACGTGTAAAGATGATTAGTTGTGGTGTTACATACGAAACAGATGCAAACATACATTTTCAAAACCATCACAAACAACTTCTTATTACCAAACACTAATTAGCTCAAATTCAAACTCTAACCATTAATTGTTTTCTAACCCCTTTCAAAATAACTTTGAACATAACTTTTTATCCATGTAAAAATAAAAAATTAAAAAAAAAACTCAATGCAGTTTTAGAACAATAACAAGATATAAAAATTAAATTTTTTCCAACTGAAATGCAATTAAATAACAATAAAAACAATAAAGATTAAAAAAATTCCCAACTAAATGTATAAAGATAAAAACCCCCCAACCAAATACAATTTTAGTAAAACAATAACCATAAAGATTGAAAGTTTCCAACTGCAATGCAATAATAAAACAATAATAATAATAATAAAGAAATGGGTAAGAAACAAACTCGTCTTCAAACATAAGCCGACGTTGAACAGCATCCATAGTGGAGTCAGCATCACCACCAAATCACCGATGACGTCAGCATCCATAGTCTTCAAACATAAGCCGACGTTGAACAGCATCCCTGACGTCACGACGTTGAACATCTTGTTGGAACAGAGTTGTTCCTGAAACGAAGGGTAACTCGCCGCGCTGAGTACAGGGATGATGAGTAACTCGCCGATGACGCCAGCATCCATAGTCTTCACCGATGACGTCAGCATCCATAGTCTTCAAACATGAGTACAGGGATGATGAGTAACTCGCCGCGCTGATTCGTCGCCGGAAACGAAGAGCACCACAAGTCAACAATACAACCGCCTAGACTCCTTCTTCCTTCTGGTTATCTCTCTCGATCTCCATGACGAATCGTACCTTCCACTGATTTTGTTTCTGGGGTTTTCATTTTACTGGAACAGAGATGTTCCTGCACTAAGTGTGGTGTCGGTGGTCGGTGATGGAGGTGGTGCTGGTGGTCGGTGGTGGATGGTTGTGGTGGTGGCTGAATTAATATAGGGTGGGTTTTGATTTTGTTGGAACAGAGTTGTTCCTGCACTAAGTGTGGGTTATTTATATAGGGTGGGTGGAGGTCGGTGGTCGGTGGTGGAGGTGGTGCTGGTGGTGGATGGTTGTGGTGGTGGCTGAATTAATCTACATAGAGATGGTGGAAGATATAGAGAGAGAATGTGGATGGTTGCTTATTTATATAGGGTGGGTGGGAAAAAAAATTCAAAAATTAGAAGAGGGGGAAAAGTAAAATGACTATTTTAACCCTCATGACATTAAATATTATATTTCTAAATAAGCTATGTGGATTAATCTGGTCCACTCATTGGGTTTGTGGGAGTTTCTTCAAAATTTTGGGTTTCTTCTCTATACTTAGCCTATATATATGTATATATTTATAGGACGTGTAGGTCGGGTTTCCTAGTTCATCGAACATATATTCTTGCTAGCTTTCGTACGTACGGACTTGAGGTGAGTTTCATGGCCCCTTTTTACTGTTTTTATATTTTGGGGAAAGACATGCATTGTTTACTTAGTTTTAGAATGAATTCCTAGTAGACCGGTATACATGAGACAATATGTTTAGAGTACTCATAAAGCCCTCATGTAATTAGTTTACCGTAACCATTAGCTATGGATTTAGCCATGAAACACTTGAATAGATCTATTGGGTTGACACTCCCACTCTTGGTTGGTTGCGCTAACTCGGATACATACGAGAAAAGAGTGCTTGTATTTCTTATATGATGATACATTGTCTTCATTGAACAATGTGCGAGGTACAACACGTCAAAGTTTGGTTATGGACTCATGATCGTTCATTATCGTCATTGTCTTAGCTAGACGTTAATGGGTCATTCATGGATTTCACTAACTTTATGTTTTTCAACTATTTTAAACCTGTGAATTCACCGACTTAATGTTGACAAAGTTTTTATGCATGTTTTTCAGATAACTAAACTCAATGGATGGAACTTGAGGCATATTTGGGCATTCATTCACGATTATCACCTTTTTGTGTTATAAAACTTAAGATCATGTGGTTTGTCTTAAAACAATACTTTTTGTGGTGAATGTTGTCTTTGAACAAATTTGGTATTTTAAATATTATGATATTATGAATGTTTGCTCGAATCTTGTGCATGAAAACCTTTCGTGTCACATCCCGTGTTTCCGCCTTGACAGGGTGTGACATGGGCCATGCCTGTATTCCTAACGTAGCCTCTCCTTGTTTGGCCAAAAGGTCTCACCTCCGTTCATAGGTGTGCCCTCCCACTCACAATAAACCTGACATGGCGTGTGGTCCCGAACGACTCCAATGCAAGGATATCATGATCTTTTATCTTTACTGACCTGATGTTCACAGGGTGACTTAGCTTGGTCTAGACCTGCCCCAAATGCGGCTCCCTATCTCGTCATCATAGAAACTTAGAAAAGAGGTGATAATATGTTTATACCACAATCCTAAATAATCAAAGTTATACTAAGTACGTTTTTTTAAATAAAGTATCCATATAGCCATATAGGTTATGTTCAAATTGACTTTTTTGTTTATGTCTTAGGGAAATCATGTAATTGTTACGTCAACTTGGTTATTTGTTACTTTATTAAATTTTGATCATATAAGTGTCTAGAAATGTTGTATATGCAAATTGGGTTGGTATTATGAATTGCATATTGCTTTTAGTGTAGTGTAGGCATGATTTTCCATCACTTTATGTTAAGAAATTGTGTATTAATAGGATATGTTTTTCATGTGATTTACTTGTATGCCACGTGAGTAATTTGAGTTAAGCTAAATGCCTTAGGAATATTGTTGGGTGGCTATGAGGTTAAGATTTTCTGATGTAAAGTTGTTTCCATACTTACACGACAATACAAGATGTGTAATCCAACAACTAGCGAGTTAGTAATGTGAAATGTTTTTCTAGGTAAAGTCCTTATCCACCTTCTACGGTCTCTCCATATGGCAGGTTAATGTAATGACTATTATTAGAAATTTAGAATCATATATTTGGATTCAAATAGTGGTAATGAAATGATTGTCTTCTGTGCACTACACCAAGTTGACTAAACATGATTTTGTTCACACTAGTTCATTGTTAATGACTCGATTTATGGTTCATCCTAATTCCTACCATAATTCCATGTTCATACATCAGGTTAGTCGTCTATTTAAGGAGTATTAGATTTAAAAAATCCCAACTATCAGCTATTGGCCGCAACCAGTCTCAACTTAACCTATTTTCCCTTAGCGGTCCCGTACTAATTAAAGTTAACTTAGTTAGTTTATGTTGACGTGGACTGCCACATAAGCAGTCCACATCATCAAAAGTTTGACTTTTTGGCACATAAGTAATCTACGTCAGCAAAACTTTGACTTTTTACCACGTAAGCGGTCAACATCAATAAAAACTAACTGGATTAAGTTTTAGTTAGTTCAGGATCGATGGGGGAAAATAAGTTAAAAGATGGAACCTTCAGCAGTGATTTTTAAAGTTGGAACTGATGGCGGCCAGTTGCTGATAGTTAGGATTATTTAAATCCAATATTTCTATATTTATTTACAATACTATTTACAATGAATATGTGCTACAAAAATGATGTTTACAACTTGTGATTTAGGGCATTTTAACATAAAATAAATGGTGTAAGGCAAAATTTCAATCCAAGCATCGTAGTTTTATGCTGTGAAGGTCCATTACTTCAATTCATTGTACACTAGTTATTATCATGGAAGTAAGCTTATGATAAATCAATGTTCAATGTAAATTGGTTCTATATTATAGTTTTTTGAATAAGTTTATGTGTTAGGTTAGGCTTTTTTGTTTAACCATATGTATTCACTCAATGTGTTATTTGCTAACTATGTGAATGCAGATTTTCAAGCAAACCGAAATTGAAGGCTAAAGTCATAAGTCAATGGATCACTTGTTTCAACTCGTTAATATAGTGATAGAGTTAATTACAACGGTGAGGCATTGGATCCGTCAAGCAAGCTCAAACTGGTCGATAACAAATGTCAAATGAATATCATTAGAAAATGCCTTAATACCGATGCTCGATGGACATGACCATCCTATAATGATAGTTATTAACTTATTATACAATGGAAGCAACAAAAATGTCGAAAATAACATGAGTGGTTTTCCTAGACGAAGCAAATGCCTTATCATATGTAAAGGAGACATTAGCAATATGTCAAATAGAACAAGTATTAAGACCAAGCAAATCCTTCCTGGGAATCCTGGACCGCTTTTGATGTGTCCTCGTTAGTCTGATTTTGTTCCTGTGTTCTGTAGTGCTTGGGGCTGTTTGTATGGCTGTTGGCCGGCCTCCTTTTTTTTTGGGTGTATTTTGCTTTCCAGCGGCTTGCTGGCTCTATATATATATATATATAGTGTTTCTGCCGGTCAAAAAAAATTAAGACCAAGCAAATGATACCTCAACACACAATATTTTATTGATTAAATATTAGATTAATAATGATAATTTATGTTTTTAGATATTGAGCTTTTAAAAGGGTTTTTTTCTCGATGTTATAAAGCGATCTTAACTTATATTCTACGAAAGCTAGGTACTTAAGTGTATTATAATAATTTCATTTAATGTTTTTAAATTTAGAGTTACTTCTAAAGTTGAATAATGAAATTGAAAGTAAACTCATCAAAAATTTCAGTTGAACCTTTATGAAAGGTTGTTGTTGGCTAATGATATCATTTGACTTAGTGATTACAGCTTATAGCTGGTTTTTTATTTTATTTTTTATTTTGATAACCAGTATTTTTCTCGTAGGCGTTGCCCTGCCAGCCTGTGAAGTAAACATAAATACCAACTCGATTGATTATACATTAATGTTACTTAAAATTTATCATCATTAATTTTAACTGACATCTTTTAAAAAACGTTAAACCCCACATGCACATTGTGACGTGTTAACACAAAATTTGGAACGAAACGTAAGACATAAAATTTCTAAAAGATGAAAAGTTTAAGGGACCGATGTTGAAAGTAAAAAAGTATTGGATTTAAAACGCAAAAGATGAAAAGTTTTAGGTTACAAATAAAAAAGTCAACGGGGTTAAATCGTAAAAGATAAAAACTTTTGCATTAAAAATGAAAAATAAAATAAAAGGGGTTAAATAACCAAAGACGGAACTTTGGAGTTAGGAAGGAAAATCCATTTAAAAAAAAACCTCTCCATATAAAGAGTACACAAAGATGCACAAACAAACAAAGTTGCTGATTATAGTTTGGTAATTTTAATATATATTTCTACTTAGAAACTCAATTTAAAACAAAATGGAAATTAAGAAGAACATCGAATCCAAACTCAATAATTCACGACATTATTGAACACTCTAATCTTGTGTCTCATATCAAATATTTTTATCGAAATCAAGTATAAGTCAACTTATAATGTATAATCTAGAATTTTACTATCTATCAAGCTTATCGACGTGATGTAGTAGTTAGGGTTGTTGATTGTTTATTGCAACATAGACCGACCAATTCATTGTTATGTCTAACTCAATAATGTTGATTTTTAAATCCTTTTGACTTTTATTTATCGGCATAATGCCACATAAAAATAGATAGAAAAAGATTTGCAAACTAAAATACATGTTAACAATAACAAATCAATGAATGAATATCACCTTAAACACTCAACCTCTCATACTAATTAATATTAATATTATCCATTTTGATTACAAAGACTTCACGCCTTTGCTTTTCCGTTGTCCGAACGACTACATTTTGATTACAAAGACTTCACGCCTTTGGTGTAATTTTTCTTTTATGTAGAATTCTCGATTGTATAGACTTATAGTCCCGTTTTGTGCCGCTCCATCTTGGGGTTTTGGTGTTTCGTTATTAAAGTTGTCCTTTAAAAAAATGTTATTTTCAAAAAACACGCTTAACTTTATAGTTACCCTCTTACCCATTAACAATATATTTGAAACATGTTGCCATTGGGGTTGGTGGCCCAATGGTAGAAGCAAAGCTTCTAGGAACACACCTAAGGGGGAGGTCATGGGTTCAAGTCTCATAAGGAGTAGAAATTTGCCGTTAAAAAAAAATATTTGAAACATGTTAAAAACATTTGAAGCGTGTTTAAAATATCTTTATGAGAGACCAAATGATTTATGAAATGATGTGAATGTATAGGTGTCACAATTAGTATAGTTATGCTGCAAAGGAGTAACTTTAATTAGCTTATGCACTTGTTAAGTTCATTAAACTAGTTTAGTTAAAATAATTTTTATTTTTTTACAGTAGAAAAATTAAGTGGTAGCTTTGCTTTTAAAGAAAAAAGTGGCATGAGAAGTCAACTATATACACAAAAATAATTATATCACATCATTTCTATTGCAGCCTTTCAAAAGAAATAAAAAAAGGTGGCCAGGAAGCCGTTCGCATCATGTTGGTTTTTGGAAAGCGAAATAGAGCGTTTTTATATATTTCTTTTTATTATATTATTATTAATATTGTACTATATAACCCGATGGAGTTGTAATTTTTATGTTTGAGATCGACACACACTTAATTTTAATCATATATAAATTAAAGGCTGATTAAATTTTTTCCTTAAAAGACTCGTTTATATATAAAAAAGTTTTAAAGAATGCTAATGATTAAGGGGTTAGTGGAAGATCAATTTGTGGATCGAATTATAATGATTAATTTTATATTTTTGTAATATATGGGTTACATGATTTACTCTATTTGCTTAGACAAACATAAGATAAGGAAATACGACTCTAAGATACTGATGTTACACGACTTCACTAAAAAAAGAAGTTTCTACATCACGGTTGTATTAGATCATAAGATGTATAGTGTATTCAATACATAACTAACAATATGTCGAAAATTACAAAACTATACAAATATAAAATTTGTAGTGTATAGGGTAATTATCTAAACATTTACCCACATGTTTGTTTTTGACTTTTTTCTAACTCGTATTCATCTTGAAACACTATCCACGCTTGATTCACATGATTTTGTACTTAAAATTAGTTATATCGTGAACCCACTCCCAAAATGTAAATATATTTTATTGTCAATAATAATAAAAGTAATATTGGTATAATTTACTTTTTAAACTCGTTTAATCAAAGAGCTTAAAAAATAAAATAAGATTAATAAACTATTAAACCAATACTTATTTGATTAACTGTACTTATCATATAATAAAAAATCTCAACAATTCTTTATTTTATTACCGTCCATTCATTTTTAAATAACTGAGTGTATAAAAGTCAAAAAGTATTATTAACATTTCATAAACAATAAAAATCCAATACCATGATAGGTGTCAATTTCATCATCTCTTAATCTTCAATTTAAAATTAACTAGTGTGAATGCTCGTGCGTTGCAGCGGGTGTATCTGTTTTGTCACCTTCTAGTTATTGGGGTTTGTGGCACGTGTGTGAGGTCTGTGGGTGAATTCTAAACATAACCACATTCCAAAATGAATATGTATAAAAATAAACGGGTGTTTACACTTTACACAACCTCGATCCAGGTTATAAATTGTTGACCTAACATTGAAATTGCCAAATCCGTACCGTTATTTCAAAGTCTCAAACCATATAGACTACTGGCTTACCATGAATGGGTCATAATAAGCAGGGCCGGCTCAACGGTATTAGGGGCCTAAAGCGAAACAAAAATCTGAGGCCTCTATTCATTAATAAAATAATTTGGATTTGTGCTATCAGTTTTTATTTATAGATGGAACTAATGAATTTATAAACTAAGTGGTTATTTTCCTGCCACCTAAAGTTGTCAAAATATGGTCTCAAACTTTTAGCAGATGAAAAACATGAGGAAACCATGAATATTTCTTTGTTCAATACTCTACTCTAATAACTAATGCATTTTAATACATTTACTAATTTTATTAATCTGTTGTCATTTGAACCCAAAATTCAGAAAGATAAAAAGAAGGTTTTTAGGAAGATTAGACCTTAAATGCAATGATAAAAGATGAAAAAAGATATGGCTAAAAAATTTGCTCCCTGGGATTCGAACACAAATATACGCAAGAAAGAAAAACAATTTTACCACCAGACTACAATCAAATAATTATTATAATTGTTGAAAGTAAATATTATATACGAATTATCTGTTTCTTTTTTAAAAATTTGGGCCCTAAAAATTTGGGGGCCCAAAGCCCTAGCTTGTTTTCACTTATGCTTGGGCCGGCCCTGATAATAAGTGAAAGCATGTGACATGAAAATAAGCCAATACCTTAATTCACTTAAATGAATATAGCTAACAAGCCTAGTGGTACGAAATCATAAAATTTATGTGAAGAGAAACAATAGAGGAAAAAAAACCATCTTACAAATACTTACCATACTTCACATAAAGTTTATGTGAAGAGAAACAATAGAGGAAAAAAAATTTCATGGATGTCTTTTTAGGTAAACACCACTCTTCTTCACTATTATTGGCAAACCCTTCTAATAGAACCTTTACCAATCAATACATTTGAACCAAAATTCTTGTTTTCTCTTTCTGTTAATCAAGCAAAAGTGCGGGCACTTCAATTATTAGTACTTCCTTTTGCCCATCAAAATTTTCTATCGGATGTACTCTGTTCTTTTGTTGTCCTACATTACATGTAGAAAAAAAAACATTATAATTCTTCCAATGTTCAAACCATGATAGTCATTAATTGCTATATCTGAAAACAGTATTTGTAAAATGGTCATGATACATGTAGATGTACAATTTTTACAAAGTGGTTAATCTTAGGAATGACAAAGATGTTACAAAATAGTGTTTTCCCGCTACATTTCTTATTTCTTTTTATAGTGGCTAGTTGCAACAATGACGTGTAAGTGGTGAGGTCATGGTCGTGTCGGTGGCAATGGGTAGATGGTGGTGATGGGTGGCAATCACACAAATCTAGTAATTTAAATTGGTATTCACACAAAATCCACTAATTTAAATTTGTAAATTTAAGTGAAACCAACCGACACATAATACAAATTAGGGATGTTATATAATGCATAGATCAATGCTTTATTGCTTCTGAACATAAGTAATGTAACAAGCAGCTTTGTTACAACTTGAACTAAAAGAATATATACAAGAAATTGTTAGGATATTCCAACAAAATAATAAAAAAAAAAATATTCAAGTCAGACCATGAATGCTTGATGTATTCTTCTTTAGGTGATATGCATCAGCACAAATGGCCACCATTTTACCAAATATTAATATATTATATTTTTAACCACTTTCATAAGAAAAAAATAACATAGTGAAGGTGAAGAGCATTTTGGGATTTCAAGTATTACAACATTTAATTGGGTGTTTATGGTGTTTATGAAGAGGTTACATCTTCATGTAGATACAAAGAGTGCATAAAAGATATATACAATTAGTATTAAAGGTTGTATGAGGGCATAAAAGGAAGAAAATGACAAAAAAATAGAGATTTGTAAAGGACCCTTGGTATACCATCTTAACTTTGGATAATTTGGACATATTTGCACATAGCTCCTCCTTTATAACGTAGTATAGATAATGCACATTTATAATTTGGCTGATATATCTATCTATATAATAATTGAGGTGAGATTGGGTTGAATGGAGGCCTTAGAGAGTGTTTGAGGTACCCATTTTCAATATGGAGCTCCAACTAGCTCCCTATAAATACTCTTTCTAATTTTTATTTCTACATTCATACATTCTTCCATTACACTCCTCCAATACCTAACTAACAAATCTTCCAATTAACATTATTCACTCTTCTTTTTATTCACTCTTCATTCTAGGTATGTTTTCTTTTTCATTTGGATCGAAGCAAGATCAACCATTGTAACGTTTTCCTATTCGTAAACGTTAAATATAGCCAACAAAAATGGATCTCAAACCTGTAAAACTTTTAGTGATAATATGGAACCAGTTAACGATTTGTGGAACAAGTCCACAGAGCCGGCCTTGGGGGTGGGCGAGCCGCACCCCGGGCCGAGGCACGGTTTATCCGAGGGCCCAAAACCTTTTTAACGGTAGTCTATTTCATAACTGTGTTTTTGTAGTTAGACCCCTCACAAATTTTCACATGTAGAAAAGTTAAAACAAGAAAAGATTGAAGTAAGATTATTGGATTTTTTTTTTCCGGTGAAAACAATTGAGAACCTGGTTGTTACGTGCAAGAAGAAGAGAGAGGGAAAGGAGATAAAAAGGTGAAATGGGGAAGGAGATAAAAAAACTGAAATGATATTTAGTCTTTGTTTAAATTTTGTCTCTTTCAATAGTGACATTTGAGGAGATGAATTATGATGGTGTGTAAAATACTAGAAAATAAGGCTATTTGTATAGACCCTTCGTATCTTTATATTTTGTAAAGTAAATCTTGTTTTTGTTTTATAGTTTTATTGTTCTGGTATTTCATTTTATTTTGTACAGATATATATGTTTTGAAAAACCTTTTTTATTGTTTTATCTAAAAATCTAAAAAAAACAAAGTTTTTACCATTGGTAAATTTAGGTGATATACAATGATTTCACTACGTCGTATCCACTTTTTCTACATGAGTTGGTAAAAAAAAATTATTAACCTATGCTAACCATTTTAAATTAAAAGATTTAAATGTCTTCTCTGGTCACTATATATATGTGTAAAATATCAAAATGAAAAATTTATTAGGCTCTCTCTTAAAAGTTAGAACCTTATAACTTATATTGAACACGATTCAATCCATACTTAATTATCTAAATATCCAATCATCTAATTATCTAATCTAAATAATAATGGAACTATAAAGAATATTAATAAAAATATGCTATAACGATAATGTCATTTAAAGTTGGAGAGCTTCATGTATTATCGGTTAGCTATTACGATATATCATTAGATGCTATATTTTTGCTATGTTTATTGTTATTATGTTAATAGTTGGTTAAAAAAATTATTTATTTTATATAATTCGTTAGGGTATAAGGGCCTTTTTTTCCTAACTCGGCCGAGGCACTTGAATCCTCAAGACCGGCTCTGCAAGTCCATATTGTCATCGTTTTTATTATTAACGCATGGCTATCTGTAAACAATATTTAATATGTAACCATTTTCATATTTGAAGAGAAAATCTTCATTCTCGGCGTTTTAATTAAATATGGACATGTTGAATACAATCCGCAATATGGAAGCAAGATCAGATTTTTAAGTCAATAATTGTATATGAAACGGAACAAATATATTAACTGTTGTTTGATCTTTTTTTCATTTGAGATCCAGAGAGGATTCATTGTCATCTTTATGTTTATGAGTCAAATATGATATGCCGCGAATGTTTTGATTGTTTTGTCATTTGAATGCTAGACTACCATCCGAATACAAAGTTGCGAATATGGCTTATCACAAGGGAGAGCAATTCTTCAAGGTCATGCATGACCCTTCCGCAAGAGTTTTGGTATGATTGTAATTTTCGTTTTGATAATTATCTTTGTTAACTTTAAGCAAACTGATTATATTAATTCTCGTAATGTTGTTTTTAATGTTTGATCCAGACATTGCCGACAGTTATGAACAAGTTTTTGGTATCTAAAAAAAACGCCTATTTAATAACATTAAAAAAAATTCAAATCGTATTAGTCATTCCTTAAATATGATTGTAGACATTAATTACTGAAATTATGTAAAAGTTACATTTATTTCGGTTATAGGATTCTAGACATTAATTTCTGTAATTTCCATAATCAATTTACTAATTATAATACAAATTTACGGTTTTAATTATATTAATTAGCTCATATTTATCAATACATAAGGCTAAAAATTAGCAATCTTCATTAAGGCTTTTAAACAAGCGATCAATTTTAGGATAGATAGGTGGTAATGTGTCATAATTTCCAATTCGAGTATAAATTTCAAAAAATAAAAAAAAAACGCATATTTAATAACATTAAAAAAATTCAAACCGTATTAGTCATTCCTTAAATATGATTGTAGACATTAATTACTGAAATTATGTAAAAGTTACATTTATTTCGGTTATAGGATTCTAGACATTAATTTCTGTAATTAACTGTTTTAAAATCATGGATTGATAAACGGATTGACACATACCATATTAATGAGTATATAAAGATAAAATCTTTCATGTAATCAAAATTCGTAAATTAAGGGCTTTAAACAAGGAGCAATCTTAGGCTAGCTAGGTTGTATTGTGTCAGCATTTATTTCCAATTAAAACGGATTGACAAATTCCAATTATTTCCAATTCGAGTATAAATTTCAAAAAATAAAAAAATCGACTATTTAATAACATTAAAAAAATTCAAACCGTATTAGTCATTCCTTAATTATAATTGTAGACATTAATTACTTAAATTATGTAAAAGTTACAATTATTTCGGTTATAGGATTCTAGACATTAATTTTTGTAATTAACTGTTTTAAAATCATGGATTGATAAACGGATTGACACATACCATTATAATGAGTATATAAAGATAAAATCTTTCATGTAATAAAAATTCGTAAATTAAGGGCTTTAAACAAGGAGCAATCTTAGGCTAGATAGGTTGTATTGTGTCAGCATTTATTTCCAATTAAAACGGATTGACACATTCCAATTATATCTTAATTTCGAGTATAAACAAGGAGCAATACACATGTTGCCTATTTAATAACATTAAATAAATTAAAACCTGTATTAGTATTCGTAAAAATAGTATTGTTGACCGAATATATTACTAATACTAATTGACATTAATAATAATTGACCGAAGTGAATGTAATTTATTACAATTTTTTAATCTCATTTATTTACATTAATATTACTACGAAATTATGTTTAAACTATCTTTATGAATTATTATTGGTCTTGCCTGCAATTGATAGGATTTATTTTATTTTTTAATGTTATTTAGTATGAGTTTTAATGACTAATAATAATAGTAGTTGTTTGAAGGTGACACTAAAAAAATTTATTTATTATTGACCGAATTAAATTACGAATATATTACTAATACAAAAACTAATATTACGAATTATTATTGGTCTTGCTGCAATTAATAGAATTTATTCATTTTTTAATGTTATTCAGTATTAGTTTTAATGACACATAATAATTGACCGAATTTAGTGTTATATATTACGATTTTTAAGCTCATTTGTTTATTATTGACCGAATTAAATTACGAATATATTATTAATACTAAAACTAATATTACAATTTTTAAATTTAATCCCATTTATATCTTATTGACTGAATTAAAATTTTCTATTACTATTTTTACGAATATATTATTAATTACTAATACTAATATTACGATTTTAGTTTGCTTCAATTAGAAGATATTTCCATTGGCGAATGTTGCGTCTTTAAATGGTGTTCAATCCATCACAGGCTGTTTGTTACAAAGGTTCCACCACAAGAAGTCATTGATTTTCAAATTTAAATTACGATTTTTTATGTTTGTAATGTAATTTATTTGAATTATTGATTACGATTTTGAGGTTATTAATTAAGATTTATAATCTCATTTATTTATATTACTATGTTTACGAATTATGATTAGTCTTGATTGCAATTAATAAGATTTATTCATATTTACTGTTATTTATTAAGATGTTTAATATTATTTATTGACATTAATAATAATTGACTGAATTTAATGTTATTTATTAAAATTATTAATCCCATTTATTAATATTACTTTTTTGCGAATTTATGTTTAATAAGATTTAATTATTTTTAACGTATTTTTAGTATGTTAGAATTAATGTTATTTATTGACATTAATAATAATTGACCAAGTTGAATGTTATTTATTATGATTTTTTAATCTCATTTATTTATATTAATATTACTACGAAATTATGTTTAATCTATCTTTATGAAATTATGTTTAATATTATTTATATTACTATTCATTCCAATTATTATTGGTCTTGTCTGCAATTAATAGGATTTATTTATTTTTTAATGATATTTATATGAGTTTTAATGATATTTACTATGAGTTTTAATGATATTAATAATAGTTGACCGAATTTAGTGTTATTACGATTTTTAAGCTCATTTATTTATTATTAACCGAATTAATTTACGAATATATTACTAATACTAATACTAATATTACGATTTTAAATTTTAATCTGATTTATTTATTATTGACCGAATTAAATTATGAATATTTTACTAATACTAGAACTAATATTACGATTTTTAATTTTAATCTCATTTATATCTTATTGACCGAATTAAAATAAACTATTACTATTTTTACAAATATATTACTAATTACTAATACTAATACTAATACTAATATTACGATTTTAGTTTGCTTCAATTAGAAGATATTTCCATTGGCGAATATTGTGTCTTTAAATGGTGTTCAATCCAGCACAGGCTGTTTGTTACAAGGGTTCCACCACAAGAAGTCATTGATTTTCAAATTAAAATTACGGTTTTTTATGTTTGTAATGTAATTTATTTGAATTATTGATTATGATTTTGAGGTTATTTATCAAGATTTATAATCTCATTTATTTATATTACTATGTTTTCGAATTATGATTAGTCTTGATTGCAATTAATAAGATTTATTCATTTTTATTGTTATTTATTAAGATGTTTAATATTATTTATTAACATTAATAATAATTGACCGAATTTAATGTTATTTATTAAAATTATTAATCTCATTTATTTATAGTACCTTTTTCAAATTTATGTTTAATAAGATTTAATTATTTTTAATGTAATTTTAGTATGTTAGAATTAATGTTATTTATTGACATTAATAATAATTGACCGAGTTGAATGTTATTTATTATGATTTTTTAATCTCATTTATTTGTATTAATATTACTACGAAATTATGTTTAATCAATCTTTATGAAATTATGTTTAATATTATTTATATTACTATTCATTCGAATTATTATTGGTCTTGCCTGCAATTAATAGGATTTATTTATTTTTTAATGATATTTATTATGAGTTTTAATGACATTAATAATAGTTGACCGAATTTAATGTTATATATTATGATTTTTAAGCTCATTTATTTATTATTGACCGAATTAATTTACGAATATATTACTAATACTAATATTACGTGCAGAAATTGTTTCACAAGTCACCAGGTTTGTTATTTGCATATTCAACATTTATGTTTACAATATTCTTATTTTATAATTAGTTACACATTCTAAATTTTCTATACTTAATTCTTTTGTAAAGGTTTACTGTGATTGGATGACCTGATTTGCTTTAATAAAAAGATACTTCCATTGGCGAATATTGTGTCTTCAAATGGTGTTCAATCGAGCACAAAATGTTTGTTACTAATGTTTCACCACAAGATGTTTTTGATTTTGAAATTTAAATTATGATTTTGTTGTTATTTATGAAGAGTTTTAATGTTATTTATGATAATTTTAATGTTATTGATTTGAATGATTGATTATGATTTGGTTGTTATTTATTAAGATTTTTAATCTTATTTATTGATATTACTAATATTACGAAATTCATTTTAATATCGTTAACCGACTTTAATTTTGATATTACAACTTTCCTTTAATCAATTGTGATGAAACGATATGTTTTTAAACATATACGACTTTCTTTCAAACATTTATTTAAATCTATTTAACAATTTATAATTTAAATATAATCCGAAGATAACAATGTACATTTATTTTCCTACACTTTTATTATTCTTTTAATAATAAATATAATTTAAATATAATTAACAGTTTCCTAAAATATATATAATGTATTCAAAATAATTTTCAATGCTATTACTAATATTACGACCTTAATGTTAATATTGTTGACCGAATCTGAGTAAAAACTTTTTACGTTTTTGTTAAATTGATGGAGGTCAACTCTTTGACTTTATGTCTTTGAATTTGATTGTGCTAATTTTAAGCGTTGTTGACCAATTCACGTCAATTACCAATCCTTCCCTTTTTCATAATTCAAAAACTTTCCTTTAATCAATTGTCATGAAACGATATTCTTTTAAACATATACGACTTTCTTTTAAACATTTATTTAAATCTATTTAACAGTGTTAAATCTATTTAACAGTTTATAATTTAAATATAATCCGAAGATAGGAGTGTACATTTATTTTCCTACACTTTTATTATTCTTTTAATAATAAATATAATTTAAATCTATTTAACAGTTTCTAAAATATATAATGTATTCAAGATATTTTTCAATGTTATTACTAATATTACGACCTTAATTTTAATATTGTTGACCAAATCTGAGTAAAAACTTTTTACGCTTTTGTTAATTTGATGGAGGTCAATTATTTGACTTTATGTCTTTGAGTTTGATTGTGCTAATTTTAAGGGTTGTTGACCAATTCACATCAATTACCAATCCTTCCATTTTTATAATTCAAATACATAAATAAATATTCCTACTCGATCACGTCAATCGAGGCACAGTATTTCCGATTTTGCAGAATTGTTCGAGAGACAGCAATACTATATAAACCTTAACAAATAATAAAATCATTTAATCGTCATACCAAATTTAACAACGAAATTAAATGTTAATATAAATTTTCAAAATGTTACTTTCTGTACAACTAATAATGATTACTAAAAATGTCAATAATAAATTGTTTATAATGGGTAAGGCAATTTGAGACGCGGATGTTGAAATGGGTCTGGGGTTGATCCTTTTGGTGTCTATTTTTTAATAAAATATAGGAAATTTATATTACAGCATGTGACATTGGACCCATTTTCTTATTAGTTGTTTTTTAGCTATGTAATCGGTTTGAACCATTGGAGAGATAACATGAAAATTTAAGCTACCCATTCAAGTAAGTGGGTTAAGGATTATTTCTTGATTTACTTATCAGTTATCACCATATCCATATATTTACAACAACTATATTTTATGTAGAACACAAATATGGAATACAATGGTGGAGGTTTTCATAAATTATTGAAAATGAGCTGCACTCCTAGGATCGTGATGACAATGATAACAACTTCGAAGGTGAAGAATCAGCTATCAATGAGCAAGAGTTGAAAGATTTTGATTGAAGTAATGAAAATGGACCATTGGTTGAAGTTCGTTAAGCCCCAACTAAATTATAACTGTTCTATGCTTAAGCTTAGTTATGATTATAATATAGATATTACCCTCACCCAAATGATGTAATGTGTGATATTGGTTGAAGTTCGTTAAGCCCCAACTAAATGATAAGTGTTCTATGCTTAAGCTTAGTTATGATTAGAATATAGATATTACCCAAATGATGTAATGTGTGATATTGTGATAGTATGCTATGTAGTTTGCAGTTGTCAAATTAAACTTTACTTACTCGATATATCCATCATTTTGTTACATTAAACTGTTAGATAACATTTTGCATTTAACATCAAAATTCATACATATTGCATTATCAAACATTTAGTAACCAAAACAAATTGCATAATACAATTCTTATTTTTCTACTTTTTTTCATTTTACTTTCGGGTGAACCGTGGGTCCCCACGGGACTCTAACCTAGTATAAAAATATAATAGGCAGGCTTAATCTAAAGAAAAAGGCCCAAATAGCTCCTTTAGCCCTATAGGTACTGGGCTTACTTGGGCTATTATTATCTTTTTTGCCTTATGGAATTATTGGGCCGACAAATTCCTCAAACTGTTGAACCACTTGGGGTTGGGGAAAAGCGACGAATCATATTTGTTGTTCATCTTCAACTTTAGCAAAATGATTTGTCTACCTAAGCTGAAGTCACTAGACCTTAGCAACCCATGTGTGTGGACGACCCATCCAAATAATTCATATATATATTTTTTTGAACGGTGACTTTCATATGAGTGACCCAATGTCACACTGCCTAATTGACAACCTTAGCTAAGGTCTGTCCCAGACTACGTTGTCTTAACCTGGCTCGCGCTGGTGTATCAGATTTGGTTACAACGTTCACCCCGGCAACCGTACTGCCTCCACATGGGTTTCCTCGCTGGTGATTAAATCATATTTGTTTAGTTCTGTACTCGATATGAATGTTAATGTTTTTTTTGAATTATTATTGTCACACCCTCAAAATCCACTTGCGGAGTTTTACCGCGAGGCGCATGACAAACCAGGATCTAAGTCAATGATCACAATAAACAATACTAAATGAATTTCAAAAACATAGTTTAAAAATCCCAAACATCAGCGGAAGCTAAATATCGTTACATAACCAAAGTAAAACCAAATGTTCAATGTTCAAAGACCATGCGACCCTAACTAGACGCCGTGCAGACGCGTGCGCCCTAGTTCCATTGTGCTACCTTAGCGACCTGAGAAAACATGTAAGAGTTTACGTCAGCACAAAAATGCTGGTGAGTTTACAGGTTTGTAATCAAAGTTCCAAGTTCAACCTGTCCATACTATAACAATTGTAAACCAAGTACGCTAGCTAGGCGCATGTTCCATTACTACTACGATTGGAAAACCATTACTAACTCGCAAACCAGTTGTTGTGCCCGAATAGTAAACCTGTTCCTGTTTGAGACAATATGCACCCGCCCGGCCCTCCAAGCCGACGGGTGGGGTTGGTCACTCCCAATAGCGCTATTCACATTTCCCCGTTGTGCAAACCAGCACATTCATGGTTCCCCCCGGGACTTCCAAAGATCGTATAGTAAACCGTTTGAAAACCCATAGTATGACAGTTGTTACCAAATAGTTGTTTAACACATGTTTTCTCCCCCAAAAGTGAAAACCAAGTAAAGTGGGGCCGTAAACTCACCTTAGGTTGCGTTACTTCAGATAACAGAATAAGTCAACAAGCTATGCTAGCCCCGTAAAGCGGCGACCTAACATATGACAGTTACAAGTACTTAGACTAATAACCCGTAGGTTAGTTAGTCCCTAGATGTCCAGACCATAACCAAGTTTGTTTGACAATACGTTTACTGTTAACATGACCAAACGTACAAGACTCGACATCCCATTGGTGACCCGAGACTTCCCGTGTTACACTAGTATTCACAACCACATAATCATGCAGTCACACTTAACATACGTTAAAGTCCAACAAGTTCTAGCACATAGTTCAATTAACACATTATTGACCCGAACACATGTTACCGAGTTATTAGACATGTTACGGGGTTCCTAGCATGTTCCTAGGTGTCAAAACGGGTCTCGGAATGCTAAAATATACTTACAGCAGCAGTACAGGCGATTAGGAAAAGTCAACTGGCAATTACGTTGGTCAACAGGCAATTAGGAATGCTAATCGCCTATACATTAGGCGATTAGGGTCATGTGGTATGCTAATTTTGGAGTTTGTAGGCGATTAGGGTCATGTGACATGCATTTCAGAACTCATTAGGCGATTAGGGTCATGCAGCATGCAAAAACAAGCCATATCAGGCGATTAGCATGCTAATCACCTAAAGGGTAGGCGATTAACCCCTTCTGGTAGGCGTATCCCTTAGGCGATTAGCCCTGCTAATCGCTACCTGCAGGTCTGTTCCGGTTTTTCGCGCGTTTAACACTCCAAATCAAACCTAGAACGTGTGGAAACCTCCAATATCAATCAAACAAGTATCCCAAACATGTTTAAATCAAAATACATCGTTTAACCTTGTTCTAGCAGTCCTGGATGCAACCATGTTTCTAAAACATAACACAAGTATCATGTAATCATCACATTAACATGCATAAACATAACCTAATGAACAATCAATCAGATTTCCACATCATACCATCATCATAAATCAGTAACTACCCTAATATCATGTTAACAACCCTTCTTGAATCTCAAAAATCCTATCTTTTAATTTAAAACATACACATACAACATGCATAATCTCTAGAAATCATATAATAACGATTATCAACGATTTTCAGAAGACACAAGTGTTTATGAACAGGTCTGGACCATTAGGGATTCAATAAAAACATTAGTAAAGATTGCATGGATGAAACCACACCTTAAGATTATGATTGATTGATGAAATAGGCTTGAAATCAAGTTGTTTGATCCAAAATCGTGTTCCAGAGGTTGTGTGGGTGTTGGGACGAGTTGTGGGGCGACTAGGGTTGATATTATGATGTTTAGGAGGTCAAGTATTGTATTTATAGTCGTTTTCAGTCGTAACCCACGTTGCAGGCGATTAGGCTCCAGTTGCAGGCGATTAGGGTTGCTAATCGCCACCCCCCTTAGGCGATTAGCCCCCTAATCGCCTAAAGGTTCATGCTACTCGCCACCTGGACATGCTACTTACCCCCTAGATGCCTCCCTATAGGCGATTAGCTCACCCTAATCGCCTATAGGGTATGGTTCCAAGTATTTTGCGCGTTAAACCCCGTTTTAACATATGTTAACACATTTTCACATACCGACAAGTCACATAATGATTGTAAACACATAACACTTGCAAATAAACACATTCACACTCGTTCACCAATTCCCGGGACTCGAGACTTGCATGTTCCCTATGCTTTGACGATTCTCCGAATCGTCACCCCTTGTACACTTGGTTAGTGACTGACATCTAACGATCCTCTAGGCCAACATCTAATGATTCCCTAGACTCATATAACAGTTCCCGAACCATAACCCGACTCAACTAACCCAGTTAAGTACAGAATACGCGTGACTCGCTAAGGTAGACTTTAATCTAGACGACGTTGTTAACCTGAATTTGCCGGGTGTCACAATTATTATTATCATAACATTATTCAATATTCAATATTCAATATAAACTCAACGTTATATGAGTCTATTCTTCCTCTTTGTGTGTGATAGTTTTAACCTTTGATTTCGCACAAATTACTTATCATTTGTTTTTTTTTTTTTTTGAAAGGTGTAGATCAGTTGGAAACCCATTAGCTTGCTTCAACCCTTTTTTGCTGAAGTCAAGCCACCCAAGTTCGAATCGCACCCCACCAAAGCAGAGCTGGAATAACACATCCATAGGCCACACCCACATGGGGCATTTATGCCACCAGTGGGATTTGAACTCGGGATCCCGTGCGGGAACCTCCCTTAGGGAGTAAACCCTTATTATTATTACTTCATTTGTTAAAGAAGTAAATTAGAAGGTAAAGAATAAAAATGCACTGTGTCATTATGAAAAAAAATTAGGAAGACAAGAAATAAGGACCGATGAAGATGTAACAAGTGTAGAGGGTAACACACTACAATTTTGAACGAAGCTACGCAAACATACATGCACATTGCCAAATTTTTGGTAGCCTCACCATAGTTATATGTTTCCTAACTCGAATCTTGTGCATCATGGAGGTTTGTTGTAGGTCCACAAATTCGGAACCATACAAACCAACCTAGGGGTGCAAATGAGCCAAGCTACTTGGGCTTCACTTATAGAACTCGAGTAAACTAGCCAGAACGCGGGCTTCACTTATAGAGCTCGAGTCGCTAGCGAACGTAAACGAGTTCACTATTTATATAATTTTAATTAATATATTCAATATATAGTTAAATAATAATTATTACTATTTATAAAATCATGTGAAGAATAACTAAATTATTTAGAAAATAATAATTACAACTAATATAATTAATTAATAAATAATAAATGACTAAAGCCCAAGCCGAAGTCGAGCATGTGAAACTACCTACGAGTCAAACTCGAGCTTTAAAACAAAGCTCGAATTGATTCGAGCTCGAGTTCAAACTTTCATAAGTCAAATGAGCTTGAGCCGTGCTCCTTGGGCTTTAGCTCGGCCTGTTTAGTTTCGAGTTGGTTAATATAACTTGCGTTCATTAACTCAAAATGGTTAATACGCCCCTATGCTTTAAATTATCTGTCGACGTGGCATAAATTTTGTTGATAAGGGAGTTGTATTTACAATAAACTATGTATTTTAGTATGTAAGCTATAATGAGTGACAATACATACCGATACCATGACAACGTAACAAACTAAGCCAATACCAACATTTTAGTGATGACGATACTATGTAACACACCTGTCAAATATCATAATTAAGTTCATTTAAGCCTAGGAGATATACGTTCTGAGGAGCTTGATGGAAAAGTATAGGGAGAAGAAACGAGATCTCCATATGGTGTTCATTGATCTGGAAAAGGCTTATGATAGTGTACCTCGTAAACTGATTTGGGATAGTTTGGAGGTTAAAGGGATCCCTAGAAAGTATGCTGAGATAATTAGAGATATGTATGATAGGACTGAAACTAGTGTTCGTGCGCTTGTAGGGGATACTGATTTCTTTCCCGTGGAGGTAGGGCTCCACCAAGGGTCTGCGTTGAGCCCATTTCTTTTTTGTGGTTGTCTTAGATGAGGTGTCTAAGTCCATTTAGGAGACATTACCGTGATGCGTGCTTTTTGCTGATGACATTGTATTAATCGTCGAAACTAAGCAAAGTCTGAATATGAGGTTAGAAGAATGACGATTAGCTTTAGAGGGAAAAGGTTTAAGGATTAGTCGCTCTAAGACTGAGTACATGCACTGCGATATCAGTGGGGTAAACAACGAAGATGACACTCAGATCACCATTGAAAGTCATGTGGTCCCGCAAGTAACTAAGTTTAAGTACCTAAGATCGTTTGTTCAAAGGGATAGGGAGATTGATAATGACGTTGCACACCGCATTCAGGCTGGATGGTGTAAGTGGAGAGCAGCCGCTGGAGTTTTGTGCGATAAGAGGTTCCCAATTAAATTAAAGGGAAAATTTTATAGGGTTGCAGTTCGACTTGCTATGCTATATGGGACAGACTGTTGGGCCATCAGAAAGACACAGTTACGAAAGATGGAATGGCAGAGATGAGAATGTTGAGGTAGATGTTTGGTCACACCAGGTTAGACCGGCTAAGAAATGAGGTTCTTAGGAAGAGGTTAGACGTAGCTAATATATCAGATAAGATAAAAGAGGGGAGATTAAGATGGTTTGGACATGTGAAGCGGAGACATATGACAGCTCCAGTCAGAAGAGTGGAACACCTCAAGGTGGAAGGGAGGAGGAGTAGAGGCAGACCCAAATTGACTTGGGTTGATCAGATTAGGCAAGTTTTGTTAGAATTGCACCTCTCTGAGGATATGGTCCAAGATAGGAATTCGTGGAGGCTTAGAATCTTAGCTAAAGATTTTTAGGAATTAGGAGAAAATTTCTTTTGTGCCGGTGCTGTGTTTCTTTTTTTAGGGATGGTCTCTATGTATTTATATATACCTGTTATCCTATGTTATTCATTCACTACTTTTTTAGTGTTTTCTTTGTCTACTTATTTATAAATATATAGTGTACGTTTGATTTTTTGAGCCGGTGGTCTCTTTGGAAGCAGCCTCTCCATCTCTAACGATAGGGGTAAGGTTTGCCTACATCTTATCCTCCCAAAACCCTACTAATAGCGTCGCTATCTGTGAGATTTTCTGGATATGGTTGTTGTTGTTGGTTGTTATTCTAATTAAGTTGCAAATTTTTTTTTTGAAAAGCTACTTTTATTAAAACACACCAAAAACAAGGGAACATCCCCAAGATGGGGACCCCAAAAACCAACATCTACATTACATCAAAAATAAAACTATTCCATTCATTCCAACCCACCGAACCCTTCTTGTATCTCGAATTAAACCATAGAAAACCCAACGCTTTAACATCAGCGACGATATCAACCACTTTTCGATCCACTCCTTGAAATATCTTTTCGTTCCGAGCCTTCCAAATCCTCCAACACGTAATTACCATAACCCCATGAAACGCCGATTTCTTCATGCCAGACCATCGAGACTTTGTATATTCCTGCATAATGTCATTAACAGAAAAGAAAAAGAACATCGGCAACTTGACCCAATGCGCAATAGCCATCCAAACCGCTGACGCCATCATACACCCAGTAAACAAGTGTTCAACACTTTCCTCCTGGTCACCACAAAACGAACATAACATACTCCCAACATTTATGTGCCGTCTAGCTAGCGCAATCTTCGTTGGGATTCTATCCAGTAATACACGCCACATAAATATATTACATTTTCCGGGGAGCCACTTACACCAGACATAATGCGAATGGTTCTGAGCCAGATTCTCCGAGCCTATCCAACTACGAACCGCTGAAACAGAAAAAACCTTCGCTGACCCATGATCCCACAGCCATTGATCTTCATTAACGCCTATTCTTTGTCCATCTAGGAGCCGTATACAATCTTGCAGTTGCTGAATCTCAGAGGCTGAATTGGGAGGCCTACTCCAACTCCACTGCAACGTTGGAACCAAACTGTTCCCACTAATCCGCTCACTAACAAGGCACCACTTGGATCTTTCTAACCGAAACAACTCCGGGAATCTAACCTTTAGCGGAATGACATCCACCCAAGGATCAGTCCAGAAATGAATACCCAAACCATTACCAAGGCGACCCCGAATCATGAACCAACTATGCCGGTCATCGATCTTTAAACGCTGCCCATTTACCACAATCTTAGACCAAGTGCCAGCAAGAAACGACTTGTGCGGATAAGGATCCCACTTTCTATGCGACCCGTGTAATGCATCCACAACTCTCCTCCATAAAACTCCCGTGTCTTGCCGATACCTCCACATCCATTTGACAAGCAAAGCATTATTACCTTCTTCCAATTTACGAATACCCAAACCACCCTGGCGCACCGGTTTCGTTACCACCTCCCAACTAACCCAATGAAGTTTTCTCACATCCTCGTGACCACCCCAAAGAAACTTTCTAACCAGGCCTTCCAACACTTTAATAACTCCTAACGGAGCCTTAAATAAGGAGAAATAGTATGAAGGAAGCGCTTCCAAAACGGATTTGATGAGGGTCACTCTACCACCGATGGACAAAACCTTCGATTTCCACCTTGTCAATCTGTCTCTGAACACCTTAATGACAGGATCCCAGCTATTAACTCGGTTCATATTAGCCCCCACCTGAATCCCCAAATACATGAATGGCATCACTCCTGGTTTACACCCCATGTTTACTGCCTTAGTAGACACCTCTTCAATACTTTTCCCCACACCATATAAGACAGACTTATGAATATTAATTCTCAAGCCCGAGCACATATGAAACACCCGAAGAAGGCGCCTAAGACAAACAAAGTTATCCTCTGCCCATTCACCCATAACAATAGCATCATCGGCATATAACAAGTGCGAGACAGTAGGACCATCATTCGGCAAAGAAACCCCCCTAAACGACCCCACATCACACGCCTTTCTGATTAAACCCGATAACGCTTCCATAACTATAATAAATAAGAATGGCGAGACCGGATCCCCCTGTCTAATGCCCTTCCCACAATTAAATTCAAAAGTCGGCGACCCATTAACCAGAACAGACGAGCGAGCCGACTTCAGAACTCCTTCAATCCATTTACACCATAGAGCCGGGAAGTTCATCTGCCTCAAAACCGATAACAAGAAGGCCCAATTAACATTGTCATAGGCCTTCTCAAAATCGATTTTAAACATAAATAAATCCTTTCCAGTTTTCTTCGACCAAGTAAGAATTTCACTAATCACCATCGGACTATCAAGAATATATCTCCCTGCAACAAAACCTGATTGAGTCTCATGAATAATACTGTCCATAACCGGTTTTAACCTGTTCGCCAGAACCTTCGAAATAACTTTGCTTATCACCCCAATAAGATTTATCGGTCTATATTCCTCCAGCCTTACTGGATCCTTAACCTTAGGAACAAGCGTAATAAAAGACGACGCCGCCCCTTGATTAATAATGCCAGTAGATGCAAAGACCCGAAAAATCTCAATGAAATCAGCAGCCAGTAAATCCCAATACCTCTTAATGAATCGAAAATTAAACCCATCTGGCCCCGGAGCTTTATCACTACCGCACTCGAAAACTGCCTCCTTTATTTCTTTTTCCACAAATGGCCTTATAAGATCCTCCGCTTGCCCTTCATTTAAACTCTTCAATCCGTAACAGCGAAGAGAAGGGCGATTGGGACACTCTTCAACGAATTTGTTTCTAAAGAACCGTAATACTTCCTTCTTAATCTGTTTAGGACTACTAACCCACTCGCCATTAATTGTAAGCCCCATAATCGAATTCGAAACCAACCTACAGTTGATGGACCCATGGAAAAACTTAGAGTTCTCGTCTCCGTCTTTAGCCCATTTCACCCGTGACTTCTGCTTTAAATCTTTAGTTTTAAAAAACTCTAATTGCCTTGTTCTCTTTCTCGCCTCCTCTAAAACCCAAGTCTCCTCCTCTGTCAAGTCTCTACTTTCCAACACCAACTCTAAGTCATGGATTTCTCGAGTAATACAATTGGCTTCCTCAAGTTCCTTTTCAATCAGCGCTTGTTTCCATGCGTTAATTCTATTCCTCAAGATCTTGAATTTCTGCATCAACATTAAATCTGGCGCACCACGAACCTCTAACCCAGCCCACGTAGACTTGATCAGATCGTCAAAACCCTCCCGATTCAGCCACGAGTTAAAGAACTTGAATGGTTTCGGACCAAAGTTTCTAAAGCTAGTCTTTAACACAATAGGACTATGATCCGAACCGCCTCTATCCAACACCCGGTACTCCGCATTCGGCCACTCGTTTAAGAATAACCAATCAACCAGGAACCTGTCAATCCGACTCATCTTATCCCCAACCAGAAACGTAAATTTCCGACCTTTCAACGTGTACTCAACCAAGCCAACATCATCAATGAATTCATTAAATGCTTCGGAGTCCACCCTGTTAAAGTTAGAATTACGGCGCTCTATGGGATCTCTAACGCTATTAAAATCACCCCCCACCACCCAGTACCCTCCATCACCCCTCATCAGCGCTTTCAGTCTCTCCCACACAACACGCTTATCATTCAACCTTTGTGGGCAATAAACATTAACGAACGTAATCTTCCTGCCATCTTGCTTAAGTTGACCAGACACTGCTAACACATTGCGATCTTTTACTACCGAAACCTTCACAAAAAGTCTAGGATTCCAAATGGAAAGAAGACCGCCCGAACGACCTGTCGCATCAACATATTCAAACTCGTATTCTCCCCTTCCCCAGAACCTACTAACATTCACTCCCTCCAAGGACTCAAATTGGGTCTCTTGAAGAAGAATGAAACCGATCTCATTTTCCGCCTTAAGTCTTCTACACCACGAACTTTTAAAGTCCGAACCCAGCCCTCTAATATTCCAACACAGAACATTCATTGATCAACAAATTGAAAACCTTCTTCTCTAACCTCCTTAGTCACCAAACCGCTAAAGCTATCAAAATCTTCAACTCCGAGCACCAAACCCAGCTTCACAGTCTCCTGGACCTCAACTTCAATACCCATATTGTTCTCCTCTACATTAAGGTCCAAACCCACAACCGGATGCACATTAGAAGTATCAATATTACTTACCTCAACTTCCTCTGTGTGAGCATTAGCCGAATTATGGAGTCTAGCTGCCTCCTCCCCATTAAGGTTATAGATTAAGTTGCAAATGACCTAGCATCCAAAGAAAACCAAACAAACATAACCAACAAAAAATGAAAAATAATATAATAATATTAAAAAGTGGGTCCAAATTAAAAAACATCATTAATTAAATTAATTAATATTGATATTTGCCGGCCTTTCACTCGGCCGTTACAAACTCTCATTCCCTTTTTATAGTTAACATTATTATTATTATTATCATATCTTCCTCGTTTAACATTAACATTTGTTCAATCGACACAACAAAAAAACATGGCTAATAATAACTGCATTGGATCCTTCGAACTGTTTAACAAAACCAAGATCCCGTCTGTTGGTCTCGGCACATGGCAATCCGAACCTGGTCTTGTCGGCGACGCTGTTGCTGCTGCTATCAAGGTTAATTTACACATCTCAATGCATTACATGTTTTTTTTTCTATCGATTAATCGCAATAAGTTTTTAATGGTTTATAGGTCTCGTTTTGCATTAGATCCGTATATTTAGAGGTGTATATCAGTCAACTCGTTCTTAATTCTAAAAAGCTAGATTTAAGTTTGTTAAATACCTTGCCACTTATCGAGCTCGAGTTGGCTAGCGAGCATAAACTAGCCTGTTATTTGTATATATACTTTTTAATATTTTTAATATATATTAATAATTTTATATTTAATGTTAAGGTAAATATAACTAATTGATATATATTATGTTGCATATAGAATTTATGATAAATATGTATAAAAAATAAGTATAAATGTAATTAATTTAAAAAATAATAAACTAGCCGAGTTTGAGCTTGAAAAACTATTCACTAGTTGAACGAGTAGAGCTCGCCCTTGTCTTGACTCGTTTACACCCTTGTCGATAATATCATGTTGATTAGATATTATGTTTTAAACTTTTGACTATGCACATGATCTTTTTTAGATTGAAGAGTAGAGGTTACAAGTAAAATTGAGTTGTTATTCAGATTGGCTATATCTAAACAATAAACAGCCAAACGGGTCGAAGTTAATGGGAACACAGTGTCTTATTGCTATAGGATACATCATCGTCATACTCAGCAAATCCTACCAACAGCAAAGCTAAGGTAGGGTCGGAGGAGGGTAAGATGTAGGCAGCCTTACCTCTACCTGTTAGGAATAGAGAGGCTGCTTCCAGTGAGACCCCCGGCTCGAAATTGCTATAGGATACAATTATACATATTGATACTAGAAAGCAGATGGGTTTGATGCATGCAGAATAGTTCTTTACAGTATTATATAACCTTCTGTTGTATTTTCTTACAAATCATGGTTCTTATGCATGTAGATGGGGTATCGACATATCGATTGTGCTCAAGTTTATGGCAATGAGAAGGAGGTACGCAAAGTTCTTGTTTTTCGTTTGTTGCTAATTTGCAAAATGTTGATTCTAACAGATTGTTAAATATGTAAAAAGCTATATAACCAAGTTATATGTTTATATTTGATTCCCTCAGGCTTGGTTTATAAAAGGCGCGCCTGAGGCGCGAAGCGCTTTCAAAAACGCACTAGGGGCAAAAGGCGCGCCTCATGTAGTTCTGTGTCAAAATTGGTCGAAGTTAGCGTCCGTAGTAGGTTTACATGTAAAAACAACCAAAGGGATGAATAATTTGTAAAATGTTTATTTAGTAAATAGATTGATATCCATTATAGAGGCGAGAGCCGCAACTTCAGGTTGGGGCCTAAACACATTGGAGAGCCTCGTGCTTTTTTAAAACCAAGCCCTCTGGCTTCATTTGAGTTTATCATATGGGCATGCCACCTGTTTTGTAAGGGTGTCATGTAAAATATTCAAATTTGATGTGTTTCAGATCGGTTTAGTTTTGAAGAAGCTGTTTCAAGAAAATGTGGTCAAACGAGAAGATTTGTGGATTACCTCTAAGCTCTGGTTCGTCTAATTTCTTGATATCGATATTGTTTTTCGTATTTACATATGCGGCTGGTAATACGCAGTTAATAACGCGATATTATTTGCAGGTGCCGTGATCATGAACCAGAAGACGTACCTATTGCACTAGACAGAACGCTAAGCGATTTGCAGCTTGACTATCTTGACTTGTACCTGGTATGTATGAAGTTTTTGATATGGGGTGTTTATGTAACTAAGTTGACCAATGAAGTTACTTATATGTATTGAAGATCCACTGGCCTGTTAAGATGAAGAAGGGATCTGAGGGCTTTAAGCCCGAGAATCTTGTTCCAGTAGATATTCCAGCAACATGGAAAGCAATGGAGAAACTCTATGATTCTGGAAAGGCACGCGCCATTGGCGTTAGCAATTTTTCCACCAAAAAGTTGGGAGATTTGTTGGATGTAGCTCGAGTTCCGCCAGCTGTCAATCAGGTGGAATGTCATCCTTCATGGAAGCAAACTAAACTGAGAGACTTCTGCAAATCAAAAGGCGTTCACCTTTCTGTAAGTTTTTAATGTTCGGATAACCATATTCCTCAAATCAACTTCATTTCATTAATAAAGGGCAATTTAGATTAGGATGGCCAGCAGACGCGCAACAAGCTGCGCCGCTACCCCTTTCTGGATAGCAAAACTCGACTTACTAAAAACAAACCCTTGGCCCTGGGGGGTCAAATTATTGCTGCAAACGACCCGTTGGACTCTGTCAAGGAACTGGACAACTTCTGGGGCCAGAGAGCCAAAAGTGTCAAAGTCTAGGGGGGACAAAAACATGTTGATTATCTGCACAGTGTGGAATTGGATTTGGATGATATGATGACGTGATTGGTCAGATTACAATTCCTTAGGTTGAATTTCCTCACAATTTGAATGGAATGTTGAATTCATTTACATGAAGGAATTTGAGTGAATTAATTTAAATGAGTCAACTTTTATTATTTGATGTTGTTGACCATATGCAGCTTTCAGTTTTGACTAATTTAAATGAGTATTAACATTAACAACTAATCAAAGGCTATGATTTTTATATTCTTGTAGGGATATTCACCACTTGGTTCCCCAGGGACCTCGTTTATCAAAAGCGACGTACTAAAAAGCCCAGTTCTAGCATCAGTAGCTGAAAAATTGGGAAAAACGCCTGCTCAGGTTGCTCTCCGGTGGGGCCTACAAATGGGTCATAGCATACTTCCGAAGAGTACAAGTGAATCCCGGATCAAAGAAAATTTTGATATTTTTGATTGGTCAATTCCTGATGACTTATTCACTAAAATCTCTACTGAGATTGAGCAGGTATGCATGCTTTCTTTTATCCTATGTTTGGCAAAACGGGCAGGCGGGTCAAGTTGGATAACAGGCCAAAACGGGTTCTCTCAAGGTTGAACAACTATTTTTTTTTGTCATACTTTTTGAATTATGAACAGTGAAAAATTTCCATCTGGTTATTCATTTCTTTGAAATTGCTGATATGTTAATTATACCGTCACGTCCTCCCCAGACCCTAACAATAGCTTTTGCTATTGTCATACTTTAGTTTATAAAATTTAGTTGTTCGATCGATGTGGTTTCACATAAAGGGGTTGAAGTTGACACCGCGAATGCAGTTTTAAACATAAAGTCTTGAACTTGTATCCATTGATTTTTTGCAGGCAAGGCTGCTGAGAGGTACTTCTTTTGTGGATGAGACTTATGGTTCCTACAAGACCCTTGAGGAACTCTGGGATGGTGAAATATGACATATAGGGTGCTCATTTTACATCTAATAATAATATGTTAAGAATGATGAGGATTGCTTTAAATTTTCTAGAATGCATGTGATTTCTTTTAAGATTTGTTTTTAAAGAATATTGCATTGATAACATCATATTTCAAAAATATCCACATTATTATATTTTTTAAAAATATAAGAAAGATATAAACATATTTCGCTAAAACCATCATATATACGCTTTGAACATATCACGATCGTCTCTAGACAGATGCTCAATCTAAAGAGCAATAAACTTCATATCGGAGTTCCTTTGCCTCCGCCTCTTCAACTCTACATCGCCTCATGTTGCTAAATGCACCCCTCTATGACGGTGTTCGAGTCCTCCCCCTATTGAGGTGGCACTGTTGACGTCCTTACCCAAGCCCATAACACATAGCTTTCCGAATGCCACTTGTGACATGATGGTTCTACTTTAAATCAATCAATATTTTCATAATTCAATCTTAGCCTCCACGTTTGCTATTTTCGTCTTTGTCAAACATCAATCAGTTGATTTGGTTGAGTTGTATGTGATGGGATATTAAACATTATTAATTTATATTTGTGCATACTATAATTTGTTATATGTTATAGAGCTATCATTCTATATATGTAACAATCTCTACCCATCACCTCTCATCTCTATCTCTATCTACTGAGATTATTTAATTAAAAACAATTTTGAGTCGTTAACCTACCTAAACTTGTCCCTTATGACATGCAAGCAACAAATATTTTATCCACTAAAATACAATCTTTATTATGGATAATGGAATGGATGAGGGAATCGAATGGACGAGGTGAGGTATTGGAATGGACAAGATAAAAGAATGGACCATTACCATTCCATGTCTTATTTGTTTGTCATGTGGGAATGAAACAAAACATTACTTTGTGTTTTGAATATTTTCCTCTGAAGGAAGATGTCATCTTGCAGAATGAAGTACCCACTGAGTTCTATATTCTTGTCTCAGGAGCAATACTGAGTTTTGAATTTCCATATTATACTTCTATTGGCCTAAAAATATTGTATTTATTAAATGGTCTTTGATAGTTAGTTATTTGATCACGAACTTTTGCACATGACAAATGAAGTTGAACTTACTGTTGAGGAAGCTAATAAAGGTGAACATTATGGTGAGATTGGGGTTCTTTGTTGCAGATACAACTCTTTGCACCAAACGGGCTAAGCCAGTTACTACGGTTGAAGCGCACTACATTTTTTAACATAATTCAAGCCAAAATGTTGGTGATGGGACCATTATCATGAACAGTCTCCTCAAGGTTTGTAAGTCTCCTCAAGGTTTGTAATTTGTATGCATCTATTATAATTAAATAATCAACATTAATATATAGGACAATGCTTACTTTTTGTTGGTTAATGAAACAGCAAAAGAAATGATCCAGTTATGGAAGGAGTTTTAATGGAAACAGAGCATATGTTGGCGTGCTGTAGGAAGGACTTTCCCTTGAGTTTGTGCTTTACCACAATTAGGAGAGATGATCTTTTACTGCTGATATTGTTAGAACAAGGTTTTGATGCTAATGTGTTCAACAACAATGGAAGAACAACATTGGTTTGTTGATTAAAATACACTAAAGGGAAAAGATTTCATACAGTTTACAGCCTCTATTCATCCTAATGCATACTCTCATTTTGTTTTCGTTTGAAACCCAAAATGGGTGGTTGACCATAATGGACATCACAATTGGATCAGATATCAGACGGGACACCCGCCGCAACGCGTGAGCATTCCCACTAGTATTATTATTAGATGAGTTATAAGTATATTATAAATAGATTAAATAAATTATATATAGATTACACCAATAGAAAAATAGGTTTTGAATTGGATAATGATGTTGAGGTTTGGTGTGGTTAATTATTGGAAGAAAAAGTGGGTTTAGAATTATTGATGTTTGGAATGATGTTGCACATATGGAGGGTGGACGACCCAAACCATTGAAGGTGCTCTTAGGCCATGACTCATGAGGTATACTTTACCAAATTTTAACTACTAGATGTCACATCCTTCACTTTTTACACTTTCACACTACCTTATTTTAACGAAATGATTTAACGTCATCTCCTTAATTTAATCTCTTTTAATTATTGTTAACATGTTAACTTAGGGCCACTTTAACGCCTCTTAATACGGGTAGAGATCGAGTGGTGTACAATGAAGATTAAAATATCGCATTACCGTTAATACGCTTGATGCTAAGGTACACCCAAGGCCTTATAATACGATAGTGTCTTGATGCAAGTCTTTCAAGTGTAATGATCATTGCCTTGAACTATGCTTGTAACAGCACACACACTAGGCTCTTCATCTCCAATCTTTTAATTTAACTAGTATTTTAGAATTTAACTCTTATGTTTAAAAAACCTTTCATATATTTTTTCCCTCTTCCTTTCTATTAGAACGATCACGTTAGAAGCTCCATTTTAATGTGAGTGTGTTCTCTATGTTATATAGAGTGGTTATAAGTGTTTGTGAGTGGTTCATTAGTAACTTTAGAGAAGACACGTACTGTAACGTCTATAATTTTTTAATAGTTTTTGAAAGTGGTTGTGAAAAGAAAAGATTGAAAAGATAATGATAAAAGTATAAAAAAAATAAGGGAAGAGATATTGTACAAAACTTCTTAACGTAAAAAGCGTAAGAAGCAATCTCAGCCATCAGATTAACAAGATGGTTGGATGCAGATTAAAAACCCTAATCATACTTGGGTTAAACTAACCAAGGGTAAAATAGGAAAAACCGTCTATTTTTTTTCAAATCGTAACAAAAGAACTAATTTGAACCCTGATTTTTCATTGCTTCAGATCGATTCACGTTTAGAATGATTACACAATTCAAAAAAAAAAAAAAAAAACCAATTACAATGAACGAAAACGTAAGATCAGTATTTGAATCTAAAAATAATAAAAAACAGAAGATTAAAATAATCATATGAACAATTATGAATAAACTCTCGTAATAGTTGTCGAATACTTTCGATTTTGTTACAATAAGTATGATTAAACATAAAAATTAGGTTACAAAAAGTTGCAGAGGAAGAAGATGAAGTTGGTGAAAAACAGAGTCTTTTAAAATCTCAGACGCACTCATTGAAATTTAGAAACACTCATTAAAAAGTTTGGAAGCACACATTAAAAATTTAGAAGCACTCATTAAAAAGTTTTGAAGCACTAACTGAAAATTTAGAAGCACTCATTAAAAAGTTTGGAAGCACTCATTGAAAATTTAGAAGCACTCACTAAAAAGTTTGGAAGCACTAATTAAAAAAAAGTTTGGAAGCACTCATTAAAAAAAGTTTGAAAGCACTCATTAAAAAGTTTGGAAACATTCATTAAAAAGTTTGGAAGCACTCATTAAAAAGTTTGGAAGCACTCATTGAAATTTGGATGCACTCATTAAAAAGTTTGAAAGCACTCATTAAAAAGTTTAGACGCACCATTAATTTTTTGGACGCACTATTAATTTATTTGGACGCACCTTTGTATCCCATACTTGTTCTTCCTCTGTCCTTCCTGTTTTAAAATAAATCCATCCATTTGTCCTTCCTGTTTTAAAATATATCCATCCATACTTGTTTCTTTGCTTTTGAACAAACTGAATACCATCTATACTTAAATATTACACAATCACCTCACCCTTCCTCTCTAATCACACACACACACACACACACACACACAGAGCAGCTTCAAAAGAAAAGCAGAGACCCGATCATGAAGCTCAAAAGAGACCCATATTAATACAAATCAAAACGCACTAAACCAACTCTCTCCACTCTCTCAATCTCACCCCCGGTCTCTCTCTCATCTCCCTCTCATTTTTTCGATCTCTCTCCTCTTGTGCCTCCTAGCGACGGTCAGCCACCACCATGGATCGGGTTGACATGGCGATGGCCCGGTGGTCGTTCTATGGTGGTTCTCGGCTAGAAGTTGGTTGTGGCTTCCGATGGTGGCTACGTCAGGTCATGGGGTGGCATCGGGTTAAATATGGTGGTGGATAACTGGTCGGATTTGTGAGGACAGAGGTGGGGGATGATGATGATGGTGGTGGTGGTGGTGGTGGTCAGATCTCGATTGGTTTGTTTCAAAACAGGGAAGAGGAAAATAGGTTTAATTGTGGTTAACTATGGTTAAGTTAAATTGACAGGTGATAAATACTAGTGGCTTCCTACACTTCTTACGTTAAATAACTTTGTATCCTATACTTAAGTGAAAACTAACATGATTTTGTAAATAAAATAAAGTTAACCTACAATCAGAATTTCCAAAAGAATATCACCCACGGATTATTAATTATTACTAATTAGTTATTGATATCTTAATCATCGTTGAATCTTACCCTTGATTTACATCTAACATGTCAATTATTCGCTAATGTGGCCCCCAGACCCATCGTGTTCAACTAAAAATCAAACTCTCACAATCAAATCAACAACTTTCATTATTTTGGCATAGTTTTGCGTTTGTAAAAAGATCCCTTAGCTTTTTCATGACTTGGAACTTGCGACATGTATTGCACCATGTACATAAATCCATTAAACATTTTTTACGTGGCATCTATATTAGAGTTTTTGTTTCAACTTATATATGTTTACGTGTATATATAGATGTGGCTCATCATAAGCAGGGGCGGACCTAGGTACACTTCAAAGGGCAAAAAATTTGTGTAATTTGTAAGCTAAAATCTTGAACACACCCCTTAATGTTCAGTTAAACCCTCCGATCGCACCCCTTGAAAATAATTCATAGATCCGCCAGTGATCAGGGGCGGACCTAATGAAGAAGCAGGTGCCGCGTCCGTTGCGGCTCAACTTCGCGCGCATAGTGAAAATTTTGTTTTTTTTACGAAATTTGGAAAACGTTGCTACTAAAATGAAAAAAATGAAAAACGTTACTACTGAAAAACATTTCTATATCCGCCACTGCCAGTGATCATACGTTTACTATGGTTTCGCCACAAGGAAATCCTACTAGTTCATGATTACATGTTTTAATTTACTCATCATGCATATCATGCATATATGCTTCTAAATACTATGAATATCTATTAAGAATTATTGTGAGTTAGGGAAAGCCTATGATTTGTTACCGTTGTATTAAAAATCTTTTATGATGATTATTTTTGTGAGTTATTGAATGTTTATTTACTTTTTTCGCATTCTAGTTATCGATCATTTGAGTTATCAGCTCCTTGTATATATACATCATCGCAAAAGATATAGTTGCAGTTTTCAGCTTCTGTTTTCATTGATAACTTACCATAACAACTTTTTTATTTCTTATGAGCAAAAACTCATCTCATTCCATCATAGTATATACAAAGATTACAAGCAGTAAAATTGAAATTCACCGAATTCTCCCAAGTTAACCTGTTCTATTTTAACCGCTGCTTGACCCATACAAACTTCCTAAACACATACCAAAACTGTGGAAATAATGGGAATATAATTGCATCAAAACTACGGTGGATTGTGCATCTCCTTGTGAATTAATATAATATAATTAATATTGGTAAAAAAAAAAGAATAAGGAATGAAACAGACACCATGTCAAATTATTATATTCTGACTCTAACCCAACACCAAGACGTATCATTGTCTGTTAATTGGTAATATTTTTAATGTACAATTTAATATATAATATTATATTTACCAAGAAGGATATAAAAACATATATACCTTCAAAACATTTAAATTAAATTTCATAGTATTCATTTCATTAAATAAACTTATTACATCAACATATTTCTTAGGTTGTACGTTGTGGCTCGCGGAGAGCACCGTCACGAGCCACCGACGTGATTCTCAAATAACCTAGTCATGCCAGATTGTTGTGGCTGGGAGTGAGCACTGGCGTGACCATAGTCTACAAGTCTAACACAAATTCCTTTCTTCGCGTCGTGAGCATACGTGAGCCTGCTCGCGTTGGATTAGCGTGGGGCTGTTGTGGCTGGGGGTGAGCGTGGGGCTATTGTGGTTGCTCGCGTGTCCACAACACAAGGTCTTAGTTTAATCCCGTAAATATAAATGATTTCAAATAGTATTACGCGTTACCATCATATTTATTTTTATTATTTCCAGTTATTTATGATATCTTTTAAATTTCTATTTCTATTACTATTACTATTATTATGGTTCTATAAAAAAGTAACGCGTTACCACCATATTATTCTCATTTTGTTCAATTGCTTACAAAATTAAATTTTCTCTCTAATTTTTCTCCATTAACTTTTAAACGTTAATATCTTTTATACACGAGATTTTTTAAAGAAAAAAATTACACCAAATTAACGAGCGTTTTATTATCTTTCCAACGAGTACCATAGTGCTATATAAAAAACGGAGAAAAAAACAACTATTTTTATGGGGTTTTGTTTTCAAATATATATTACTCTACTAATAAATCACAAACAATAAACATAACTTCAATAGGCAGATATTCTTTTTTTTTTTATATTTGAATATGATAACTTATGGCATAAATTTGTTTAAAATAAATAATAATAATAATAATAATAATAATATTCATTAATCATGTATTGTCAAATCATTAATTATGTTGTCGTATTAAATATTTTATTATGTTATATTAGATATTTCAACCTCAGGACACTCCCGGATAAAAAGATTTTTTTTATATTTGAATATGATAACTTATAGCAGAAATTTGTTTAAAATAAATAAATAATAATAATATTCATTAATCATTCATTGGCAAAATCATTAATTATGTTGTCATATTAGATATTTTATTATGTTATATTAGATATTTCAACCCCGAGACACTCCCGGGATAAAAGCTAGTGGTTCTATAAAAAAGTAACGCGTTACCACCATATTATTCTCATTTTGTTCAATTGCTTATGGTTTCTTGTATATTTCTTTTACAATTATTAACATGTTTGACATTATTTTAAAAACAAATTAAACTTGACAATAAATTGTACATTTATTCTCTTTGATTTGATTATAATCTTACTATACTTAAAATAAATCGATTTTTCTAAGTTAGTGTATTGTGCATATATCATGTTTGATTTGCACTTGCTTAATTATAAATAGGTTGCATTAGCATCGTATAATTTGAGAACTGAGAGAACCATTCTGGACCACACATTTCTCTAAGGCAACAAAAAATTATTATTTTTTGCTTAATCGCAGGTTTTTTACAAGAATAATTTTTTTTATATATTTATTTTCATTTATACATATGTGTATAGTGTCAAACATGTATGTATGATACTTATTTTTTAAACTTTAGCGTTATTTGTTATTATATAATAATAATAAGGCTTTGGATTTGAACAGTGATTTTCATTTTTGCAGATTTTTGTATAAGAATAAGTATCTTTGGTTTGGATAATATTAACAAGTTATTGCTGTGGTGTAGTGGTGAAGTGAGATGTTCTATAGAGAGGCCACCCGGGTTCGAATCCTGCCTATGGCCAAGTTTTTTTTTTATACCCCTTCATCCACCTAGCTTCTTTGACATGTGTCCACACACGTGTAATGAGGCCAGACTATCCATTCCACCCACCATCTCCATTCCCAGCCACGTTTTTTTGTACTGTACACCTTCAGCCACAATAACCATCATCTCTCTCACCCCTCAAAAAACCTTTTTACATTCAAGATCTGTATGTAACCTACCTCTTCATCTTCGGGTGTTCTAAATGATTAGGGGTTTTTTGTATGAAAACCTTTTCAAAGCTCAATCATCTTCTTCTAAAATAAAGCTCTTCCATCTTCCATGTCTTTATATTCTACATCTTCCCTCAATATTTTACCTATCTTTCATCGCCGCATAATAATCTCTGCTACCACATTTTTCCATCTTTAATCTCATCACGGTAAGTTTATTTTTGTATGATTCGTGTTACATATTTGTGAAATCTTGATGTACCATTCCTATATTCATAGATTAGGTTTTTTTTATAAAAAAATATGGTGGTTCACCAAACAAAACAAAGCAAACCTTTTCATGTTTTTTTCGATTATTTGTTGCCAAAACTGAAGGGTCTAATAATAGTTATTAACTGATATGAATTATTGTAATAATTTAAGATGGGTTTATGATGGGATCGAATGATTGGGGTTTTGCATAGGTTTATGAATGGTGACGGCAATAAACGTTGTGACAACCGTCGGATTATTATCTCGATTGCAATTGATTGGGTTTTACAGTTCGGGTTTAGCTAATTAATTGGTTTAGATAATTGGGCCTAATGGTAGTTACTTTGGTCACTTGGGTAGTGATTTTGATTTACCATTCAACCATGTAGATTCTTTAATTGATTTCAAATTAGATCCTTATTCACCACCAGGAAGACCATCTTTGCTTGAAAAGATGTCTAGCAAGGGAAGACGGACAAAAGGAAAAGAAGCAGAGGGTAAGAGTTTTGTGCCTTTTCTAGCTTCTTTGATGTTTGGTTGTCATTTACTTGAGAGTTTACAGGTTTTGATAGATATTGATTTGTTGTATGATTGAATCCATGCAGGTGAAAGATCTGATAAAACAATATGTAATGCTGCAATTCATTAGCCAGAAGCAGCTGTCTGATGTTCTATACCAGACAGAAAAGATAGAGCCTTCCTTTACAATGGCTGGTAAGTTGCTTAATTCGAGTCCTCTCTTTGATTACTAGCGATGGGAAAAGAACCCAAACCCGAAACATTCTGGATACCGTGAATGCGATTGGTTTTAAAGTTTTACCCGGGTTCCAACAGGTCTGGTATTGATCATACCCGCTTGATTACCCGACCCCGTTTACTCACATTAAAAAGTTCAAAAATGAAAATATTAATATATTATATATATATATATATATATATATATATATATTTTAAAATAATACAATAAATAGTATCTTGAAGCTGTTAGAAACATGAAATTTTATCAAATGTGTAGAATTATGGATGTAGCCGGGCAGAATCCAGCTGCCGAGCCTGGAAAAGCCGATTGGGAACTTGCATTGGTTGGGGTGGTCGGATGAAAAGGCTTCATCCGGACCGACATTGGCTTCGGTACACAAAGTTTGGTCGTAACTAAAGTTTGATGTGATTTGGTTATGTAGTTGAACAATCTGCATAGTATCAAGGGGCGTTATTTTTCAACTAATGCGGTAGAAAGTCAACTGGCCAGTGGCGTTGTTGACATAGCTTTAGCACAAACTGGTGAAGGTATTGCAGAGTGTGAGCTCCTCAAGTGGTTTGTTCAAGAGGTGAGTTATTTAGCCTTTTATGTTGGATACGTTGTCGTTGAATAGATCTTAAGATGATAGACGCTTCTTTGATTGCATGATTAAGTTGAGTTTATCGAAAATGAATTTATATTGTTAGGGGGATCAAGTTGAAGAATATCAACGTCTTTGTGAAGTTCAAAGTGATAAAAGCAACCATAGAAATAATGAGGCGGTATAACGGGAAAGTTGCTAGAGCTCTACATGTTGTTAACGAATGACGCGTATGATTCATGTGGGTTTAATCGACTATACGTATATAGGTAGAGCTTGGAAGCAATCTGCTATCACTCAATAGGCGAGAACAGACTGGTATTTGGTGCTTCGCCTATCGATCCTATCATGGTCGGCTTAGAGACATTTGAGGAACACTATCATCTCTATCCGGGTACGATCATAGCATAGCTCCATTTTTTTAATCTGTTTGTAGTTGTATAGTTTGGTGAAAGTTACAAGTTTCGAATTTTATATTTTGAAAGCACACAAATTGGATTTTAAGCGTGTTAAATGTTCATTAACTATACAAGGTACATCGGGTTAGAATTCTTCTATTGTTCGCTTTAGCGTCTAACAAGTTGTGCAGCCTGCATGAGGCTTGGGAGATCCGAGACGACTTAAACAGGGACTGCGCGAGGCTGCTATCTGCAGATACAGAGCAGCTGCAGTTTGGGCAGATGACAAATATGCTGAATCTGATACAGTTCAGCGACAGGAGCGATTCGTGCAGGTGAGAAGGTAATGCTGAAGGTCTGTTTACTGTTGCTGATTGTAAGCGGCTGATTATAAAGGTACTTTTAGTAGTAACTTTCTTATAAATTTGTTTATATTCTGTCTTAAAGTAGGTAATATTTGGAATAATCCCAGGTTGGTGAGATGAAGGTGTCTTTGAGTTATAAAAATGGTGGGTTAAATGATTTTTAAGTTTATATATGGAAGCTCTGATGGTTTTTTTGAAAGAACTGGGAATGGTTTTTGGGGAAAACCATTAATGGTTTTTAATTAAATATAATATATAATAATAATAGCCAATGGGTGCCTTGGTGGTGTAGTAAGACAGATAGAACAAAACTTGAGAGACGAGAGGCCTGTGTTTGGAAATGATATGCATCTGTCTTTTTTAGTCTTCATGGTGTAGAATTAAAAATAGTTAATAAAAATATATGGTAAAGGTGGGATAGCCGATTATATAGGTGGACAGGCAAAGGTATAATCTTTTTTAGTTTAGTTGTCAAGCATTTAAAAAATAAGTATGCATACAGAAGAAGGCGCGCAACGCGTGCAGCGAGTACCGCCGACCCACAAGTGAATACGGGTTGAATCCATCGATTTCAACTAGCGAAGGGAGGAATACACGAGAAATGGAGATGAGTAAGCTGAGGAAAGACAGTCACTAATTTAGGACACGCGCATTACGACGGAGTTGTTGAACGAAAAACATTTGTACAGAAGTTTATACTAATTGTTGATTATTTTTGTTTTATATTTTGTTTTGAAAACAGTATGATGGTATACGCTTCTTTAAGTTGGAAGATTCAAAGGATTTTGGTTGAATTGGTGAGATATATGGTGGCTTATTATTGTTATAATATTAATGTTGACAGTTGGTACGAAGGTTATTATAATGGAGGATAGTTGACAAAAAATAGTCGTATTTATCATTGATATCACGTTTTGTGACAAGCAGGTATGCACATACCGTATGTGTGCGTGCCATCTAAGATTTATGTTACAAGTTTTGATTTGTTTTTATGTTTGTTTCTGTTTTGTAGGGTGTTGTAATTTCAAATACGTGCGACCAGTCTCAACCAAATAGCAAGAATGGTATGTACCCAAATCTTATTTACAGTTGTCAGTTTGATTAATGTGTCAACCTTGTCTTTGGGATGCTCCTGCCATCCACAAGATGCAGTTCCAATTCTTATAATGGCTGGATTCAATCTCTTACTTTGGTTTCTTTGTTTTTGGATTCAACCTCTTGGAGTTCCAATTCTTAGAGGCGGATTGCAGGTTACACTACATTGGGATATAAAGCTTATGATTCATATGTAGTATGTTGATGATGCATGTATGTCCCACGGTCGCAACGCGGCCGTTAAAAACCACTAGTTTATAATGGAATCTACAGCTAATCTAGATGGATATTTTGTATATATAATTACAAAATTACAACAGAATATAAATTAAGTATGGTAATCTTCTTTGATCTTTAACTTAATGTTCTTATGTTGTTATGTACATTTTATTGCCTCCTTATCAATAAGAAGCATCTTCATAAACATTAAGTTGCATCAACAACAACCAATGCTCATTGCTTAACAATATGTCTTAAGTAATAGTAACTCAACTTCAACAATACATTGATTTTGATCTCATTAGTGGTAACTTTCTATTAACAACAAGTTAGATAGTCTTCATCGCAAATTGCATCAACAACCAGTTACCCTGTGTCACCACTAACTCCATCCTCACTAACAACTTACTCTTTGGGTCTTTGTTATCCTAGAGTACTAAGTTACCGTATTTTGTAACTTATATCAACAGTAATTTGCATCAATAACAAGTTAACTCTTTTCATAGTTCTGATCAACAGTAACTTGATTGCTCTTCATCAAAACTAGTGTTTGGCAATCATTACAAGTTTTTATTTTAAGGATCTTAATTAGACTTAACATTAGTAGAAAAGAATTAAGTTTGATGGAGGTCTTATAAGGCCAGATGTGTAATGTTTTCTAATTTTTGATAGATAGTCTTATGGACATATAGAGAGTCAAACAAAGATCAATTAGTGTAATTATGTTATCGTAAGAGAGTATAAAAGAGAGATCTGAAATATAGTAAATTCACAAAACCTCTAAAAAGATTTTTGTTTTGAGTACATTTTAGCTCTTGTAATTGCGCTTGTACTTTAATGCCATGGGGCCGTGTACCCTAAGATCTGAGATGTTAAGGTGACATGACATATTAATCAGTGTTGCACATCACTCATTCCTTGTGTTAAAGGGTTATTTGTTAACATATTAACGGGATGTTAAGAGGTATTGTCATGATTACAACATGGGCTATTTGGAATGCAAGGAACGCAAAGATCTTCCAAAATAAATCCACCAAGGTTATGGATGTGGTGGCGGAGGTGAAGTCGAAAAGCTTCTTGTGGTTGAAATATAGATCGAAATTCAAAAGTATTGTTTGGAAAGATTGGGCTTTGTATCCGTTGTATATTTGTGTATAATTTGGCGGTTCTTGTTTTATAGAGCCTGCCGGTGTTAATGAAAGTTTTCGTTCAAAAAAAAAAAAAAAACCAAAATCCACTAAAAATTATGGTTATGAAATTAATAGGACTAAACCATTTCATTGAGATGAAGTAAAGTGAAATGGAAAAAAATGGGTGATGTAACAAACGTATAAGGATAAACTATAAATTTATAAAAAAAATAGGGGTATTGGATTTAAATAATCCAAAGTTTGGCCTATTGGCCAATAATAATCCAAACTTTTACGTTGGACCGGGATAATCCCAAGTAAACATGTGGGTGTCAAAAAATAAACCTCCATTAAGTCTGGACTAACTGAGTTAGTTAAAGATGACGTGGCTGTTGATGTGGCATGCTCACGTGTACCTGAAGCTAATGTGACACATGAGTTGGCATGCTGACGTGTTTTTTTATTCCACGTAGTTTTTTTAAATCCACGTCACTTTTTTGTGTGGGCCATTTCTTAACAAAACATAAACAAACACATAATAAACATCATTCGTATCCTAACAACAGATCCTACAACCAATAACCCTAAAACCCAAATTCTTGTCAAAGAACCCTAAAACCCAAGTTCATCTTCTCCGATTGAATCCCTAATTCGATATGAGATCTTCTTTATCGGCTTCTTCACGATTTGTAGAAAAGAGGAACAAGGTTTTTAAGGTCAATTTGGACGGACAAGTCTATTGCAATCACAATAGGGTTGCAATCCTTCGTGTAGTTGGAAGTAAGAGAAGTTCTCGGATTGGATAGGAGTTTTACGGATGCCCTTTTTGACTGGTAATTTCATGTAATAATTTTCATTTTGTAATTAGTTTATTTGTTGATGTTGTAATTTGTTAATGTAGATTATGGATTGCAAGTCTTTTATGTGCAAAGAAGAAGTTGACAAGGTTCTAAAAACTGATCAAGACGGACAACGTATGAGGAATTATGAAGGGTTAAAGATTGAAAAGTTGGAATTACAAGTTAAGATTCTAAAGGCAGAAAATAAACAGTTGAAGAAACAATTGTATGATGGGTATGTTAAAGTTGTATTAGGTTTAGTATTGTTTGTAATGGTGGTAAGGGTGTTAATTGTTAATGACTAATGGATATGAATTAGATGTATGTATGGATGTTAACTGTTAATGTTTTCAATGGAAATTTTAGTGTTTGTATGGTATTTAGTGTTTGTATGGATGTTAACTGATTTAATGTTCAAATGGGTCAAATAATGGATCTGATTTAATGTTAAATGTCTAATGCACTAAATGGGTCAAATGGATATGTATTAACAGGTACAATGGGTGAACTGCTGCACAAGCTGCAAAACTGATGGGTCAAATGGTTAACAGATAGGTGAACTGCTGCACATTCACTTTTAATGGGTTAAATGGTTAGCAAAATTGATACAACAATAATGTTCAAAACTGATACACAAATGCACTCAATGGGTCAAATGGTTAAGTGCTACAAAATTGATACATCAATATGACAAATGGGTCAAATGGTTAAGTGCACAAACACATACTTAAATAGGCCATCATACCATTACACAAACACAAGTGTTCCAAAATTCATGACCATCTACCAACATAGGAATATTTAACAAAGCATGATCAAAAGTTTAAACATAAACATCATAAAAACAATTTTAAACATCATAAACACAAGTAAAGCAGCAGCCTTTATCTGAAGCAACACCCTTTATCGTTTTTTTCCTTGGCTTTTTCTTCTTGGCTTGTGGTCTGCCTTGGGTTCCAACTTCAGTCACTTGACTTGCCTGTTGACTTCCTTCAGTGCCAACTTCATTGACCTTTGCCTTCAATTGGTCTTTTGCCCTTTGCCTTGTCTTTGCATCTTATCTTGTTGTGTCCAACCTGCTTGCAAACACTACAACTGATCTTGTTTCCATGCTTTGTCAGTTTCCCTTTTTTTTGGGATTTTCATGTGGGTCCCTCTTTTTGGTCTTCTTGGGCCTTCCAGGTTGAACCTTGATGGGAGGTAGGTTTGGAGGGGCATCAACAACAGGCCAAAACTTTTCACTGGCCAGGGGAGGGATAATGTATTGATAATCCTTCATAAATTGAACTTTGTGATAGCAATCATGAACAAACTCCTTAGCATTCTTCCCTAAAAAACCAGCCACTACACATACATGCTTGCAGGGTATCCTTGACAAGTCCCATTTTCTACAGCTGCAAGTTTGATTGTTCAGATCTACTGACACATCATCAAAGTCTCTAACTTGAAAAACTCGATCTGAATGAAGAAGGATATACTTCACAATTGTAAGCCCAATCCTTTTCTTTATCAAACTTCTCTTGTATCTTTGGGCATATTACACAGTCCTCCTGTTCCATGTTTGTCTTTATCCTTATCAGCCTAGTCATCACAGCAACCCTTATGTTTTCCAACATTATGATCAAATACTTTGCCCTAGGATGCAATATGAAACTATTAAAGGTTTCTGCCATGTTATTCACATAAACATCACATCTGGTTTCTTTGCTGAGAAAGCATCTTGAAAAGCACTTTGGGTTTTGACTGAGGAAATCATCCAATGCCTGTAAACATGTAATGTTAATAGGCTGTTACATAAATATAACACAGGTGTAAAACACAGTCATACCAAAGGATCTTCTGCTTCATAGCTTGTTGAATGTCTTTGGCAGACCAAGCAGGATTAGCCTTAAACATAGGCAAAAACTGATTACCAATGAATGATGAAGTCAACTGTCTATTCTTAGTCATGCTTCTTTGGCATGTGTGTTTATTTGTTACTTTCTTAATCATATAACAACCCTTACCTTCTTGAAAAGAACTGTAGACCCTAAATGGGCAATTAGCCACACATGAAATACCTACACGACCATTTCTGTTTTGATCACTTATACATATTTTCAGGTTTCTTCCTTGTGCAACTGAATATTGTTTGACTGCTTCTTTGAATGCTTCTCTGCATGGGAATCTAATTCCAACTTCTTCCAATTAGTTCTTGAACTTATAACATGTACAATTTATGTGTACATCTTTCCAAGAATGTTATCATCTTCATTCTCACCTGGGCTTTTAACATCACCATCACTGTCCTCATAGCTACTTTGTGCATCTAACTTAGAACAAACCCCCTTCATCACCAGCCTCATGAACAATAGGTTTCTTTAAACACTCATCAAGCAAAGCTTGCTTTAATTCTTTATCTTCCTTCTCAGCAGCCTGTAGTGCTTCAAATGAGATTTTCCACTCTTCATCATCCTTGTCCTCATCATCCACATAACTAATCATTTCTTCGCCATTGGGGTTGGTGGTCTAGTGGTAAGGCAAAGCCTTTTAATACACTAAAAGTGTGAGGTCTTGAGTTCAAGTCTCACAAGGAGCAAGAAATTCGCCTTTCAAAAAAAAAAAAAAACTAATCATTTCTTCATCATGGCTATCCTCTTCATCATAATCACCAAATGGATTAGCAGTTTGGTAACTAAACTTATCAGAATCTTCACATGAACCTGCTTTTCCCCATCAGAATCCTCTTTATCACCCTGCTCTCCTTCTGAAATTTCTTTTTCATGCTGATCAGAATCTTCACCTGAACCTACTTCGTTTCCCTCTGAATTTTCTTTTGAGCCTTCAACTTTTTCTTCAATAGTATATCAAGCTTCTCTTGAAATAACGTACTGCACACTTTCACATGAGGGGAAGTAGGGTTTGACTTGCTGCTTTCAGTTTGTAGTCTCTTAATTGTAGACTTTGACCATTTTATTAGGCTTATTGGGCTTGCTACTGGGCTGGGTTTCACAGGTGGGGTGAACTTGCCAAGTTGAACATACACTTCAATAACTTCATTATTATCAAGCATTATCACCAACTCGTTCACGTCCCTATCACTTTCAATCCTCTTCAAAGTTCCATTTTCAGAGTTTTTACAATATTAACAAGGGGAAATCTTCACTTTTGTAAACCCCAGTTTCCATGACATAATCAGTTAACTCAAAATAAGAAAACTTATCAAACTTAACTCAAAATAAGAAAACTTATCAAACTCAACACTAATAACTTTCGATTGACCACCTACATACCTTGGTAATGGGCTATCAGCATCAAGCTCTCAACCATACCACAATTTGACGGAGATCACCTATTTCATTGCCAATAATGATCGTGCCCTAGTTCAACAGTCTTGTTGTATGATTTTAAAGAACCCTAGTTCAACAATCGTGTTTGATCGTGCACTCTGATTGTGTTTAGGAACCCTAATTGAATGATATATTTAGAACTGATAAGAGGTATGTGTGTTTGTTTATGTTTTGTTAAGAATGGGCCCACACAAAAAAGTGACGTGGATTTAAAAAAAATACGTGGAATAAAAAAACACGTCAGCATGCCAACTCAAGTGCCACATCAGCTTCAGGTACACGTCAGCACGCCACATCAATAGCCACGTCATCTTTAACTAACTCTGTTAGTCCAGACTTAACGGATGTTCATTTTGACACCCACATGTTCACTTGGGATTATCCTGGTCCAACATAAAAGTTTGGATTATTATTGGCCAATGGCCCAAACTTCGGGTTATTTAAATCCAATACCCCTAAAAAATAAGAAGACATGTAAAAGCAAATTTGATAAAAAAAAAGATAACGATAGTTATTAGCTCGATACAAAAACTTGTACAAATTTCATAAATATAGCGTAAAAGGTAGGTTACGTTTTTATATCCTTTAGTGTTTGGTACATATGGTAATAAGTTGTCTTCCCTCTATTCTAAAGTCGTAAATCATACAAGGTGCAAATAATCAGTTATAATAGTATTTTAAGAGTAGGTTAGTTTGCCGTTAAAAAACTAAATTCTTAGATTTGGAAAACACTGAAGTCCAAATGCAAGTAAAAAAATATACTGGAATCAACTTTTTTTAATTTAAAAGGCATAAACGTAAGTAAAGAATTGAATAATATTCTCATGTTTTTCTTAATTGAAAAGGTATTTTCACGTCAATAATTGTAACACAAGCGACAGCCATGAAGTTAGAGTTACAACTTTAGGTACTTAATAATGTCAAAATTAAACTATTTTATATACATACCATTTCCCGAAAAGTTGTAGGGTGAAGAGTTTCTGATGATTATATTCTAAGTGAGATTATCTTATGATGATTTGAAGTCCAACAAAGAGTTCTAGGGAAGGAGGTAACATGTTGCTTTTTGGAATGATGCTAAATTAATATAATGTGTCTTCATTTCAGTTTGCCAGGTTTACAAATTTATTAATGATGTGTATTTGTCTTTATATATACAAACAACTGATGACATAAAAAGATTTTGATACTTGCCAAAAGATTCATAATACAAGTTGGAGAACTCAAACCCAAAAAGCCATCGAAACTCTAGTTGTCATTATTTTCATATATACATATACATGTGTAAATACACAAATCAAATGTGTGTATATGGATTATGCATGTTAGTTACAAGGAATTATGGATCTATTACTATAAAATAACAAAAAATAAATAAAACAAAAAATTAACGAGATGGAGATAGAAGTGAAAAAGCTTATAGGGATCATTTAGTAAACACATAAATATGCTAAAGATATATAACCTCTACCATAGGAATTTTTTTGTTAGAAGATTATAATCAAGAAATTAGTGTTTAGTATAAAAGTCAGAGTTTGACTTTAAAAAGTCAAACAGGTTTTAGGCACAAAACATAACAGTTGTGTCGGTTAAGAATGTTTATGTTGGTTAATATTAGTTGGTTATTTAATCGCCAAATCCAACCTATAAATGTTTAATATGTAAACATTTGTTTGTGTGGATAATAATATTTGTGTGTATATCAAAAGTTCCTCCACCCTATGTTTCCTATTCGAGTCCCTGCACATGGATGTGCATATTCATGTTCATCCATGATGATCATAAATCCAAGTCGTAAAAAAGCAAACATGGGCGATACTCAACATGGTATCAGAGTGTCACATTAAAAATCATGGGAAGAAAGAACCTGTGAAGAAATCGAGTGATTCGATAAGAAAAAATCCGATTAAACAAAGAAGTCAACAACCCCTGCTTTGCTAAGATTAATCGGTACTTCAAAGAGGAGAAGGAATCGAATAGCAGTGATTGTTTGTTCAATTAAGACTTGGATTTCATCATCATATGATCAGTAAAAAACGAAGTAAAAGGCCAAGACAGAGATCAAAAGGAGAAAACCATTTCTGGCCAAAATTCCGGCAAAGATGAGAGAAACCGGAACCTTCAATCAAAAACCATTTACATAAGAGAAATAGTGATTATTTCAGGGTTTTAAAGACGCAGAGGCGATCAAACCCAATCGAATTCAATACAAGGCAGAAGGCCTAGAAAAGTCAAATTAAAGATGCAATCTTTTAGAAAGTAGAAGATGGACATGGTGCTCTCCATCCTTCCTTTATCATGCTTAGGACCATGCGAGTCACAAAAGCATTTGAAGATCATAGGATCAACGAAGGGATAGTCGCGAAGACTTAGTTTGCATCAAAGGTTGGAGTTTTTCAATGGTTCAAGGCGATTTAAAAGGAAAGAAAGAAGACAACAAAGGTTGCAAACGAGGATGAACAACAGACCGAGTATAGATTATAATTTCTTGATTAGGGGAGTGATTGTTAGAAGATTATAATCAAGAAATTAGTGTTTAATATAAAAGTCAGAGTTTGACTTTAAAAAGTCAAATAGGTTTTAGGCTCAAAACATAGCAGTTGTGTCGGTTAAGAATGTTTATGTCGGCTAATATTAGTTGGTTATTTAACCGCCAAAACCCAACCTATAAATAGCTTCATATGTAAACATTTGTTTGTGTGGATAATAATATTTGTGTGTATATCAAAAGTTCCTCCACCCTCTGTTTCCTATTCGAGTCCCTGCACATGGCTATGCATACTCATGTTCATCCGTGATAATCATAAATCCAAGTCGTATAAACGCAAACAGGGGCGAAACTCAACATTTTTTTATGTGGTTTAAAAATTTTTAGTGTGTTTATAAGTGGCTGAATGGATTAAAAGTGGAAGTAATCAATGTTTTAAAAACCGGTAAATACCGGCCGGTTATATCGGTATTACCGTTTTCGGATGGAAATCCAGTACGAAACACTCCGGTAAATATGGGAAACAGTATCGATTTTATACCGCCAGTAAAATCCGGTATACCGGTTTGAACCGTTATACTGGTACCGACATAGGTTAGTTTTGGGTTATTTTTAGATTATTTTTTATTAAGGAATAACTTTTAAAAAATTAATAACTTTAGATTATCTTTTGGATTATTTTTTAATTATTGATTAACTTTTTGATAGTATTTTAGTATGTAATTATGTACTTTTAGATTATTTTTTGTTTTAATGTTATAATTTATGAAACTATATAGCTAACTAATTAACCCGGTTGAACCGCCCGATACAACGTGATTCAACCGGTTGAACCATTGTTTTAGCTAAATCCGGTATAATTAAAAAACCGGTTTTTAAAACATTGGAAGTAATTGCTTTTGAAAACAAATTATGCGTTTTGGTGCAGTAGGGTGGAGCTGCATTTAGATTATTGCGTTTTGGTAACTTTTTAAACGCAAATAATCTATTATTATAAACGTTTACCAAACACTAAAAACGGATTATTTGCGTTTTCCAAACGCAATAATCTAAAAATTCATTTCAAAACTCAATCCCAAACACAATCTACTATACTTCATGGCTGAAAATCGTCTCATTCCATAGTCTTCTAAAATGTGAGACTGATCATCTATATTTCCAAACATCTAATTTATTATGAACAGAAATAACAAACTGAATCATATTGTCACTTTTTATTGCGCAAAATTACAAGAGGCCTTATTCCCTTATCTCATATATGTGGAGATCATATTGCTAGTTTAGGTTGGAATATTAGCTTGTAGATGGTTAAGTTAGCTTATCTGTTATTAATAGTTGGATCAATAGTTGATTGGTCGATTAGTTAGTCTTCAACTGTCAAGTCAATTCTTAGTCAAAACTATATATAGTTGTCTTCTCTCTTTTTTATACCGTTATGACAATTTATTGTGGGTTAATGTAAATATTACTCGCCAATTCTCTTTTACGTTTTTAAATCACATCAAATCATATAGATTTTAAATCATTAACGATGTCATCCGTTTTTTTAAATCAATACGACTGGTCCTATTAGTGAACCAGATAGGCGACCGGTTTTAAAACGTCGATAAGTATTTAGTAGTTACGTAAGGTTTACCTTCATAAGAAAATGGTACATATACTCTCACGATCGACAAAATATAACTCGTATCTTATGGAAATTAACCCTTTTGGGGTTACAGTATAAAGATACAGATTTGTGCAAATTTGAATACTATGTATATAAATTTACATACAGTGATGCATGTCGGATAAAGAACTATACATGGAAGAAACCATATTACCCTACTTTTGGGACACAATATATGCTCTATGATAGACTTAGTCTCTATATTGGGTCCATAAACCTGTCAAATGTGTTTGTATATCAACTTTATTTCTCATCACATAAGCCAACAAGATCAATCATCAATGGTTAGAAGATGAGATTGTATGTCCTACTAGATTAAATTTAACTTAAGTAGAACACGATCATGGACTATATATGATCTAGAAAATTTGAAAATACTAGTTATGTGATACTCATAATTTGTTTAATACCGAAACATGAAATTGAGTCCATTCAATCAGTAGTTTATAGCAAGTAATCCAATATACAAAAAGTTCAATCAATTAATATTCATGTAAATTACTTACATGTATATCTTGTTACACTCACATGGCTTGTTATCATCATATCCTCAACAAAGAAGACTTGCCCTCAAATCTTTAATCAAATGGACTAAAAGTTAAACAAAAGGAAGAAGCAACAACACTTATTAAAGACAGATTCTGCACACATCACCTGATGATGGATCAAGACCGATGATCACCA